>CM073776.1:58888587-59216739 GCA_037158775.1 Hetaerina titia | reverse complement strand
AAAGTATTTAAAAACTTTAGAAAATAGCTATGAAGATTTATAATTTAAACATTAGGAGCAGTTGAAATTAAAAATATCATTACATTCCTAAGAGAACTATGACCGATTTTGGTAATTTATAGCTCGGGGAAAATACGACATAAAATCTATCATATTTATAGTTATATATTTCATCTTATAACTAAAATTCATCTCAATATGTTACGAAATGTTATGAAATATATTTTTCACCCTTTTAGAAAGGCGATCTGCTACATTTAATCTGCGGTCTGCGATAACCCCCCCCCCCATTCCAAATTCTAACAATCTAGCCTCATTACTAATGTTTAATGAATATTGAATACTCTTTTAATATGTAGCTCGTAACTGATATACTGTGGGGGGCCACAGACTTTCCTTGGCGCCAAAAGTAAACTCCCTACTTCGTTTCAATTCCCCACTCACGTCAGTTCTGACTTCTAGGAAAGTCGAGTACTAGTCAAAAGAAGCTCAAACCGGTGGGCACACAAATCGCGGGTAGCGCCTGGCAAACGAAGTCAGTAATTACAGTAAAAGATCAAATATGTTTTCCCAAAACATGGAAACTTGAGAAAGTACACATTTGGGGTCCTTGGCTGTGCGGGCAGCCCAGTTAATTATTCAGTGAGGCGAGAATCTCGTTCCGCGACGAGGGTTCTGCTCTCTCGCACTGCATCTCCAGCCCGCATTTACTTCCCGTCGAAACCGAAACATCCGTGAAGAAAGGTCGTGTGGGGAAACTCGGAGGAGTACGTAGACGGGCGGTTCCACGGGGCTAAATAAATTGGGAGGGGAGAAGTGAAAGAAACGGTGATATGGGGGGAGGGGAAGAGAGGGCGGAGGGAGAGGAAGTGAAGACGGGGATGCGCGCGATGATGGCGACTCCGGGAAGTGGGTGGCAGAAATAGAAAGTGATCCCTATATAGGTGCCTGCGTCCGCAGGCCGACCGACTCCATCGCTTCCGACATGTCTTGCCAAAGCCATCGTCCCCTCCCCTACTCTCACCACGTCTCCTCCGGCCCACCTTCGCCCACCTTCTCCGCTCACCGCCCACCCTTCGTCCTTTCGCTTCCCCCTTCTCCCTCTTTTATCTTCCCCGTCTCATATCTCCCACGCGCGCATCTTTCATCATGCTTCTAGCCCTCCGTGCGCTCCTTCGCCTCAGAAAAAATTCCCCCATTCACCCTTTTATTTCATCAACAGTTGCACGCCAACGAGGGGGGGAGGTGATAGCGACTGACATCATGACTAATTTTTTTGCCGTAAATCTATTGATTCTTGCAATAATTGATTACCCGATATCGACACTTTGTGTTTAGAAATGTTGTTTGGAAAGAAGAAGAGAATCATTGAATTTCGCCTTTTTATTCACGATTCTGGTCCGCATTTTTTCATTTTCGGACGCATTGAAAGAGAGAGACCAATGGAGAGCGTCGTTCACTGATCTCCTGATGGTATTTTCACGGTACACTTGTCAGTTATAGCGGCGTAAGTCGTTGTCACAATATGCAAAGAGGCACAATCTCTACTACGCATTGTGGATATACCTTGCTACCAGCAAAGTGTATACATTATACGTTATTCATTCAGAAATCTCATGAATTCACATCCGCCATAATAAAAAACTTTAAATTTGAATTTTTTCGAAATCCTTTTTCACCACCAATTTCTGCTGATCATTTAATTGTGTTCATCCCGGAAAAAGTGTCCGTTACCATGAAGTACAATTTTAGAAATTGAGATAGCATCAGGATACCTTGTGTGAAATAAAAAAAAGCATTTCGAAAATCTTGTAACAGGCTGATAATTCCTTAAAAAAATCTGAAGCGACAGTTTTATTAGCGAGCATCTGCACATGTTTTCTTTGGTGATGGAGGAGAATCATTAAAATTCTTTATTCATAAAAGATGGATGAAAAAAGCAGTGAGAAATAATACGTAAGATCCTTTCTGAAAACTCCATCCACCCTTTGCAAAGGAACGTAATGAAATGGCACATCCCCGCTCCTTCTGAAAGGCTCACGCAATTTAAGGACAGCCCCCAAACACACACTCGTGGCTTGTAATGTGGCGTGGATTGTAAGGGAGTGGTGAGGGTGTTATGGAGGGGGTCTTGCTCGGGGGATCGTGTAGGGGGAGGGTGAGTCCCTCAGTTCCGGTGAGATGGGCTCACTCCGTAAACAAGGACCAGGTAGCAAGTTAATGACCTGCCTTCGTCGTTTCCGGCATTTCTCGTATCGGGAGGCCGTTTGGTGCTTTTCTCAAATCCGAAGCTGATTGTTAGCCTAGGAAAAGGCGGCGTGAGTTGGCAACTTATGTGGGTCTTGAACACAAAATGCACGGCGCGCAAAATTCGGGAATGTTCAATGTCAGAGTAGGTGCGAAGTAAAACAAGTTGTGCTCTTGACACGGCCTCGAACATTTTTTTTCTTGGGCCGACCTCCTTTCGTGATTGTTTCGGAAGGGTTTTTTTTCAACGGAATCTTGTACACGAACCGAAATATAATATTTGCGCCATCTTGAGTTTTGCCTTGTTTCGATTGCGGAGATACACTATTAAATAATAATGCAATTAAATTTTTACATTGCGAGTTAATAAAACTTTCTTAATTGTTTTAATTTGTTAACTTTTTGGTGTGAAAACAAACATTAATGCAGTCATTGCAAAAGTTTATTCCCCCCAAAGTGCGGTAATGGCAGTTTTTTTTACCTCTAAATAAAATCAAAATGGGCTTTGCAGGTAAGAGTCTTTCTGAATCTCCAAAACCCAAATGCTGTTTATGTTCTTTGATAAAACTCTCCTCGGGGGTTTCATCTGAAAGTTCTTATAATTTATTTATTGTGCCCTAACTCCTTACGGAGCCGGAAAATGAGACGGAGGAGCATGTTATACATTCGTCATGTACCTTGACAGCTATTGGCAGTATGTCCTTGAATTACGAATCTTACTGTTTGCTAACAATGTGACTTGCTGCTGATTTGTTTCAATTTGTGCAGTTTTTGAAGTGTTAAGTGATAATAAGTTGTGCGTAAAAGATATCAGTTACTTTTTTAGGTAGTAGATGCGGTACAAAATAATTTTCTTCCCTTTTGAATTGGTTTCCCATTTTGTACGTCCCACATTAAAATTAAAATCTCAACTGATATATCTGCGGATAAGCTAAAAATTCTACTTTTAAAGCTTAACTAAACTCTGGATTGTCTGTCTATTTCTTAACAAGACCACCACACTATAGTTAACGTATTACTGGAATCAGGTTATAGCGGTGACCTGTATACAAAATTCAATCAAACATCGAATCTACGCTGATATTAAGGAGTTGTTTCCTGAAGACCTGTTGACTCTTGTAAATGCGTTTGGAATTCGACAAAGTCATGGGTATCGATCGTTTACAAAGAGTTAAATTTAGAATGAATTGGGCGCCAGTAACTCTAAAAATATCTCAGATCCTTGGCTTGTTTACCTGCGGAACATGCCCTCGCAGTCAGCATGTGAGAAGCTTGTAATTGAGTCAAAAATATTTCAAGGGTTCTCATATAATTTCAGTCATTGCTCTCAAATAGCTGATTACCATTACGGCGGACGTGATTTATAAAATGTTAGAGATCGATAATTATTTTGCTTCACTGTTGTAATAGAACACAAATACCTACAGTACAATTAAATATATGCGTACACACCTACATTAAGAAATAATTACCCATCATTCAATGAGTCCCGGTGCCTATAGAACGGGATATTATTTTGGGATGCGCAAGGTATAATTTACATGGACCACCCCGAAAAGGGAAAAGTTGGTTGAATAACTCTTGAAGGTGATTATGTTGATAAATATAAATGAATTTTGCGAAACAAATGTTGTGTTCTTAGTTCGGGGACTTATTGAACGATGCCCGAGACTTATGGAACGATGGGTTATCTAATCACCATACCTGCATATTATTTAGCATAATCTATCCACCCAGTAATTTTAAAAAATAAAAAAATATTGGATACTCAATTTTACAAAAAAAATATAACGAGTATGACAGTATATAGAAATTGAAATTATTTAAAAAATAAGTAAATGCTTAAATGTGATGACTTTGGGAAATCTATGAAAATGTTTGTCTACGAGTATATTATAGTTTTATATATTTATACCATGAGTTAAAATATTCTGTAAAGGTAAACAATAGAATTAGGATAATATCTAATCATCTGTTTGAAAAATATGAAAATATATGGTATAAAAATCCAGAATCTTTAGAAAAAACCTGCAATTAGGGAATTATATAAGGTGAGCCATTTAAATGAATATGATTCTCTGTTGCAAAAACTAGAACACCACGATGACATAGCTGTATAAAAAATGTTAAACCATATCAACATGAGTTTTTACGGCTGAAATATAATTTGGACAAGTTGAAGATGAATGGACGCACTGATATACAAAGGGCTATCCAATACTCTTTAGAAGGAATCAAGTTTCTAACCACATTTAAAATACACTACGAACCGGCGGTTTCCATTATGAACCTAAATGGCGAGACTCGTGAAGATGAGTATCAATTAGTTTAAGTAAATGCATTGTGAAGGGCATATTTTGCGAGGGGTAGAATGCATTCTTCTGTGTCCCACTCTCTCCTTCTCAGCATAAACAGTTGATTTTAGTTCGACCATAAATACAATTAATGAATTTGATACAGCGGAATCTTTCTACGATAGTAGATTCCTTGTTTTTGCGGAACAAGGAATCTATTACACAGGCCAACAGTGGTTTTGGTGCCGGAGCTTTTAATGCTGATTTAAAGAACAATTGGGGTGCTGAATCCAATTATGAGACTAGTTTTTTCCTATCAACTATAGTTTTCAAGATATAGATATGTTGTTACTTACGTAAAAAAATCTTCTACATGATGATATGGGAATATTATATTAATAACACAGGCCAACAGTGGTTTTGGTGCCGGAGCTTTTAATGCTGATTTAAAGAACAATTGGGGTGCTGAATTCAATTATGAGACTAGTTTTTTCCTATCAGCTATAGTTTTCAAGATATAGATATGTTGTTACTTACGTAAAAAAATCTTCTACATGATGATATGGGAATATTATATTAATAATTATCTCATTGGCCTACAATATAGAAATATACATAAAACTTATTGACAGTTTATTGAAAATAAAAGGAACACCGCAGAGTGGTTATAAATTAGTATACTTATAGATTTATTTAACTTTGAAAATTATTTTCCGGAACTTATCAAATATTAAAACAACTAATCGTAAGATGTGCCATATCTAAAAAAGTAGAGCTGTTAAATAAAAACGGATTTCATATTTGGATTCAGGTCTACAAATATAGTTAAAATCATCACAAAGATTCCCGTCACCAAAAAAAATTTTTTTTGTAGGCCTGTGTTATCAATAAGGAGGTGCCCACTAGGGAGGACTGTTCAAGCATGTAGTATTGCTCAAAATGAAAGATTTCCGATTAATTGTTAAATCCAAACCATTTATAGTTTTTTGCACATGTTTTGAACCTTACTCGTGTTTTATATACTGTTAGTTATGTATTTACCGTCCCGAGAAATCACATAAATGCGATATTAGTGAATGGAATTTTAAATCGGTAATGGTGCATACAGAGCGTTCCACATTTCAGTCGACCGGGGATGACTGAATTGCGTCTTTGGCGATCCTCCAAAATGATTCGATTGGAAACCACATGCCATCTTATTCGAGGCGGAAAAATGTGAACGAGCTTGTTAGCGGTCTCAGTAACAGCTGCGTGAAATCGATTTTCAATGAAGACACAACTGCATTCCAATACCGTATTATTTAAGCTCTTCATGTTATCATGGAAACGTCAGTACCCTTATGATTTTTTTACTATGTGTAGCCAATGACAAGGGTGATTATAAATATGGAAACTATGTCTGCGGTGGCAATGGAGAGTGACTGTTAGTTTGAGGTGTATTTATTAATATTTACAATGGAATTGTCCTCTGGGAATGTAATTGTCTATCTTTTTGTGGAAGCTATTTGCAGTGAAAGTAGCTTAATAAGAAGTTCGAATGGTCTCATGACAATAGCTCCAATCAGTCCATTGAATTTATCAGAATGTTCCCTTGCATCGGAGGTGTATTTCGTCTTCACAAAAAATTCTCCTTATGCTATAATTGCTTCTGTTCCTCAACCTATATACTTGTACGAAACAACTCAGAGTTTAGTTTTACATATATAAGGAAGTCACTTACACTGGACGTCCCGAATATTGTTCATTGTATGTGGATGTACGGCTACGTTTAAACTCATATAGCCAACTGTAAACAGTCATAAACACAGGATCAGATGTGCCATGAGTTTCGTCCGACTCGGCTTTGACCTCATTCGGTGTTAAGCCTTTTAAATAGAAGTGTTTAATTACCGTACAAAATGCATTTGTTCCATTGTTCTGAATAAACAAAGGTTTGTTGCTTCATGAAAATGAAACCACGTGATGGATATAGCTGAAACTTAAGCAGTAGTCTGGTGTGAGACGAGGCTTACAAAAAGCAAACATGTTCTGATATTATGAGCGTCTCTTCTGGATTTTATGAGGACTTACTGAAAGGCACACTTAGTTTCCTCTTCTACCCTATCTAACATACTTATTCCATTGAATTCCTCTCAAAACAGGTATTTTTCCGTCTTTTGATGCTGTTACATTTCCAAATCTTTCATATTGTTTTATTTGTTTGTAGTCTAATTTTATCAAATGTACAATGTCAGACGTTGACAACTGGTTCGGAAAAGGAATTTGTATTTTTCATTTTGTTTTATTACGAAGAACTCGTTTCAACCAGAGCCCAATGCAGTACTTAATTTGTACTCGTTGATTTGGTATTATTGCTCATATTGTATTGTGGTCTCCTATATAATTATCCGAAACATAGTATCTATCTTGTAATGTGTTCCGCTATGGCTACAATCGCTTGGCTATTTATCAAGCTAAACTTATTTGTGGTATCCTCATCATTTAAAAGAAGTCTTACTTAATCAACTCTTACATTTAGATTACTATCACTAACTCTTCACATTCCAGTCTTAACATTGCCTCTAAATTTACTTGAACAGTAAAGGCGATAACAGATACCCTTGTCTAACTTCTCCCCCTAACACCATTCATTTCCATTACTCGTATACATCCGTTTAAATTATTTCGAATTCCATTACTTTTAGTAGTAATTTACACAAATCTAAATGAGCCCTTTAAAAAACTAACAACTATTTTACTAAATGGTATGACGTCTATCCATCCGTTTGATAAACAAAAATTTCGTGATTTAACAACGGTTACGATTTCAATTACAACGAGAACTTCAGGACCTATATCTTCATTAACTCAATGCTTTCTATTTTTCATCTCTCTCTCAAAGTGGAACTGGTCGGACAAAAGAGATTTATTTTACGCTCACAGATCTAGAGAACCTGTGGATTTGTTTAAGGAACCTTTTGCTAAATACATAATATTTTTCTCATATGATATGGGAACCTCAAGCTTCATGACCTTAGCTTAATTAATATTTTCCTCTCTGGGTTAGTATGGTGGCAGTGTCTCATATAAATAGTTGATGTTTATTTTTATCCTCTCTCCTTTAATACACTAGAAAACTTCTGGAATGGATAAAATTAAGATTTCTTTAAAACAAAAATTGACAGTATCATGTATATGCGTATGTGTGTCCGTCGGTGTGGGTTTTACCTACGATAGCCATCTTCCGCGTTTTTTAGAGGTTTTAAACTGATATTTTTTTCTTTCCTCCTTCCCTGACCCCTAAAATACCTCTTCCTCATCCCTTACTGGTACTTACACCTTCTGACACAAGCCGTCTTAGCGGAGAATTTGAGTAGACGTAGCTATATAGATATATGTAATTCAAAACAGGCTATTAATGAGAACTGACAGCCATGATGATCGGATTTAACATGCACGATGAAATAACTTGACCATCATTAACTCTTTTACCAAGGTATGCTTTTAACTGTTTAGGAAACGCTCATGAGAGACAAAATACTATATATGCACAAAGAAGAACGCAAAAAAATGCGCAAAAAAACATTGATGTCAAAAGAATGGAATTCACAATGCAGAGGAAAAACACTTTAAGATACCAAAATGTGATTTTTTTGTTATTAGAAATAAAGCGAAAGTGTGCAAGATTAACCAACTGATGTTTTATCTTTGGTGTAAGAAAATAAAGAATGAATTTGATTCTCTATGCTAAAATTTAGTGAAATGGATGTTGCAAAGTAATTTATAACCTTCCTGTTGGGTTTCTATTTACTTTCGGCCGACTTCTTTTAATTAGTTATGCCTACATGCCGAAATGTATTTTTTCCTTAAAGTATACTTTAAATGCCCATTAAGAACGAAAGTTTGAAGAAAGCCTTTGTGCTTTTTGGTAAATAAAAAAATAATTAACTTGAGGCTCGAGCTCAAAAGACTCGACTCAAAATATGACTGAGCAACGTCTGTTCTATGGTAAAAAGGCGCTCGTCGTTCCCTGGAACGAGAAAGCCGGGAACAACTGCTAACGACCCCTCTTGCCTATTTTTTTTGCGTGTTCATCCGACTCTTTTAAGCCATTCACTCCTCCCATTTCTTTTCAGCGACCAAAAAAGCACGCGTTCTGCTTTGGACTTGACGACGAAGTGAGACTTTCCTCTCCATTACCTTTATATCTATGGCTTCTCCTCAGGACCCCTTCCGTCTCGACTTCCCCTTCATCCTTGTCTATCTCGTCTCCCTCTTTTGACCTCTTTCTGTCTACCTCTTTTGCGTCTCTTCCCAAACCTTTCCATCTTCCTCCGCGTTCATTACCTCCCAGATTCAGAATTTAACCGTCGTCATGAACCCATGGTAAAAGTAGCTCTTGAGGGTGGTTTCCGGAACCAGAGGCCATTTGCGGGTTTTAATGAGTACCCGGTTAAGAGAAAATGAGCGAGGCGGAGCGAGCTGAGCATAGGTTCGTCCCAGCCGCCGGCCTGCCGTCAACGAATAGCGTCACTGACTCACTGCGCGCGAGGTTTACCGTTCCAAGCGACCGATGGTGTACTTAAACGAATCTCCGCAAAGCGCCCAGCATGAATGGTATGGCTGGCGAATCGCTGGGGAAATTTCATGTGTTATTTAATGCTATGTGTGAAAGTCTTTTAGTATTGCTCACCGCAGTGTTTTGATCCGCACATGAGCATCCGTACATCAAATTTATATTGCTAAAACAGAAAATTATTTATAGGTCATTGGCACAGAATGTAAAATAAAATCTGGATAGAGAGGAAGAAAAAAGAATAAGTTTGGAGTGGGAGTCGTATATTTCAAATTGTCGGTTAATCGTATCCCCATTGGCCAAATTCATGCTACCATTCCCTGAAACCGAAGTGAACAATCCTGTAAAAACCACACTGTCCATGACCAAAGCGGTATTCGAACCCATAACTTTTGGGCTTCCGATCAGGCATGGTACCAGCTTGATAAAAATGATTGGCATTCGACAGGAATCAGGAGTGAAAGATTATTATTATTAGTCAAAAGTCTACAGTTTAAGGTAGATTTGGATGGTCGCAGACTGAACACCGCTTAATTTCTCAACCTCGCAAAACGAGATACAACCTTTCACCCTAAAATTCCACAACAATAAATTATTCATCAACTCCTCAAGAATTCCATCTCTCTTCATTCCGTCCAACGTGCCTTTCCTTTATCCCTTCCTACCTTGCCAGATCTTATCCCCTCTATCGAAGTCTTCAATAGTCCACCGTCAATCAAAATCATCGGCATCCACTTTTCTTGCCTCCTTCGGATTTTTCCCAACAACCCTCTCTCTTCCCGTATCATGCCTTTTACTTCTTGTTTTTGTCTTCTTTCTATCAATTTTACACTTTTCATCCTTCCTCACACCCACATCTCAAAAGCTTCCCATATTTGCATCAGCTAATCTTGCTTCAACGACCATTTTTACGCAGCATCAAAAACCAGCCAAACAACATTTAAGTTTTCACTAGAATTTTCTTAATATCCTTAGTGTCCCTGCCTTCAATTTCAATCTCATTGTGAACGCTTCTTTTCCTAACGTAAATCTTCTTACGTCCCTACTACTTTGACTATTTTGGTCCTAAACACTTCCCAGATCGGTAAACTGTTCCACCTACTCTAGTTTATGTCCTCCAATTGTAAAGTTTAACTGAGCCTCCCTCTTTATTTTTAAAGGAAATTATAAGAAGACAAGGATTGGATGGAGGAGAAATTGAGGGGTAGTTGAGAGTTGGAGGTTCTAGAATGGGGAGTGATGGAGTAGAGAGCAAGAACGTGTGAGTGAGGGAGGAGTAGAATAAAAATCGAACGGAATGAAAGTGAATTTCAAAGATGAAGAGCTGAGGATGATCATATCATAGAAAAACAGGTATATGGTATATGCGGTGTATCAGCCCGTCGTGATGTGATGAAGATTTCCGGATGTTTTTAAAACCGACTTTCTTTATGAATATGGTTTTCCAACCTATAACTTACACATCATCTGGTGGGCCTATTGAAGGTATTTTACTTCTAGCCATGCTACACTGCCTGTCAGTGATAAGAGCAAATGTCAGCACTAATTTTTCTCAGGGAGTCATGCTTAGCTCTGAAAGGGGGATGAATTGGCGCGATGATCCCATCCCGATAGGTGAAACGTCACATCTGTTGGACGCTTTTACACGGAACCACAGGTGTTCGACTCCAACAAGTTTCATATGCATTCGTCCGTATTGGAGACAGCTCTCATCGCGAGCACCAGACCCTTAAATATTCATTTATTCTTTTCCCTCAGGGAACACCAGCAAGAAGGATGGAGGCAGTGCAGTGGACCGAAAGAGTATGAAAACAGATGGTCATGAAATGAGAGGTGATATGAGAGAAACAGAGCGGGATGTAAAGCTGTGGGCTACAACTGGGACTATGAACGATGAAGAAGAAAAAAGTGAAAATTCAAGGTACGAAACCGTTTCATTGTTTTGATGTTTAGTATAGAGAAATAGGGATGAGAGGTTTAATTTTCACCAGCCAATGTATCAGTGACAAGAATAAGAGAATATTATAGAGTATTATTTTTATAAAACTGTAGCATATTAGCCGAGAAAGTTTAAAATAGAACGGTGGTAAAACTTGAATGTGCTCATACCATTTTATATTGTATATGTTCAAATAACATCTACAGTATCAGTTCATTACAGATCATGTTTAAATACCTGTACACATATCATGATTTTTCACTATCGCCGCGACTAAGGAAATAACTTTTTGTTGGCAATACAACTTGGAATCATTACCTTACTCTGAGAGAAATCGTAAATTTCGTATACGGTTAAATTACTACTGAATATTTTGATGAACTAGCAGCTTGGCGTAAATAATATAATATATGTCAATGCCTCTTTTATTTTTAAACTGATTTTTAATGAGCGTTTTTCGTGATTTTTTCCAAGATATTGATTGTAAAAATATAAATGTTTGGCGAATATTTTCCCAATTACACTTAAGTCTCCAAATAACAAGAGTATGGTAACTTTAAAAAAATTAGATAACGTGTGTATTTTACGTTTACGTGTCATTGTAAGTATTTTCTTATTTGCTCATAAATGATTAGCAGATTCATTGAATATAGATGGAACGTTAGTTTTAACGTCTTTTCTCAAAAGCTACCGCATTTCGGTGTCTATCCAGCAACTACATTTGCAATTATCTGCCGAGCCATTTATTTTTCTTTCGTTATTTTATACGGTAATCTTGCATCAAAGTAAATTGAAAGTCTCGCTTCGGTTTTTTGCTTTGAAGTCTGTGCTATAACTTTAACTACTCTAGCCCTGTGATTCATGTGGCACACCGTCTTTTTTTAAGATGTTTTGAAGCTTCTGATGTATTTTTGTAAGCAGCGGAAGTTAATGAAAATACTCGCTGCTCTCCATTTCTCTCTTTATTCTCTCCCTCAGTCTCTTTCTTGAACCGTCGTGTATTTCCTTTATGAATCACCTTTGGCATTAAATACCCAGACAATTTGTCTTCGCGTATGCTTAAATTTCAGTGGTGGTTGAAGGCGATCTAATAGAAAAAATATATGCAATCCTGTGGTGGGTGGTAAATTTAAAAAATATTCACCTTGTGCGTAGCCTTAGATTTTCAATCGTCAAGGGAATAGTTTTGTTAATCAGTTGTTATGTTTTGTCTTCAAATTATTTGGTACATAGCGCCATCTTAATAGAAAATATAAGTCGCGTTGGATAATAGCCATTTATTTATTCCGAGGAAACTAATGTTGTTTTTCTTAAATTTTATTTCACTTACTTTATATATTTCATTATTGAATAATCTCCAAGGATTCATGTGCGATGAATATCAATATATATAATATTATTCTATTCGAATTAAATAGAAATCGTATGACATAAAATTCTTGGTATTTTATTTTACAGAGTGATTTTATTTCGTAATTTGACTTCCTATTTAAATTATTACAAGTCAAAAGAACCCTTGATCGACGATCTGAGGTTATTGCCCTCACACTATTTGAAAGTTCGTACATCCGAATCCCTCTCAAATATTGGTGCAGTTATATCATTAAATGAATTCCTCAGACTTGGATTTACAGCACAAGGCGAGCTAAACTGTCAGGACATTTTAAAATCTCAATTGGTTCATGAACCCTCTGCTATCCTTCAATCCCCATAACTATGACTATTGGTTAGTCATAAAGCTGAAGCCATGCCGTGAAGATGAGAAATCTAAATGAGGCGATTCATTGATATAATATTCATTCTAATTTTATAAATATACATATATTAAATCTTTAGCTGTGAATAATGTAGCATTTTGAAGTGAACTGAAACTGTAGTTAGTAATATAGTATATCACTCATAAGATGTGCATCGTTTATATTTTGATCTGGATGAGTAACTTAAAAATTTAGGGTTTTTAACAGACACACAAACCATAGAATCACTCATTCCTGTCTCTTTATAGTATCTGTTCATGAATGACGCTTGTATTTGAGCCATAAAAGGGAATGATTACGGTCAATTCTATTTGTTCTTACTAGGAACGTATCCAGTTAGTTACAGTTGCAAATTTATTCCGTCTCCCGCAAGTGGCCATCGGACGATTGACTTATGTTGAGATTGTTTTTTTGCTGAAATCATTTCTCGAACGGGTTCAAAGATATGCCATTTTTTAAATTCGCCAGAGAGAAACAGATATTGCAATACAAGAGCGTGCTTTGTTTTTTTATTGTTTTGGAACTCCGGAATAGGAAAATGCTAGCACGAATTTTTCACGAGTGTGCAAACATTCCTCATTAGATGGAAAATATGGAAGTTGCCACTGAAGCGCGTTGCTGAAGACTTTAAAATCTTAGGGTTTACTTGAAGAGAAGATTTTTTTACGGGGACGTATAAAGGGGAGCGTTTTATGGAAGAAAAATTATGTAAGGTAGGGATGGGGCGTATATTATTAGTTATGCGCTAATTTTGCCCCGCTCATTCCTTTACACGGTCCATATGAGAAAGAAGATGCATCTCGGAAACTCGGGTAGGCCCATAAGCTCTCCCCCTCTTTGGCTACTCGCCGACCCAATGTCATCTCGACCCCCATCCTGGATCTCGTCGGATTTCATCTGCCTCCTCTCTCTCGCCCTCCCAAACTCCACCTCATCTGGATCTACCGTTTTCCCACTCCTTCCTGTCCTCTCTCCGAGCCCCCTCCCTCTCTTCCTCGTCCTCCCCCACCATCCCTGGCATTTCGAGCGTAGACACCCTGAATTCGCGAAATAAAACTCGCAAATAGGAATTTCCGCATCGTGTATAATGGTGACACGTTGACTCCACTAAGTGATCGGGTATACATACAGGAGTATAACCCTAAAAACACCGTTCGTGTGACGTAATTTAGATACTTGAGAAGATTATGCCCTTCGTGCGGTTTTTTAATCCTCAAAACAGGGCTGAGGGATTTGAAAATGGAAAGAAGTTGTACATTTGTTCAGCCAAACATAAGTTCTATACACACGAAATAATTCCGTATTATCTCTTTTTAGTTAGCATCTACTGTGAGATAATTGATAAATTATACGGACATGCAGGCAAAATCAAATATAAGGATAATGATATTTAAGTAATTCATGGAGTTAGATTTGAGCACCTTAAAATTTTAATAAGTGGGTACAAATACACGCACGCATTGCCATATCGCACACCAAACGGAATATGATGTGAGTTGAAAATATTAATAGAGAGGAATGGGGAATTAGAAAGAAGTCTATGAAGTTTGGATTAGTACTAGAGACTGCAAATTTTTTTGTAGCATCTCCATCACGGAGCAAAGTACACTGACATAATTAGCTGTAGCATCTGTTCATGAGGGCATCACAGACAAAATATTTTCTTTTCAATCGAATTTTGATATTCCTCCATAACACTAATCCTACATAACACTAATTTACGCTAATGTACAAAAATTGCATACTTATATCTTAAAAAGTGGACTTTAAAAAGTAAACTTATATATTTTTAAACATAATTACCGTTCCGATTCATCTAATAATTTGATGAATATATATATATATATATATATATATATATATATATATATATAATATACCTATACATATAAATATATAATTATACATATTTTAGGAAAACAAATGAGGAAGTACTAGGTATGGTGGGCGAGGAGAGGGGTTTGTTGGAAGGAATCCTATGGAGGCAGGACAAATGGATGAAAGGCGTATTGAGCGGCAGTGGGGTGTTGAAGACGGTAATAGAGGGGAGAATGTTAGGCAAACGAGAAAAGGGCAGGAACAGGATATGGATGTTGGACGGGATAAAGAGAGGAAGGTAGAACACAGAGATGAAGAGGGACCTGATGTAGATAAGGTTGCTGGATTGAGTTTTGTTTGGAATTATGAAATGTTTATTTATAGTTGTGTTCATCCAAAAACCTACCTTAACCGGTAGATTACCTAATAACTAATTATATATATATATATATATATATATATATATATATATATATATATATATATATATATATATATATAATCTTTTACTTTTGTTAGGGCTCTCAAAGGTCATTTGTATATTATAGGGAAATTTAGAGTTCCTTTAACAACATGAATAACATAAAGGATCAGAGATATTGATTATATTGTGTTTATTTGATTACATTAGTTCACAAGAAAGACACTTTGTACTTGGTCTGCCTATGTGATCAATTGTACGAATGGTATGTGGCAGAGTATATTTCATGAACACGAAGGACATCCCTACAACACGTATTGAATTTCCTGGACCAATTAATCAATCTTTTTTAATTCTTGGAAATATTTAGCGGCTACAGGAAACACTAGATGGACTTTTTTCTTGTCGCTGTGCCAACATGGTTTTGCCAGATTCGTGCCATTAAAAAAGAATGAAATGTGCTGTGATATAGGCGGTCTAGTAGCTATTTTTCCTTAGCGATGGAATCGGAGGATTGAATAACATAACGTTTTATTCTATTTCCTAAAACTCCTAAATGTACGAATCTTTTTATGAACATCCTTAGCCTTCCGAAAGAAATTATGGAAACATTACAAAGGAAACACAATATAATTCGTCTGCACTGGAATTCCAGTCTAGGTGAATGATTTAACTGCTGTGAAATTTCTGGAAACATCTCGCAACACAAACTTCCGCGGAGTCATCCGCTGAAGTTAGTGTTTTGCAGCATTTCTCGGAGATTTTTTGAATATTGAAAGAAAAGCTAATTTGAAATTTTATTGCTTGACTATGGATTTGTGACTCAGGTGTGAAACATTGGTTTTTAATTTCTTACAGTACGTAGTTAGATAATAATAATAATAGAAATACCAGAAAATGTAAAGTTCTCTGCTGTTATGGATCGTAATTTATGATGAAATATGTAAAATTTGGTAATATTAATTGCTCTTCAGTAAAGTGGATCCTGGTAGGAAACTTTCATTTTCCAGAATTTATTTGAGAAATCATGAGAATATTTGGAAAAATATTGATGAAATAATTTTCCCCGCATTTTATTCACAAGTAAGTTTATTTGGGGTAGTGAGCACAACCATGGAACGCTAGGAAAACACTATCAATTTCTAATGAGTTTGCTCTACTCTCATGTGGATGCATGATTTTTCTTGGTATTTAAAATATTATAAAGCCATTAAATTACAAATATCAAACATTTTCCATAAACGATAAGAAATTTCAGACGTTTCAATTCATAAGTTACTGGTAAATTACCTTCTATGCAATGTATTAGACACAGATACTTGTTTAACTATTACATAATATGAGTTTTAGGAGAAAACTTGATGCATCACCTATCTTATTTCATCTCATTTTTAATTGGCATAATATCCGAAAAGAGAAAATGTTTAATATTGGTTGTGCGGTAGCTGATTGCGAGAAAACAGCAATTGGCTGGCTCTGCGGCGAGGCCAAATGAAACAGACAGACTCCCAAGTGTGGCGCATCGCGTGACACACTTCCCCCTCCATCTAGAGAACGCAGCGATACAATCCGGTAAAGCGGGTTGCGTGATTGCCTGGAGTTAAAGCTTGAGAGAGTTCAGCTGAGAGGAAGAATATTACTTTAATGGAATCGTATTTGTTAGGCGGGTTCTTCCCTGCCAATAAATATATACATATTAGGTTTTTTTATAACTGCTGATAATTGGGTTCAATTATAAGTTAGAAACTCTTTCATTGGTTTTTAAAATGGCCTAATCGGATACCATCAAGCCATTAAGATGTAACGTGCGCTAAAGTTTGCGCAAATGTATTTATTTTAAGTCAATCGAAGATGAATTTTGCTCTTCCGTTATGCCTCCGGTGCCTAATATCCTCACTAAATACGTTTATCTTGAGTAATTGAGGAGTTTCTCTCTTACCAATGTGCTGTTAAATCATTGACTCAATCGCTTATATCATATTAATACAGACAATGCATTTCATCAGAGTGACATTATAATAACTGTACCTAATTTTAGTCACACGTTTAATTAGTAAAATTGATAAAATATCATAATATTAATATTTGAAGTGTTTTAGTGGAAGCTTAACACATTACGCCAATAAAACCGAATTTCCAATAAAGGCTTAATTTTGTTTTGTCGTTGAATATAATGTGAGAATTAGTGTGATGCTGCCGCAAATATCGATAAAATCTCTTGGCTAAAAAATGCGGGAGTAATTTCAGTTTGCAAAATTGTATTTCTTTCCGATCCTTGAAATTCTCTTAATTTTTTCTATTACGGATTCCCTTCCCTCCATCGTGCTGGTAATTGCGTATTGCAGAGGCAGGCTAGAAGTTCGGCATAATTCCAAAAACTGGAAGTACTTATGTCCTGCATCGGGCTATTGAGCGACGGTCTTTGGCACGTGGCGATAGAAATGCACCAACCTCCACTATGGTCGATTTGTAAACGTTCGTCAACCGTTGGGTCTGTATTGGAATACGCTCAACCTTTCTTTACTCGTATGCTGCAGAGCGTTTCTGAAAAGAATATAACTGAGGTATTCAAATAATGAAGGATAAAATTATCTCGAAGTTTTAAACTGGTGTTCCTCAATCTGACGAAATAAGTCTCGTTATCACACTAAAATATTTATGCAACTCTATACACTTGACGTTTTTCGAATTAAATTCCTTTTGCTTGATATATATGAATATTTTAATATACCGGTTACTGCCAAAGAACAAAATATCCAGCCTTTACTTATTAATATCTTATTCGAACGGGTAGGTTTTATTTAGTTAACTAATTTTTAGTTTGAGCTATCTTTTTCATTTAACTTTCTTTTGGCTTTTGCTACACTAATATTTTGTATCTTTTTCTATATCCATTGAAAACTTTGATCCGTAAATGGAAATAATATAAAGTTTAAACCGATATCTTTTTCTCTCCTCTTTTAAAAAAATAATTAAATTAATTATTAATTTAAAAGATTAAATAAACAATATGAAAATCGGACGTTTTAAAGGGTTAGTAAACCTATGAAATGATTGAATTTGCTGTAAAATTGTGTTTAATATTTATCCATCTAAGGAATAGAAGCCGTAAGTATAGCTCATTTCGTATTTAGTATTATGACTTACAGGGTGCGTTTCGAAGGTAATATAATTTAATTTCCCATGCCGCTACTATTGGTCGGGGTGGGATCAAACCACTTTGAGTAGGTGGGGGGGACGCTAAGCTTTGTCGCGGTTTCAGTGGTCTCCAAGCTGTGGAAGCGGCAGAACGTCAGTTCTTGCAAACCTCTGCGCGCCGACAGTGTCACGAAAATGACCAAAAGACCAACCGAGCGGGAATTTCAAGTGAACTTTTGCTACGTATTGAAAATGAACCTGATTACTTGGACAACGTTATCACTGGTGATGAAACCTGGGTTTTTGAATACGACCCAGAAACAAAACGCCAAAGCTCTGAGTGGCAGACCGACCAGTCCCCCAAGCCCAAAAATACAAGAATGAGCCAATCAGAAGTGAAAACAATGCTCATTGTCATTTTCGACAGTAAAGGAGTGGTCGGTAAGGAGTTTGTTCCTCGAAGACCGGCAGTTAATGCTACCTACTACGTGCATGTGTTGGGAAGACTCCGAAAAAGAGTCATCAGGACGAGAAAAGACATCTCCGCTACATAGCAACTCCATCACGACAACGCGCTACGAGTCCGCGAGATCCTGACCAAACACCAGGTGCCGACGCTACCTCATCCCCTCCTATAGTCCTGACGTCGCCCCAGCAGACTTCTTTTTGTTCCCTCGGATTAAGGCAGCCCTAAAAGGAACCCGTTTTTCGTCCATAGAAGAGATCTAATCAGCCGTGACGAAGACCTTGCGAGAGGCCCCCGAAGACGCCTTCCAGGCCGCGTGCCGGTCATAGCAGAGTCGCTGGAAAAAATGTGTAGAGGTCCAAGGACAGTACTTAGAAGAAGAAAATTTCTTCCAATGACAGCCAGAATCATATTAATCATCTCTTTAGGTAAAATGCTTTCCCACTGAATTACAGCGTGGATAATGTAATGAATGAAGCTAATCCTCTTGTTCTTAATTCTTCAAAGGTGAAACTCGATATTATTGATATTCAGTACTAGGCGTATGAATAAAGTTAACAAAAATATCACTTTCCTCGGGTAAAACTGGGTGATAAAGCATGCTCCGCAATTTTGACATTATCCTTACTAGTGACGGAATCTATTACGAAATCATCAACTTTGCAATAAAGTTAACTTGAGTCTTCCCCTTAGGAAACTCTGTGAGTAAAGCATTCAGATTGGCCATTGCATGAACTTGCATTTTCCATCCCGTCAATTTAAAGTTGAAGCCTATATTCTAGGGCCCTTGATTGAAAACCTCGCCTAGTATTTTTTAGGAGTTTTTGTGAAACTTTGAAATTATATTGGCTAAACATAATGTGGGTTAAAATAGGAGGTAGAAAAAATTGCCCGTCGAAGTTCTTTCTTCCCTCTTTGTTCCATCGGAGAACCCAATTACCGTTCTACAATTTCCACGATCAAGTCGTCTATCACATATAAGATATACAAACAGGAGCAACTTCCTAAATTACCTCGTTTCCCAAATTAATATATTTCTCTCTTATTAAAATCCCTAAATACTAAAATATCTTTTTCTACAATAAAAAGAAAAAAATCTTGTTCATTAAATGCGTTCAAAAGAACACGAAAGGTATTGCTAACAATCTGCATTTTTATGAACGGTATTAGGTGACTGTTGATTAATTAGAAAAAAATATTGAATTCTCAAGAAAAATTAATGTGGTTATCACTTTCTTTTTTTCTAATTTCTCAAGATCCGATTACCCAAGGTTGAGCCCAATCCTACTACACTGAATATGAATCTCTATAATGGTTATTACTGCATATTGGTTTGCTAACGTTTGGCGAAATAGAATTATCATGGAAATTATAACTGAGGTGGTTTTCCGCTGCCTTTCTTAATAGTGTTTTTAACCTAACACCTTCATACAATAGCTTGACACACATTGTGATCAGATTTACTGCCGCATTACAGAGGAACAGGCGCTGCGCGTAATACGAGTACCTTTCTTCTGGCTCCCATTTGACCTATCTAGCATGAATGACCCTACAGCTCAGTTCTAGAGGCCATTAGAACACAAAAATCCTTCCACCATTTTAAGGTTTTAGTTCAGTAAAGAGGAAGACGAAAGCTGACGTTTTTAATAGGGTGGACGAAGAGAGAAAGCTACTTGGAGGAATGCGAAAAAGCCAGAGAAAGTGTGAGGTGGAAATATTGAAGGTAGTATGATGTTAAAAACTTGTTATGTTTATAGAAGGGATAAAGTTAGGTAAGCGGGATGGAGGAGGGAAGGGAATAGGATTTTTAGGCATCATGGGAGTAGGCAGAAGTTAAAAATAAATTAAGGAAATACATAATTCAGGGAAAACACAGAAATTCCTGTAGTATAACATATAATAGTCATTAGGGACTGCCAAAAACCTACTTTTAATAGGCAAAGTACTTTGGGTAAATGAAGCAATATAATTTTATATTAGCATGCACGTGCTTTAACCTAAGCGCGACATTTTGATGAATGTCATAGTCGGTTGAATTTAAGAAAATAAAAGCAGAAATTTGACTTACATCTCGACAACCCACGCAAGCGAGATAGATCCATTTGATTTTTAGACGCTCGGTTTGTCTCAGCAAGCATGCTGACTTTCGTCTTGCTCAGACATTCAAGACATTTAGTGGCAACACCATTGTACTCCAGCGTGACTTGATGAAACTCTCAATCGGACGTAACACACCGTCACCTTTAAGTAAAGGTTTCTCAAAAACTACAAATGTTAAAAGTGTTTGAAGAAAAACGCTCGACGCTTAAGTAAATACGATCGATCTTAGGATACATTTAAAGGTTTCGCCGCGTCTTATGGTCTTTTTTTCAACCCCTCCGTAACTTTGTCGTCACGCAGGACAATGGAAGCACAATAATGGGCATTCATGCCACGCGACAGGCTTGCGTCGACACTTTCGGCGCATTTCGGCCACTATTGTCGGCCTACCCGCCGCCGCCGCCTGCTCCGAAAAATAAACCCTGAGGAAGTGAGTCCACTCGTTTCCCGTCCAACAACGTCACTCCGGGATGCAACATCACATCGAAAATTGTGTGTCTTTCTCATAAGAGCGGAACACTTGTCCTAGCGGGGCGGGCTCGAGAGGTGGGAAACTTCCCTCAGAGAGAGAGAGAGAAGTCACCTCTTACCTTCCGTGCGTATCCATTCTCGCGCCGTCTGCTTCTCCCAATTCTTCTTCTTCCTCCTTGTGTCTCTGGAAAGTCCTTCACAACGGGTCAGTAATGTGCGCCGCTCAAGAGGGAACGGGAGCGTGTTACCTACTCCACGTGTCACTTGTGAAGGAATGACTGCGAGGAGTGAGAGAGCCGTGGAATACCCTGTATCCCTTTGACACGGGGAGTGTGTTGAGGAGCAGTAGGGAGGGGGGCTTTTTTGAGAGGGTGGGGTGAGAATCGAAGGAGAGTTTCCGGAGAAGGAGAGGTGGGGAGAGCGGAGAGCGTTGGGAGGAAGGAGAAGGCAGGGTGGGGGGACAGCAGAAGGGGTGGAGGTAACAAGAATGGCTGGGAAGTGAGAATGGGGGTGAAGACCAGGAAGGGAAATGGAGTGGGGAAAGTTGGGTGGAAGGCGATATATATATATATATACACACACATACATATATGTGCATAGAAGCATATGTGTAAAAATACATGTGTATATATATATGTGTGTAAAAATACATATGTATATATATAAATAATATATATATATATATGCATACATATATACACATACATACATATTTGTATGTATATATATTCATATATATACACACACACACATATATACGAGTGTGTGTGTGTGTCCTTTCTTTGTGTTTCTATGTTTTAAAAATTCCACACATGTGTGTTTATATATTTGTGCGTCACCGAAGAGCGTTCCATTTCAAATATATATATATATATATATATATATATATATACAGGTATACATATAAAAAGGTATACACACACATATACATCGCCTTCTATCGAGTATATCCCCCTCCTCCCCACTCCTATCTCACCCACAGCATGCGTCGTGGTAATGTCCTTGAAAGACATAAATCCACCGTCCTGTTTTCCGGTTGGAAATAGGAATAAAAAACAACGGTCATCGATGGACTTTTTGTAAACTTAGGCGATGCCTTCAAATCTTGAGTCCCTGCATAGGAATGTTGGCTCCATTGAACCGATTTCACCCAAAGCGCTTATGTGCTGACCGCAGCCCTTTTCGCTCCGAGGCGAAACTTGCGGTCTAAGCGTTCCTCGTTATTTGCAAGCGCCCTAACTCGTTGCTTATTTTACTTGTTGGCCTGCGGGCACGATAAAACGGGAGCCAAGATAAAGAGAGTGAAATTCTCATCTAAATATATATTTATAGAGGTGCTTCTTTCGTGTGCAATAGTATTACTAGTTTTTTCTATCATTTGACGAGAGTTTTAGGTCGATTTAATCGATTAATAGTGATTCAAAATTAATACTCGTTAATTACTCGTAAATGTTTTGGGCGTTATCTCGTTTTTCAAGTTTTTGATTGTAAATGGTTAGATTTTACTTTGGTTAATTTTCTCAGAAAATTCATTTCATTTTACCGGACACAAAAGTTACGAAAATAAGTATGTTGAGGAGTGCTGAAATAACTGTATCGATAAGATGGCAGCCAAACAAGGCACTTGCTCACCTGACGGTATATGCCTAATCTTTCGGTTGACATTTTAATGCGAGGTTACATTGGAGAGTTTTCTTTTTTATCATCAGTATATTTCAACTACTTGAACTGTAATTATGGAAGCCACATAAAATCAATAGCTTGAACCTGACAGATGTATTTACATTAGTACTTACAAGATGCTCAATTGGTAATGTTAATGCTACTGTATTTTATCTGCATTTTGTTATTGACCTCTCAAGAAGGAGATGTGCGAATGATAACTGCTTTTATTGTACGCCATTGGAATGGGAATGGCTTTAAAGCTAAATTAAAATCGGTACTGGCGACCCCAGGAGTAAAAAATAACTATACCTTTACTATGAATGAATATTACCATAATCTTAAGTAAATTGACTTTGATAAGCTCTTTTTTAATACCTTTTTAAATTTAGAATTATACTCGAGGCAAATGAAATCAAAATTTTGGCTTTGCAATCCTTTTTCAAACGTTGTTTGATGGAAAAATTTCAATTTGAAGAAAATTGAATTAAAAATATTTTTTTAATATCCAGGAGATGAGAAGAGGAGATATTTTATTTCAGGATGTCCATTTAAGTACCACTTGCCATGTTATTTTATGAATTAAAAGGAATTTTTTTCTCTACCTACATAATTGAGTTTTAATTCACGAAAAAAATATTTAATTTAGAAATAGACATGCTAGCAGAAAAACTCTAATTCAGTTTCCGCTGTATTTTCCGTAATCCTCAGAAAATTCAATGTGTGACTATTCCGAGGATGCTGATTTGTTCCCCTCTCCCTCTTCAGCGTGCTTTGAGAATGTCTCCTTAATGATCATATAGGTGTTTCCAAAGGCTCTCAAGATGTGTGCTCCATCAATTGGTTAACTCAATTTTTCCCAGTATCGTTACTTTGTGGGTCAAAGTTGTACCGACCGGCATGTTTTGGATCCAACGCATCAGGCCACCACTCTTGCGTCTCTCCCGCAGGTTTTAGGGTGTGAATGTAAATGAAGTTTATGTAAGGTATAATTAAATCGATTGATTATGAAAACGAATTACTTGTAAATGATGTGATGGCGTAATAATGAGATTTATTTAGCTAGACATAACTGAATTAATGAAATCATGGTTTTTTTCTCGACTTCAATTACTTGGTGGAAAGGACGAACCCTGGGTAAAATTAATTTTGTACTTTCAATTACCAAGAGTTATCCATTTTACGCAACCGTTTTGATATACGAAGTTCATCATCAGATGTACATTTTTGCGTCGGTTTGGGTTGCCGCTTAGAAGAGTAGAGCCGTGAAGTGGAAAAAGACGGGGAGTTTCGATCGAGTGCAATAGTTGACGGGTGTTGCTAACAAGTAAGTGAAAGGGAGGGAGGGTTGGCGGAATGGGGGTTATGAAACACTAAGGTTGAAATGTATAAACTCAGAAAGGTTGTTTACAACCTCCAGGTTAAGTTTACGCTGTGTATCGACCAAGTTGGGAAAAGCTTTAGAGTGCGAGCAAAGCTACACATAAGGTGCTTGTGCAGTGGTGCTTGTCGCTTCGCAAGACGTCTGTTGAAATACTCTCAGTTGCCGTGCCACTTTTACATCCGAGGTATTGGCATATCCAAATGAAGGGTCAAAAGCTAGACACAGAGTAAGCGTTGGAAATAACCATCGCTCAAAGACAGGGTTTACATATTGCTAATGATATTCCTGTTCCACTCCCCACCCTGTGAACACCTCACCTTAAACCATTCCCGTCCTTTCCTTATGCCCTCTTAATTGAACTTGATCTTAAAACTAACGCACCGATTTCACCAATGGCCCCATACCCCCCTCTCTTCCCCTGTTTCACATGCTTGGAATGACCTTCAACTACTGCGGAAGTAAATCGACCCTCTCCCCTTCTCCCTTCCACGCCCTTTCCCTCAAACGTGAAGGCGAACGAGCTACGCAATGTCCGACACAAAAATTCTGTGATGACATTATAATGCTGAAATAATTTTTTTTTGTTGGGGAGGCGACCGATAGCTAAGGTCATTTGCGCCATTAGGGATGGGTGGGAAAGGAAGGGTGGAGAGAAACCCGGCGTCGGCATTAGCCTAATTTTTAACGAAAGGCGCCAAGGGGTCCGCAGTTTAACGTCCCATCCGACGGACGTTGTACTCACTCAAAGTGCTCTCCACAAAGAACCTCAAGTAGGGATCGGGATGCCAATGAAAAATATTTGAACGATTTGAACCCGGGCCCTCGCGGTGGGAAGCCTATACGTTAGCCTCCGCACCATCCCGATCGCCCGTGAAATCATTTGTGTTAAGAAACAGCTCTAGTGGAAATAGAAAGTACGGAGTTGTATATTTACTCAGTGTATTTAAATTAAGTTTTCTATACTCAGATGTAGGCTCACCCATAATTAATTTTGCTTTTTTCATGATGTTATTGCATGCATCATTAAATAGTTTATTCCATTTTCTGTGACACCACGACTATTTATTATGGATTTGTTGCAGCACCCTGTACCAATTTTATAACTAATCCAGACGTTAATTTTAATTGTTTTTGTGTGCCAGTGATTTTCTTTTGAAAGGTAAATGCTACGTTAGCATTTGTGCATTTTTTTGGTAATGAATGTTTATAAATCTGCTTATTAATGAGTATCAATTTGATTAAATTTTTTCAATGATAATAATTAAATGTTGTGATTATTCCTCACGGTCCAGCCAAAATTAGTCCAGTGTATTGAATTGTGCTACCAGATACCTGAGGAAGTAAATCGGCCCTCTCCCCTTTAATCTTTTTCAATGTTCATATCCTCAAAAAAATGCTGTATTCGTGAAAGTGGTTTAATTTCAATCATCAGAGAACCTTAATTATCACTTAAATAATTGCTACCAGCAATTTAGTAAATCTCCTGTAATTTGTGGAAAATTTTCAATTATCATCATAATCTGTTAATGTGAGGATATTTTTATGAAGCTCTCTTCCTCTTGTGAAGCTTACCCTCTTAGCGTTTTCGGTTTTTTTTTATTTTTTCCCCCATCATATACGTTATCTGCTACGTGTTATCTTTAATTCAGTAACCCTTACCCTTCTTCTCTTTTATCAAAGTGAAATGTCTCAGGAAATGCCCAATTAATTTATCTCCTCTGCTCACAGTCTTGTCCATAAATTTCTTCATTCTCACGTTTTGCAAGACTTCTTATTATTCGTTTTCGTTGAATTTCATTTACCATTCAATCTGTTCGTATAATCGTCCTCGCACACGAACAATACCAAGACAATTAGGGAGAAATATTATGTAATTTATTTGGTATGTAATTTATCAGGGAAATAAATGCCAGGGGAAGAAATCCAAGAGCTTGGAACCCTGAAGCAAGTTGACGACGACGGCTCGAGGACAAAGGAGACACTTAAAAATGTGTTTCAGGAAAGAGAGCGGAAGATGTTGAGAGCGAGAGGCAAGGAGGACGAGAGGGAAAGAGGAGTCGGACTATAGGAAAGTAGGACGAGTGAGGAGGAGAAGGAGGAAGGCAGGAGAGGGAACGAATCTGAGGCAATATGGGGCGACGCGAGACCTGTGTTTTCTGGGAGGGAAGGGACCATTGGGAGATCGGGAGAAGACGGAAGTGTGAGGGGTGATGGCCTAGGGCGAGTGGGTCGAAGGGGGAAGGGGTGAGGACGAGGCAGAAAGGACGGGAGAGGTTGAAGTGATTGGATCCGAAGGTGGGAAGTGGAATGGAGGAGACGACACGCTGTCGGAGTGGATCTTCTTTTAATTGAGGAAGAAAGAGGAGAGCGGAAGGCGCCTAGGGGAGGAGGATCGTCTGAGTGGGCCAAGTGCTCGGGGACACATAGATCGTCGTTTCTTCGAGGACGAGTCAGGTAATTTCGATCCCAGTCCGTTCCTCGTGCTATATTTTTCACCGACTTAGTCCATTCGATTCCGCTCGGACTTGGAAAATTAATCCAGGCAACCTGCAAGGGCTGGCTATCTTCAGAAAATTTTCTACAGTTTTGGCATTTTACCTTGACTCTCGGGGCACGTCTCCTTTAAGAAAAGGAGTGGGATGGATGCGATCCGGTGGTATTAAGCCTTCTCAGTCAATTCTCTAAAGTCTGAATGGGTGTGACGTCTTTTGACAAGGAATTTGTGAGGAATTGTATTAAGGAACGAGCAAATATTGAATGAGAATTTACTTTGTGATTCCAAGGAAATACTTTCAGTGGAAAAATGTAGAACATGGGCCAAAGTTGACATGCTCTTTGACAAAGAAATCGGAAAATGATGTCATTTTATGTACGCCCACGTGGAACTGTGGGTCCATAAACATATGCTATTGTACATTTATAGATAATGGTTCTAGTAGAGAAGACTCTCGGTGTGTAATCTGAAGGTTCTACGATCGAATATCATTCAGATACTCTCATTTCTTTTACTCGTAACAAGTGTTGGTCTGGATCTAGTGTTCTCATTATTAATGTATTTCTGTTTATCAATCATTTCCTGACGCCAACCGTCGAAGCACCGTACGAAAAACTGCTGTCTACTAGCACATTACTATATAAATTTAATTTTATTTACATATCATAAGTAATAATTTAATTATGCCGTATTTCTGAAATAAACAGAAATCGGCTTATCAGTGTATGGACAATAGGGGGCGTCACCTACCTGTTTTGATATTCAAAACTGTGTAAAACCAAACTTTAAATATGTACCTATATTGAAAAAAATAATGCAAATATTCTGTTTCATAAAATAGGTTTTATTGCGTTTTGGTAAAAGTTATGTTGCCGCACTCAGTACTTATATTACCGTCGAAATTAAACCCCTGGAGCTGATTGATCTACTTATAAATTAATATTTGAGTATATTTTTACAAACCAAACTTTCTACTAATTGGGAATGACCAGTGAACTTTACCAAATTTTGTTACGAGAAACGTACTGACTGAAATGAGTACATGGTCTTTGTTGCTGTTTTCTCTTTTTAGTGGCGTCAGAAATGAAGTATGATAGCGTAATTAAAACTGCGTCATTTTCATGGTTATTTATGTTGAAACAGCTTTCCTTAATTAAAAGTGACGATCCTTTCTTGTAATTTCCCTAAAATTAGGGCTTACGGTTGTAAAAATCACTTCCATTATTCGAGAAATTATCATTTAAATGGAGTTCCTTATTTTTTAAATTGATAATTTCGATTGTATCTGTCTTGAAAATGATGGGATTGTGTTTTTTTCACTATTCAGGGATATTCGGAATAGATCCGAATCAGTTGTTTTGTATCTAATTTCTGTGTACGAATTCAAGATTGTCGGAAATTTAACACGGAGAACTGTATTATTTTTAGCTACTCCTGTTTCTCTTAAAACAGGAGCATAATGGCTTCTTAGTAGCAATAATTATTGTCATCAGGGTATAAGGATACAATTTTGATAAATACTGAGAAGTAATAAGACAACATTGCTTTAAATAAATTAAATGAAACATTTCATGTTATGCGAAGAAAAAATTGTATGCTAATCTTGTTAAGCATGCAGTAATAACATCGGCATAAGAGGTATACGTAGAATAATTCAGTATCAAATACAACATCGGATAAACGTATCAATTAGAACATGAGTGAAAATTAGCGTCAAATATGTATGAAACTTAGAGACCTGTTTACCTAATGCTTTAGCAGGTTCAATAGGTGGGTTAGAATTTTATCATCGTGAAGTTAATTTATCATCGCAATGCAATTTGAATCGATTTTATCAACCTAATTATTTCTTTCGAAACGTTTGTTTGTAAGCGAAACAACTCACTTAAAATTGTGTTCCAGTATGGTAACTGTCCAATTCAGGGATGCCAGCTGGATATGAACAAATCGAAAGAGAAAGAGAGGGCAGGACCCCAAAGGGAGGAGATTGGCCCAGGGATCAGAGCAAACGAAGAAACGGGGAGCGGCTTGGGGGATGGGGATGAAAGAGAAAGGAAGGAATGTGGGAGTTAGAGTCAAAAACTATGAAGGGGTCCCCTTATGGGTGAGCGGGGGAATGGAACTAACTGCCGGCGGAAAAAAACAGTGAGTTTTGAGATGAGGACTTAAAGATTTTGTTTTGAGAAGGGTTAAGCTCAAAAGAGGACCGGGTTATTTTTTCTGCAACGTCTGAGAGGTATATATTTCGAGAGTAATTTTGGTGAAAATCCTATCAAATCTCGAGGAAGGAAAAAGTCATTAAAACTTCCTGGAGTACCGGTTTCTGTTTCTATATTGAAACTGGAGACAGGTTTAGAATTTTCATTAACTGTTTGTAATTTTTGTTTTTTGCTTCTAGCGATCGGCGAAATCTAATGCTCCTTAGATTGCTGTGCAAAATTAAATATATATCATAAATTTACGTTTTTTGAGCCAAAAAAGAATGTGAATAAAGGAAACGGCAATCTGTTTACATTTTCTTTATTTTTGCATAGCATTAGGTATGCGTTCGGAAAAATTTTTAATGTGTTTCATTTCCATTTTTTTCTGATTAACAAAGCTTAGGCTATTTCCACGATGGAAAATCACGGAAATATCCATCCTATCCTAAACTCGGTGCTACCGTAAAGTGATAAATACTCATACATTCTGATACCGTTAAAATTATTTTTAGAGAGATAAAAATGACTTTAGAGTCAATTAATTTTACTTAGTTACGCGGATATGTTCTAAGTACAATTAAATACTATGAATACATTATTTTAAGTAGCCATTATCAGTTAATCTTTTGAGAATTATTTCAAGAGCACTTGAACCAAAAACAATAATGCTTGAATATTCTACTTCAACGGAAAGAAAACTGCGAGAACGCGTTCGCATAGAATGAATATCGATCAAATTTCCTTGGTCGCAATATAATCGGAAGCAATATCAAACGGTTGCTTCGATGTGTATCCGTTTGTATACATCTGCTAGACCATTCCCTTAAATGCCTCAAATTATCCGCTTATTGCATGGATTTTGATACCGCTCTGAAAAGAAGAACCATAAACTCTGCCTCAACGTGGGCTTTCTCGTACCTTGACCCAGTTAATGTAATCAGAAGATGTTTATCTGTATTTTAGTTCAAGGATCCCATGCGAGTAACCTTAATAGTACGATGCATTTGGACTGAATTAGGGTGATGAACTTACGAGCAATAAAATGTTATGGCTCCGTTCTCACTCCACGCTATTGCGCAAAGCGGTCTTGGCGTGTTTTCGCAGTAATATGACTGCATGGGATTTGTCTTTAGACGATAGTATTGTTTTCAATATCTACTCCGAAAGGTTCCTAATATGACTACAGAAAATAAAATATAATTGGCTATTTACACTCCCTTTTCCATTGCAATCCTATAGTAGTACCAAAAACATTGTCCTGACCAAATTTGTTTTATAAAACTCACTACATTGAGAGTTTTGACTTGAATAATGTGTCTCAAACTAAATAGGTAATGATAAATTTCTCCTTCGGTGAGATTACTTAGGATTTGGGTGTTCTTGATGAAACGTCTTCCTGAATGATGTTCATACACGTAAACGTGTATTGCGACACGAAAAGGATTCATGGTTATTGCACAGAGCAGGCGGAGAGATATGACGATTCTATTCCTGCAATACATTACATTTCTCAGAATTATGTTCAGGTCCTGAGAAATATTCGGTCACAGTTTGAGAATTAACGGAAAAACGCATTACCCTTGAATTGATGTTCCAAGAAATTCTTTTGCCAAGTTCTAACGGAAGATAGTTCTCATCTCCTCTGTTTTTGCGAAGCTAGAGCATCTTCTATATTTAGCCTTGCTTGGCAGGTAGTTCAACAATATATTTTATTTGTGATCTTTAGCCCCCTGGCGCCACACTCAACGTCACCGTTAATGAATTCGTATTTTGAATGAGGAAATAATGACAGTTCATTAATTCCTATTGTCATTTGGAGCCGAGTTGTTCTGGTTTGGAAGTGTTCAAGAAATGTTATTTATCTTTTTTTAAACTTCAAAGATTTTACGCATTGTGTAAAATGTTTCTAACAGTTGATATTCTCTCGCATTCTTCCATTAATTATGATAAATTACCTTTTTTTGAACTCTACTCAAAGTTTCAAACCAGATTTTACAATTCTTAAATATTCTTTGATATCCAACTTGGATATAATTATTTTTGCGTCGTATATATGTGATGGTTTACAATTTGAGGTAGGTTTTTTTGGATGCACACGATATTTGCAACACTGCTATATTTTTTAAGCTCGCCTAACAAGACTAAATCTGACCCCACCTAAAAACTAACCCTTTTTCAATCCGCACACATTCTACCTCCCTTCATTATATTTAACATGTCTATCCATTTCCTACCCCTACTTCGCTTTCATTACGTCCTTTTTTCTCTCACAGTCTTCAGCAGTACATTGCAAATCGTAGTGCTTTGCATCGACCTTTCCTGCCTCCTTAGGATTTCTCCCAGCTACCTTCGTGCCTAGTCCTTTGTTTGATATTCTGACCAAGTTTCTGAGCCGTACAAAACTATTCTCCATACCAAAGTTTGCCCTAGTTTTTCCTTAACCTCTTTATTTAACGTCATTGTAATCTATTTCCTCCTCGTGAAAGATTCTCCTCTTTTTTTATCATATCCCAAATATTTTGACCATCCGGGTCCAAGGTACTTCTGAGATACCTGAACTATATCAACTCTTCTAGTTTTTTTCCCTCCCATTTTATCCTTTAACGTAGCTTTTCTCTTGCTCAAAAAGCTCAAAACATTTGTTTTTCCTAAATTAACTCTCATCCCGTACCTTTTGCAGTTACTTGAGGATCAACAATTAAATTGAGAGTTATTGCAGTTTTTTGGGCTCAGCAATGACTGAAATTCCTCGGCTTACTGACAAAATAAAACTTGATCCTCCGCAAGCTTAAATGATTTTGTGAATTCTCCACCGAATCCCACTCAAATCTCCAGTTGTTCCCTTGTTTCTTTTACCATTTCCTCTTTTCGCGAGCTGAAAAACACGAGTAATAATGAATATCCGTCTTGCTTCTCTTTCTTAATCTGCCCATCGTGACTCTCCATCCGCTACACTACCTGATCAGTCTGATACATATACATGTTACGTATAAATCGCCTGTCCCCCCATACTACTCCTATATTCTGTAATATATATTTACTTGAAGCTTATTTTCACAAACTCCTTCTCGAAATGTACAAAAATAAAACCCTCGTTGTTGTTTCTGTTCCGTTACCTGCTGTGGCATGTACATATCTCCTTCCTGAACCCAAACTGATCATCTCCCTAGCAATTATGAGTCATCTTCTCCATCCTATTATTGATAATCCCATGAACCAATTTTCCTGTGTGTGAAATCATGCTTATTGTTCTACATTTCGGTTACCGGTTCATTTTTTGGGATGGAGACTGACACTAAAATGGGATAGTTATTTCGTATTGCAAAACATATCCATGCAAGATATGCCCACATCAAAACGTGACCCATTTGAGGAATTGTTGATATACGATTGCGGCGGGTGTGTTAGAAAGCTTTACAAACATGAGATTAGGTGGAACTCCGTAATTACTATCTTCCTATTCAGGAGCAACGCTTAATGAACCCTTACTTTATTGTCTGGTACTTAATTTTCATCTGACTGAAAATTAACTATTAATAATTTCATTCATAATTATTCACTCAATACGCTTGGGCGCGGAAAGTTTGTTGGCCATCAATTTGGGAAGTTGCTAATGATTGGAAAGCAAGCAGTAAGCAAACCAAGGTACGATTACGAATTGATTGCTGCTTTTTAAACCAAACCGTAGATTGTAACATACGCTCATTACCATTTCATTTCACTCTTCAAATATTCAACCTGATATAGTATACTTTCCTTTCCCTTCTACGTAATTTTTCCTTGTCTTTCTTTTACCACCCATCCCTTCCATTCAACTTCTAATGTTTCTTATCTCCTTTCTTTAATGTTTTATTCTGTTCGATTTTGTATTCATTCTCATTTCTCACTTCCATTTTTTACTTCCTTTCAAATTTTCCTCGATATAAAAAGACCATCAAGCGTGAAGACCTTTGCGTCTTTGGTTGTTCATATTTCTGACCAGTTCGGTTAAAAGGTTTTCACCTAGTTATTAATTTTCACATGGTTTGGGTATGATTGTAGTTCCTATCAACAGATAATTCCTATTCAAAATACGCGTCGCTCTTTTGTGAATCATTCTCCATATGTTTGCAGTGGAATTAATTAAATGCCAAGCCTTGCTCTTAGAAGTACCACTTTTCCGGAATTCACTGTTTGCTACCTCTTTCCTCATATCAAACTGTCTTCAAATTTTAAGAGATTCTTTGAATATTGGAGTTAAACTATTTGAAAATGTTGAGTAAATTTTATAAATCAATTAATTGGTAAAATTCCTTCAAGAGGCTATGAGCAAAAGCCAGGCTGAAGTAGTGTTCAATATTTACCTTGCATCAGTGAGATACACGTTGCTACGTAAATCCTTTTCGTCAAAATTCAAGAAATGCATAATGCCTAATTTCTAAAGATAGTGCATTCTTATGGTTTCATGTTAGATTTAGGAAAAATGATATTTAGAAATTATCATCCAAAAAATTTGAAATTATATTTGGTGTGAAATCAAAGCAAAAATGATATTTCATTCCACGTAGTTTGAAGACGTTTGGTCAACTATTTCGTTAAAATGCGGACGTTTTTTTATGAATTATTATATTTTTAGATGATTATACATTGCCTTTCAAGTCTTCTTCAGTCATCACAGTACTAAAGTTTAGTCTGAATTTTCATATCTGAGACAAAATATTTTCTCATTTCATTTCGAGCAGCTACAACGTCGCAGCAAATGCTCTATTAATGTCCGACTCCATGTAAATTTATGGATCTTATTTATGACGTGCGAAGTTCACACATCCGCAATAGCTTTTTGTTCTTCTCCCTTTAACGCCTTTCCTTTCCCAGTGAGTTCTTATACCCAGGGAATCACACTGCGAGGGTTTTAGGTGGGAGTCCCTTGAGATGGTGGTAAACACCTTTACCAGCTAAATTATCGTCAGTAATTAACTATTATCCTTACATCAGGGTTAAACTATTATTCATACTGGACGTTCCTTCATTCTTTGAATAATAAAATTCGGTAAGATAAGGAATAGTTTTTAAATTGAGATTTTGGTGATAATCATTCCATCATCCGCCATTCTCGTATTAAATTATATATCACCGAGATAACTATTGTGTTAAACCATCGTAATAAAATCTACGAGATGCAAAAATAGCTTTGTGCCGAATTCTATAACCGGCCAAATTCACTCTTAATCAACAAAATGTGTCTGCAAATCCGGTGACAATCAAAACTGATTGCTATCACTGTACATCGCAATTATTTACGTAAATTTAACCTTTTTGCTGCTAAGATGAACTTGTGCGATGAATGTTGTGCTCAAAAGTGGTGCACGTTAGTAAATCACGAGAATATTAATTATTTGATGTTATCGTCATGAAAATGATGGTGTAATTACTTTCCAGCGGTTTATAGGCTTAGTTTATCATAATTTGGGTGCACCAGCAAACGTGGTTTTCAAATTGCTTTAAAATATTTTGTGCGTTTTCGGCATTGTCACAAGAGTAATTTCAATCGGATTAAATCCAGTTTGAGACTGAATTGTTTCTTATTCAAATTTTAAATCCCTAATTGTACTTGGATGTTTATGATCATTTTCATTTTTAATTAGCCAATTAAAATTAAGTCAAAAAATAACAAATCTCTTGTTGTGCCAGGAGTTTAAATTTTCAATCAAATAACATATTTTATGGCAAATTTATATTTTTTATGCATGTGTTGGCCTTGATTTTCAATATATATCATATTATGCGGTTACTGAATGCATATATAATTAATAATGGCAAAGTTTTAGCTATAGACCCTTGGTTAAAAACGCATATCATTTTTATATTTCATTAGGACAACATTTTACGGTGCTGGCCACTTTCTTTTATCCTTAGTCACTCTAAGAACTCTTGTTACTGAGGCGATTTCTTTTCCATCAGTATAATCAAATGATTACACAAGAAATACCGATTGCGATTCTATTAAATGGCTCAAATTATCCGCTAAATCTCACAGCATAAGGTTTAGTCAAACTTTTTTTCTGATTCGCTCAAGTTGTTGTTTTCAAAATAATCTCTGGATCACTATTTGCTTGTTTATTTAGATAAGGTGTGTTTATTTGGGTGTTCTTGAAAACGAACTCGTATTTTGAATGGCATCCGAATCGTTTATTCGTTGAGTGTATTTCCGTTCACATCTCGGAGAATTGTTTTGGCTCTTTACCAAGCGAAGTCTCGGTCAAAGCCTAAACAAGACTTACAAAGAATGTTAAAATAATGTTGATGAGTATTTATTTCTATTTTTTCGCCTCCGAGGTTCACATTGCAAAGAACTGCTTGGTTTTATATATTTAATGCACGTTGTCTCACTCCTGAATGACCAACAAAACTTGGGTTATCAGTCCATATCCTAAGATAGTGCTTTGTAAACTTCAGTCATGCGCGAATCGTTTTGAGTTGTCTTTTTCCAGCATGCATAAGAATTTGCACGTTGTTTTATAGTTTTGAGCTGAATAATTTTTCACTTTCCCCTTCCTCTCTGATATCCTCTCTTATCACTTACCCTTCCCAAATAGTGCTTGCACTCCGGGTACAAGCACTTGCAGTCGCGGGGTGTAGATGTAGATATAATTTGCAAGAGACTTTATACTTATGATATAGCCTATTTCTTAAGTTACCTAATTTTTCTCTAAAAGGAGGAAGATAGCCTTGTTACATAAACTCAGTAAATTTAAATAATAAACCTCTTTTACGTAGGAGGAAGTTACGAAAGCCTGCAAGAATCCGAAAGTACTACGAATGCTGTGAATCTCCAAATAAGGAATGCTCCATGGACAAACAGTCCATGAAGTATTCTTTTTTTGAATAAATACATTAATAAATGTTCTGAAGTGATTGGTCCAAAACCATATACGTCGATCGTTAGAGCAACAATGGTAAGACTACCATAATAAGACAAATATCATAATATCTTCTACAGCTCCCGTAGTTTGCAGAAATATTTTTCGAGAAATATACGAAAAATACCGCGAAGTGTACAGAATACAAATACTTCAAATATTATGCCATCTCGCGACACTCACTAATATCTTTACTGGGTTGAATAAAGTACGAGTCGTACGGTCGTATAACTGATTGGAAATTACTCCTTTACTTCCGCCTTTATTGGGTGAAAAAAACTGGCTGCACCCGGAGCTGAAGGTGGAATTGTAATGCGTGGTGGTCACCGGTGGAAAGATGAGAAAGATTTCGCCTTCAAAATATTAAAATCATTGCTTTGCGTAAACCATGGCAGCAGCCCCAGCAGACGTGCCATTCAACAAAATTAGGATCTCCGTCTCTAATAATCTACGAATCATTATTGCAATGGTTGCTGGTTTCTGATGTTGACGCGAAATGAGTACGTTACGTCTATTATAGAAGCGGAAACAAGACGAAAAAATCGATTATGATTTTCAAAGTTCATTTCAATTACTCCCCCACTGAAGATCGAAGCCAAAAATTTCTAACAAAGTATATAATTAATGTGGAAGCACAGTGAATGAAAATCATTGGGGAAAAACATGTAAAAGGTCTGTCCCAAAAGTAGAATAACTTATTTTTTTCCGATAGACATCCGATAGACGGACGGACGGGCGGCGGTTTCTCTGGCTGAGTTTGAGGGAGGGAAGTCTCAGGAAAGACTAGAGGATGGTGGTAGTTGGCCCCCAACCTTTTCGGAGTGCGGATCGTTCGTTTGCGAAACCTCTATAACGTGACCTCGTTACGCTTTGTCATGAACTGGTTATTGGAACAGCGCTACGCCATCAAAATTTGCCTGAAACTGGGCAAAACCTTACCAAGAGACTTATGGTGATAGCGCCATGGTTTAGATCGGGTGTTTTTGAGTGGCACAAGTTGTTTTGAGAGGGTAGAGAAGATACTGAAGACATCAAACGTTCAGGACGCCCTTTGACCTCAAAAATTGACGACAATCTTGCAAGAGTGAAGGTTTTGTTGGACAGGGATCACAGATTAAGTGTTCGAATGGTTTCTGATGAACATAGCATCCCTATAGGTGATGTGCATCGACTTGAGATCGGAAACATGGGGCATGAGAAAGGTGTGTCCGAAGTTGGTGCCACGAGCGTTTTTGAACAAACAAAAGGAAATTCGCTCGTAGATCTGCCAAGAGCTTCCCGACCCTATCTGTAAAATAAGTAATGGGACTGATTTTTTTGAATTTTTCATTCAAACACAATAATTAATTTTATATGTCACCCTCAAAATAACTTTCTTCTGAAGCCACACAACGCTAGAGACGGGTTTTCCACTTCTCATAGCGGTGCTGGAACTCCGATACTGGAATAGCCTTCAGCTGGCCGATTACAGCCATTTGAATATTTTCGACTGTCCCAAAATGAGTTCCCTTGCGGTGATTTCAACTTCGGGAAGAGAAAAAAGTCACAAGGACTCAAGTCAAGCGAATAAGTCTGAGGAGCCACAGGAATGTTTTTACTGGCCGAAAACTACTGGTCCATTTGGTCTTGCAAAAGGTTTTTGGGACCATTTTTGCGCTGATTTTTCTCATCCCTAATTCATTGATCAAAATATGATGAACGGTGGTGTGAGACATGTTCAACTCTTCCCCGATCATTCTGACTGCCAGCCGACTATCTGAATACAAGTTCCTGGATTCTGCGTGACATTTTCATCGGTTCTTAAAGATGAAGGCCTTACGCTAAGTGGCTCATCTTCAATCGACTCTTTTCCTTCTGAAAATGCCTTAAACCACCGAAAAACCTAGGCTCTTGACAAACCGCTATCTCCGTAGGTCTGCTGAAGTTTAGCAAGAGTTTCCGTTGCACTTTTCCCAAGTCTGAAGCAAAACCTGATAGCACACCGTTGCTCGAAATTGATGTCACTTATTTTTAGAACCACGACAGAAAAATTGTTTCACAAAAAAATCGCTACGTACAACCAAATGACTCGAGCGAGCTCAAACCCGTACTGAAGGCGGATAACATATTCCCCTGCCGCACCTCCAAGCCCAGCGCCTCCATTGTTGCCAGATCGAACGCTAAGGATGCTTAATTATCATTTAGCTCGGAATTGTCATTGTAACTAAGGCCTTAAATTTTTATTTTTGGCGCTTAGTATTACGCTTATATCGCCCAGCTTTATTTTCATGCACCTCATAAAATAGCATTGGCCTCGACTTCTGAGAGGGTCACTTTATTGCACATTGATTGATAGTCTTGAAGTCAACACCAAAAATTAGGATTTTCTTTTCTAAGTATCTTAATTTCTTTATTAAAGAAAAGATGTCTCTAATGTTGCAATATGGTATAATTATTATATAAGTATAGGGTTTTTAAGGAAAATAAACAATAGATCAAATAGATAGATCAAACAATAGATCATTTCCCCTCACCTCTCTGCTCTCCTTCGTCCACTCGTTTCGCGCACCTTTATCCACCACCCACCACATCTGCCTTCACTTATAATATGCAACACTTAGCTCGGCCATTCGCTACATGATTTCAGTAAATCTGTACCTCTTTCACACAAGCTAGTATCTACCGTCATAGATGAGTATAAATAGAATATCGAGGGGAATATAAAGTTTTTTCTCAGTTTGCTAAATCATTCTAACGGAATATGTGCTCGTGATAGAGCTTAACAGTTGCTTCTTGTACGAGTAATTATTATTGATAGGTTTATAGTTATGAATTCTTTGAACGTTCAGCCTCAGGTATATTAGTGCGTTCTAGAAAAATCGATTTCGCAATGGAATAAGAAATTCTCTCATTTTTTTTGCTGGGGATTCATTTTGATGAGACCTCTTAAGTAGACGTTGCATTTCCCTTCCATCTCACTCCCACTTCTGAATGAGTAATGGGATATCCCCACGCCCAGCGACTGGCGCCTAAGCAGTTGGCGACGTGTTGACTCCTTACCGAGAGCGTAGTTCGACTTAGCGCCAGGGAAGGGTGTGGCAACAGCTTTAGCTCCACGGGTCCGTTTTCTCAGGGCTAATTTGGGGATTCGGCCTTAGTCGTAGAAACTTGACCCGCTCTTTTAGGAGTTTGTTTTTATGCATTTTCAGGAAACTTGACGCTCACCCTGGAGTTTTGTTTTTCTCTCTGCTTCCTACCTTCACTACTAAAGACGTTCTCCCTCTTTTCACGCGGTATATGTTTGTATGACCACATATTTTGTGACGAAAGTAAATATCATTTGAAGAAACCTGGAATAACGCATGTGGTACGTTTTTAAAATGTGAAAATAATGTTTTTCAACTCAGATCTAAAATAATGGTATCACCTGAGTAATAATAAGTGCAGAGATTTGTGAAATTATTAAATATATGTTTCTCCATTTCTAAACTACTCTTCTGAGTCGTCGGAAATGCCTAAAAATATCGTTTACGAGTCTTATATAATTCTTGTATGCAATATTAAATCACGTATAAGGAATTAATATGAAGAGAACGTTTAAAGATAGTGATGGTGGATTATAAAGATGGTGATGATTGATATCTCTCCGCTGACAGCGATCTTTGCAACGTTATTTATGACCTTTCTGTGAATTTTTAGGATTTGGCAATAAATGTATTTACGGTTTTGCACTATTTGCACTTTATTTATTGTATTTGCAATTTTACGATTTAACTAATGAAATACAGAATGTCTGGTTTGCTTTTAGTTTTTCTTCAAAGTCCAGAAATTTAAATTGATGTGAATTTCCCGTAAACTTTAAAATATTGTGCACCTTATCTTCAATGTGACTCAGAGCACTTAATTACACGTATCTAACCGATTCAGTGAGTGAACTCCTGACAACCACTATGTTATTATACGACGATAAATATTCATGAGTACTTGCACTTGATCAACCGATCACTTTGTGCGTTGTGAAGATAATTCCTTTTATTAAAAACGTTAATATTTTTGAGCTTTCGTGACTAAAACAAACTTCAGGAAAAATTAACCTCTAGTATCAACTCTTAACATGTTTTGAACAATTCTTATCTGGATCAGTAGTAAAATCGTTATTAGAATTGATAATTTTTTTAAAATCATAGGCATTGTTTTGGTTTCTAGTTGTATATAACAGCATTTTGTCTCATATATGTTCTTCTTGTGTGTACAGGTATATGTATGTGTGTGCATTGTAAGAGTGACCAGTGATCAAACTGGACCGTTGCCACCAAGACAAATGCCTAATTGTTACGTGAATTATATAATAATTCTTGGGTTCGCAGATCGTCTAGCGTCCATAGTTTTAACAAGCTTAATGAAAAAAATATAAATAAGATTTTTTAGTCATTAAAAGCTATTAATATTATTTTTTAACGAATTTCATGTTAGAAAAAAATTATACAAACCTAGTTTTTATATTTTATCGATAACTTTTCGATTTGGGCTTAATTTTGATGTGAATATTTACGATCTTTATGATGAGGGTGTCCGTTATGGCTTCGATTTTCTCTCTGTCAATATGTACAACTTCATATTTCTGTGAAAGTAGAACTTCCTAAAATGTCTTCTTCCCATAAGTTATTCTTTATTAACTGTTAAAGTCTTCAGAATATGCTTATTTGTGTTCAACTACCTATGTACAAGAACTTTCCTTTTTTTAATTGGAGTATTTAGTGAGATGGTTACAAACCTGCATTTTGACTCAACAAATTTAATTGTTTCAAAAGCGTTAATTTTTGCGCATAGTAAAAATACGATTAGGATAGCAAAAAGCTAAGAAAGTTCGTAAGTTGCAACTTGTGTCAGCTATCGTGCCTTGGAAACGTTTCTGTCGGTAAGATTAAATACTTTAACCGATTAGCTTACGGAACTTGCGTGTTCACGATTACGTATCAAGTTATTCATCGCAAAGACCGCGAAAAATATTTCGAATGGCCGACGAGGACTGTTTAAGGGCTGGAAAGCGATAGAGGTCACGCGATGCATTGACAGTGCGTGGGTTTAATGCGGTCGTCTGCATTTTCATGCGCGAGAGTTCATGTTAAGTCGGGTGACACCCAGAGCCCACCCAACCCACCGTTCTCTCGGATCCTTGCTGCGCTCGCCAAACGCATTTCTCACGAGGGTGACAACGTATAAATTTTGGCTTAGCCGTCACAAATGTCACAGGGGGGAAACTTTCTTGGCAGTTTCTCTGTTGTGTGATTTTCCTGATTTCAACTTTACAATATCTCTAAATTGTATTTGTGCAGGATCCTGTCTTAATTTCTTTATTTTTGCAATTTAAATTATCGAACATTATTCCGGGCATATTTTTATTGTTTTAAGGCATCAGTAGTTTATATACATTTTTACACTGACTGGTGTTCAAATTTAAGGTTTTTTTGGAATTTTGAAATGAAAAATTCGCCACAAGGTATCGACCTGCGAAATTTGTCATGGTTAAAATTTCTGAAAAATGGCGCAGTGTATCAACTGTATTACCATAAAATGTTTCTCATTATATGTAACGAAATATGACGGGTGCTGCAAATTTTTCCTCATTCTTTCTAAAATTATGTTTTTACGTGTATTTTATTCCAACACAATGTGCACTAATATTTATTTGATTAAGTGGCCACTCGTGCGATGAGAAAAGTAGTAATGCCAGAAGAATGTGCAAATCTCATTGCTTTAAGCAAGAGCTCTGATATTATTGAGTTTTATTAGAAACTTCCTAAATGCTTTTACCCCCTGAACCTTTCACTTGACTTGTTCATTTATGCGTATTCAATGTCCTCGAAAGATTAAAAAAAATAAATAAAACCTTAATTGAAAATATCCATTATTTCTGGAGAACGACAGGCCCATGGGGAACAGTGTGTGATTATATGAGCCTGATAAGTCGCTGTTGAGGTACTGGATCTTTTGTTTGTCGTCAAACTTCTTAAATATTTAATGATTTAATTGTTATTTGAAAGTGTATTATATTTTCTTACGAGGGAAAGGGAATAATATCTCTCGTCACTCATTTGTGAGAACGCTTAATCTCTATTAGCATCTAATATACTGTATACATATATCTTATGAAAAAATAGCCTACGGTCTAAAAGACTCTAAAGCTTAGTCTGCAAAAATTGTCTGTGAGCCTCTAGGTCTCGTCTCTCTAGAGCTATTTTCTGAGTGTTTCTTCGGCCATATTTTATGATCATAAATACTTGCACTTCTGCTGCTTGCATCCTAAAATATGCATAAATTCTTGTATAGGCACCAAAAAATTGCAGCGAACCATTGAATCGGCCTATTTTATTACCTTGACTCTACTTTATAGACAGAGTATTTATATTTTTTATTCGTGGAGCAGGCCAATATATTACAACTTAATGGATGGTATTACTTTAAAGCACAATCTTTGCTTATTATTCAAACGTTGTGAAGGATCTTAAATGAGTTTCGAGCTAGCATGACGTTAATCTTCCTTGACTGAGTGCTTCCTTACAAACTAAGCAAAGAAGTTCTTTAGAAGTTTATTTAGTGGCTTTGGCGGAACAAGCGTGAATGATTCCCGGCCCATAATTACAGTGACAGCGCGTGAAACGTAAACATCTAGGAAGTAGTTTCCGGCCGATTTTTCATGTGAAACATCAGAACACTTTCCTGAGTCTTGTCTTCCGCCAAAGCAGACCACACCAGTGGACCATTTTATTTTCGTGACTAATGAGCGAAGCCATATCGACGAACCAGGGGATCGTCCATCTACCCTGGTTGAAAAATGTGAAACGATGAAATACTAATTGTAGTCTGATTGGAATGGGAATACATATCTCATTAGTAATGTTTTCGCACACGAGATGAATGTTGGAAGCATGAAATTTATGAGCAGATTAAATTTCATTGCATTACATTTCATATAATTTCTTATGTGGTACAATTGTCTCCAAATTTCTTAGAGAGTTAAAAAAGTCATCTTTTGACCAAATTTTGACCAATCTGAAAAATGATTCAGGTCAAAAAAATAAATTATAAATCGGGATCGGAGTTTTCCTTTGCCTTCGGAAGAAGTTTCACAGTGCAGTCAATGTTGTGTATATAAATAATACAATGATCTCCCGAAGGACATTTATTTAAGTTCATTTTTATCTCTTTCTATACTGATTGATGGATAAAAGCATAAGATGATGATAAAAATCATTTAAGCGCCTCACCTGATGGAACTCGAGGAATCTTATTCTGAAAATGTGGTAAATATTGTGTTATTGGATTTAATGCCGATGCCATTTAAGCGTAACGGATAGAAGCACTTCAAAATACATACGTAAGGAATAGGTAAAATCTCATTTTTCACGAAGTGTTTGCAGAATTTATAAAGATACTATGCATAGAAATAATTTGGAATCTATGATAGATTATTAGAAACACGACCACATCAGGGCAGTCTTCTTTAGTCACAAACTTTGCTAAGCCGTCTCAGAAATGACAAAGTTCTTTTCAATTGTGAGCGTGGAATTTGTTTTACGATTCTTGCATATATTTTTGTTTTTTACATCAAAATCTATAGAGGTTTTACATAGCTTATTAGTAATTGATGAACGTATATGATCTTTGATTCATCGGTTCTTGTAAATATAATGTAATGTGCTTTGCATGAAGGCTTCCGCGAAATGGTTTTAATGAACTTATTCCTGATTGGCATTTCATCTTCGTGAAGTTTTAATGAAAATAGAACAATTATGTCGGCGCTCCAGTTGGCTTATTTGCTTGGAGGAGACGACTGGAACGTTGAAAAAACTGTTGGGTTAAAAAAATATACACCGATGAGGTCCCTAACGGAAATGAATTGAATATATGCTTTCTAAATGTGGAATTACGTGGTTACTCTGCATTGAGGTGAATGTGCCACTCGTGGGATTACTAGTTACCAAAATGAAGTGTAAAAGGTGGAATGAAATGATTCAGAGATACACTGACGAGCCAATAATGAAATACTCGTAAATTACCGAATTATCATTTTCTTTCGAATGCATCCATTGATGGCTATATCAATTTATTTTACCTCTGAATCGTATTGTTTCACCGATAGCTGTGAGTTATTACAATGAGCAAAAGTTAAGTGCAGTTGTGTTGTCTTAAGGAAATGGATTAAAGTGACCATTAGTAGTTTATTCCGTTGTAAACCCTAGTTATTTGAGAAGGGGACTGGCGGAGTGGCCGAGGTAGTGGCAACGGAAGTATGTGATTCGATTGTTTGTGTGGAAGCGATTTCATGTGAAATTCTGTATATTCCTTCTTTTTCGTCTGGCATGGGTTAATAGTCATCTTGTGGGGGTTTAATACGCATCTCGAAATTCATTAGTACCATCTCAGATAAGAGTGCGAGATGAGGCTAAAATGTAGTAGTGGTAGTTTTTATGGGAGGTATTTTCAGGGATGGACAGGATGAAGGGTGGAGAGAAACCCGGCGTCGGCATTAGCCTACTCTTAACGAAAGACTCCAAGGGGTCCGCAGCTTAACGTCCCATCCAACGGATGGCGTACTCACACAAAGTGCCCACCACAAAGCACCTCAAGCAGGGATCGGGACACTACGAAAAAATATCCGTTACCGCCGGAATTCTAACCCTGGCCCTAAGTGTGGGAAGCCAGTACGTTAGCCACCGCGCCATCTCGATTTCCTATTTTATATTTCCCATCCGACAGATAAATTACAAAGTTTGAAGGAATATTCACATCTTACCCCAATGGGGATCGAAATCAATGGCAGGGATTTGACCTTCCACCAATTTACACTGTAGGGGTCATTAACATCAGAAGGAAGTCATTGGCATCAAACCCAGAAACCATTATATCAATCCCCCAAACAGCCCATTAGTTCTATTCCGATTGAGTCCCATTTTGGAAAACTATAATTTTGCCAGAAACAGTTTTAGCTCCAATTTTTAATATCAATTTATCCTACCGATTTATTGGTTAGATTCCTGTATTTTAGGAAATATTTTTCATTATTTATCTGAAACATCATTGATAAGTGAATATGGTAATATATTCATATACTTCAATACATACATCTAGTTATTTATAAGGTTTTTCACTCTTAGATTTTTGTTCATGAATTTTCTTTCGGAAATATAGCCGCAGTAATTTATTTTACATTCACAGACCTTGATGCCCAGAGAGGTTGTCGAACTCAGGCCGCTGTTATAAACAAAAAGCTATTAAGAGATTTCTCGGGAAGATAAAGAGCATTTGCTTAAAGCGCGCATTGCATGAGTCGCTGGAGAAAAACCTTGGATGAAATGGTTTTATTCCCTTTAAAAAGGGTTTGGGAATCGGTCTGGGAAACATATTTTCCATGCTCATGTGGTTGTGGCGGAGACAAAATGTCCAGGAAACGCGGCGGGGAGCATGCATGTATTTGTGGGTAGTTTATCATTATTTAGTTTACCTGAACGACTGCACCTCAAACCACATTGAAAATTTTATGTACAATCTAGTCGTTGTCACAAGAAAATACATGAACAACCTCAGTTTCAGCTAAAAGTACTCAGTAAATTGTATTACGGCATGTGATTCCATGTTTTATACGTACTCGACGGTTTGTTAAATTTAATGTGTTCGTACATTTAAAAAAAGCCACGAGTTACGTGCGAAGGAGGCCCAAGATCGCGTCCTACATGCATGGAAAAAAAAGGTTTAGCGTAAAAAAAGAAGACTTGCTTCATTATGTTTAATTCGCTTGATAATATTAATAAAATTTTCACGCGGCTAATTATAGTGAAAAAATGGCCAAATGGCAAAAGTAAAGAATTATCTCATCTACATACATGACGATCATTGCGTTTTAATTCCCATCGCTTTGGAAAATTCACACGGTTGAAGTACATCAGTCTGGCAATAAGGTGTCATAAATTTCAGCGAAATTATAAAAATATAAATTTCTACTTTTTTTAACTCAAAGAATGTTTTCAAATTTTTTTATTTAAAAAGTAAAAAAGTGCTTGTAATTCTCAACTCCTCCATGGATTACTGCGTGCACAACAATGGAGATTTTAATATTTTAAATTCGACGAGGAAAATATTTTATCGCAGGGTTGGAAGTTATAATATACAGGATTCGTCCAGAAAATAAGTGTACTGATTTTTTCCCGCCGCTCCAGGCGCGTCCAGCACCGCTCTGACGGGCTGCGATTGGAGGGGGGTATGTTGGCAAGCGACGCTGAAAAAGGCAATCGGCTCTGAGCTGTGGTGTAGTGAGGAGCTCTGTTAACGCGAACCTCCACGCTCGACCCACGTCACGGAACGCGATGCCGAAGTTTTTGGAGCAGCGTTATTCCATCAAATTTGCGGTAAAGCTTAGGAAATCGTCTACTGAAACTGTCGGTATGATTATCCAGGCTTACGGGGAGTCAGCCATGTCCAGAAACATGATCTTTCGGTGGCACAAGATGTTCGTGGACGGCAGAGAAGAGGTCGACGACGAACCACGGCCTGGACGCCCATCAACGACACTCACCGACGAAAATGTGCGAAAAGTTCGCGATGTACTGAACTCTGATCGTCGTCTTAGTGTTCGGATGATAGCAGAGCAGTGTAATGTGCCAAAAACAATAGTGCACGAGATTATTAGGGACCAATTACAGATGCGAAAAAAATCACGACAATGCGCCGTCTCACACCGCGCTTGTCGTGTCGGACTTCTTGGCCAAGCACGGCGTGGCAACGCTGCCGCACCCGCCCTACAACCCGGGCTTGGCACCACCGGACTTCTTTCCGTTCCCAAAGATAAAGAGGAGTTTGAAAGGAACGCGATACGGGACTTTGGACGCCGTCAAAGAGGCCCTGACGACGTGTCTTCGAGAGGTTCCCGATGATGCCTTCACGGGAGCGTTCCAGGAATGGGAACGCCGCTGGAACAAGTGTATCGACTCACAAGGGTCCTATTTTGAGGAATATTAGCTTAAGATATGTAGAAGTGTAATAACTTTTTTTCCTGAGCTCAGTACACTTATTTTCCGGACGAACCCTGTATGATCATTAGTTTTATGACGTATGTACAATTAAACGTTGGTAGAAATGTGTTAGTCTTAAAGGTGACTGTTGAAAAATAAATATGTTATTTGAAAATTTAAGAATTGTACTTTAATGCACTTTTTGCCAGATCTTGCTATTATTTTTTCTCTGTGGTCTACAAGCATATATGCATTAATTTCAGCCTACCCTCGTACTAATGTAAAATTTCCAGCTAACAGTTTCAGGCTTAACTTTGTGCAATTCCTTCATGATGATGGTAAAAAATAAGGAAAACTTTACACTTCCACACACTTTTAATGCAATACGACCATGGTTTTGATGATGATGTGCAGTATCGAAACCATGGTCGTATTGTATTAAAAGTGTTTGGAAGTGTAAAGTTTTCCTTATCTTTTACCCTCATCATAAAATTTCGAATTATTATTTTATATATGTTCATAGTCTTTAAGCTTTACTATAAAATTTTTCTTGAAAATGACGCTCACCGCGCATCTAATTAGTGAACATTCAGCGAAAGACGGTGTACATAAATTAAGGTTTGCTAGGAGATGAATTTTATGCAGAATCATCATTTTCATTTGTACTTAAATGATAGGAGAATTTGGGATGTGCTAAATTGTAGTAAATAATTGTCGGTTGAATATAAAGAATTATTTTTATTGGTTTAAAGGAATATATTCTATTTTTAACTGCATGGAGCAAATATTTTCTACCGCCTTTTAAATGTTTTCAAGGTTGTCAAGGTTTTTTAATCCTTGAAAAACCTTAACAGCGAAGAAACTTTAACATTAAAAGCCCATCAAAACCTCATCTGATATTTAACTATCAATTAAAACAATTTATTTGCGAATTTTATTTAATTAAGACTGAAAGGAGCAAAGCTTAAACAGTTTTTTTCCCTGGCTGCTCTAGAGATTGAGGATGAGTACTAGGAAGTGTGAGCATGCGTAATAAAAAAATTGATGGCAAGAGTAGTGTAATAATATAGAGAAATAATAGCGGCATCGAATGTGATTGCTCCATAATAGGAAGATGACGAATTCACACTGAGTACTACAGGATAAATGATATCAACAATAGCGTGCATTCTAAAACTTCAATCGGACCGAAATAGATTTAGAAAGGCCGAAAATATATGTGAAAGAACTGCATGGCGATAATATTTAGCTGTTAGGCTCAGACGCAGATGGATGAGAAGGAGGTGAGGATAGGTTGGGTCCAAAAATACCGGACGACGGGATAGAAAAAAATACTACTGTGAATCAAGGTATGGCAGCTGGAACAGCCAATTTCTCCGCAGTCTTCCTCAAGTGTTACGAAATAAAGGAAAAATAATTTTTGTTTGGGCGAAGGATTTTTTTTGGTAGAATTCGTTTGGCCAGTATTAATAAGCATTCCAAAAAATCAATGGACATGTAGTATGCAGGAGGTATAGGACAGTTCGTTCAATCTTTTGGTTTTATTTAGTTCCCTGCGAGTCAGTGCTAGAGTATGTGGCCGGGAGTGATTACACACCAGACTACCCTTGACCCAAAACACCTTTTCTTCTTAGCGCCGTCGGACAAACGTTATGTTATTCTGATCCCTTATCGTTCAAGGGAAAATTAACATCTTCATCTATCTATTCCGCACTTAATTCTCGAATTTAATTGACATGATCTATCCTCTCGTAGTAATGGAGGCAATCCTTCCAATGTATGCAAGAGATTTAATCTGTAATTTACCCTTCGCTCCGTGAGTGATTCCCAACCTACACCCTTTGATAATTTTGATACGCTACTCAATTTACCATAACAGCGTTTCACAAATCTGTTATGGATCTGGAGGCTCCTCTACGCTCCGCGTGATCTGATTCGGCAATCAATCCAACTCCATGAGGATCCCGTATACTCGTACTAGCATGTTATTCTGAATGAGGCCTAACGATGGAAAGATAACATCTCTCTTTACGTTTTCATCACATTTCCCCAATATCATTCCAATAAATCCTAACTTGTTGTTAGTTTACCCACATATTCCCCGTAAATATTTCACCCAGATGAGTTCGTTGATGTGTTGTAAAAATTTCCAAAACAAAGGACTGGAAAACAGGGAAATGAGCCCCTGCCCGCGATACGATTAATTAACATTAACGCAGCATTAACAAAATTAATAGGAAGGAAAATTGAGCATAGGATCTGTGATTGCTTCGTGAATTTCAGAAAGGGGTTCTACAGAGTACAGTGTATCATTAGAGATGGTAGAATGTATAGAAATAACCTGTAGGTTACGTGTCTTATTCGAAACTAATAAATGCATCACGCTGCAGGGGAAAGGAAAGAGAATCGGAATTTTTCATTCATCTACATCTACACAATATGCCATAAACCGCCACAAGAGCGTGTGGCGGGGGGGTGTTAGGTCACCACCCGTAAATCAGAACAAAACCGCATGCAAAATCAAACCATGTCACCTCTACACAAATATTAGTTTGTTCATGCAATCGACAAATAATATTTAATAACAGGATACGTACATTCAAATCAAGCTGTGGAACTTTTGAAAAGCTGGTCTTATGAATAAAAAGAATAACATGCGGGAAGACACATGCAATTAGAAAGTATGGATGGTATTACAGAATCGTCCATTATCGTCAGTGTATTATAACACACATAGTTACAACTTTACCGAATTTGATCAGTTATTTTTGGTGCATAATTTTATATCGAGTTTCAGTCTTAAAACCTGGTTTTCGGGGTTTTATGTTTATATGTCCCATTCCAAGTTTTGTTTCTCGCATTGAGATAAAGTAAGCTTCGCCCGGCTCTTTCAATTTTGACATTCCTCCAATTTTGGCTGTCTTATGTGATAACGGTAACGGGGAGGACTGTCCAATTTTCATGTATCCAGTAATACCCTAAGGGTCATTTAAGGTACCACTGCAAAACATTCAGTTCACTTGGGCAGTTTAGGACTACGTTATTAGAATCGAACAGACTTCGCAAATAACTTGAGCTGTCGGTCAACTGCTACTACTCGAACAGACTGTTTTATTCATGTATGTATCTAGTATATAGATGATTTAAAAAAATAATAAGATGGAACTATTGGTAAGCTTACAGTTGAAATTGAAGTAGGCGGGAAGCAGCTAGCTTAGTTTTATTTGCATAATGTTCTTAAGTTATCCAGTAAACGAAAGGATTACAGCCCTCGTCAATCATCAATTTAAACGTACGACGATATAGCTATATTTGCAAATTTGAACCATATCCGTTTTTAAGTCGTGACTCTTCATTAATATCTAAACCAACTGCGGTAAATACTTTCGGGTTAAAAAATATTACATTCTCTTACTCTGTCCAGTTACCTTGCCTTGAAAACTACAACTACATATTTTCATTCGAATAACGTTAAACCTACCCGATCATATTGAAACTAATTTTCGAGATGAAGTTGATATGGAACATCATGGATTTTCTCAGTTTTCTAAATATGCACTGAAACCGCCCATAATGTTATCCTTAAAATTGTTAAAAAATCATTAGACTGCTTAAATGACGATGCGTTGAAATAGACTTTTCTCTAAATGGATCCTAAAACGTAGTTAGCTGAAACCTTCCTGGCTTAATTCATATGACACTGTACATGTTTGTACTCAGCACCAATTTGTGCCCAGATTTGAGATTTATAATAAAGCTATTAGAATTGCATCGTAAAGTGTTCAATCGGCTAATTACAGCACTGAATAAATGAAATCTTTCCGATAGCTCATGAAATGTAGTTGGTCGAGGAACTAAACAGCTTAATTGTAACGTCATTATTCTATTTCACTCTTATTTCCCTTTTATTCAGAAGTTTTGAAATCGCTAACGAAGCTAATTGGCTTGTTCCGTTGGGCAATCAATTCCTTTTTTTTCCTGGACCGAGGCATTCCCTTCAGTTCTAGTTCGGACGACGATCGTCTGCGGTTTCCACACGGGGGCGGTCGTTTGCGTGATAAATCACGTCATTCGTCCTCTGTCTCATCTCTGCCCGCACGGCAATCGTAGGGTGAAGGGACTCATGGACCCCACCGTGGTCGAACAATGTTTCACCCACCCCACAAAGCAGCAAGGAGGGGGAGACCACTTAAACTCCCCGGAAAAGTACGTCTTTCTCCCCCCTCCCGCGGCGTACGGGGATGGGTGTCATGGAAGCGCTCGTATTAATGGCCCGGCGATGATAATAAAGATGTTAATCGCTCGCCCCCGGAGACACGTGTTTTCAGGATCCTGGAAATGTATGCCCTCCCTTTCTCTCGCCATTATGCCTCTGTTGCCCCGGCTGGAGGCAACGGACGAGGCGTGTTATGTCACATTTTTATGCCCATCTTCTGGATCGGCGGGAGGGATGATGGATGGGTTTGTTGTGGTTTCTTTTTTCCTTGCGCTTTCGCCATTTTTCGCTCTCCGCCGGCTGCGAAAACGGAGGGTTTACATCGCGCTTTGTGTGCCTATCAAGATTGGGGGGAAGCTGGAAAGATTTGATGTCAATTGATGGGAAAGTGCGGTGCGTTGCGGTGCCCTTGCGTTTTCATTTCATTCGTCGCGGGCATGTGCGGATGTTGAATGCGTGCGTGATACGTGTCGGTGGGGAGGCGAGTGTTCCTTACGCATTCTCGCCCTGCCTAATCACCACGCATTCAAAAAATACAAAGCACATTTTGCATATGCGAAAAGGAGGAAATGTAGCTGTTGTACTGGGAACATTTTATTTGTGAATGGGTTCGATAGAAAGAATAATCTTTTGCCACAGATCGTAAGTGTTTCCCTGCTAATATATTTTTTTTACTGGCATCTCTTTGCGTACTCCAATTTCATGTTCTACAAAGAATATTCCTTTTTTGTCATTTTCCATGCTAGAGCTTCCTTCAATTTCATATATTTTTGAAGAAAATGGCTAATATAGATATTGTTGATCTCCTTTCTTTATAATTTTATTGTTGCCCTCATTTTTGGCCAGGTGCAGCATACAAGCAATCGAGAAATATCTGGTCAACAACAAATAACATAAAACATATTTTTGCATAATAGCTCATATTTTTGTCGTTTCAGTTGTTGATGAAACAAAAAAGTTGATAATATCACTCAATCATCTCACTGGAACATTGGCTAACACTCCCCTCACATCATCTATCTTTAAGTCACGCAGAACTTATCGGGATACCAAGTGCGCCACGAGTTTATGACTACCCCGATACGATAATGAAAGAATTTCTCGTTTCTGACTTTTTAAAGTAATGTTTTCCATTTCTTATCGGAGAAAATATATCATTCAGTATGAACATTCACAGTGTGTTGAAGCAGCAATGGACTCTTTAAAGGTTATGATTTAATATTATACCACTCATCCAAATGCTAACAAGTACCATGGTATATAACATAAAGTGGTATTGGATTTTCGCATGAATCTCGTCATTACAAAAAATATTAAGCTAGCTAATGGTCACTGAGTTTCTCACGCAGCTACAGGTATGCGTACCAATTGTTGCTCTGCCTCCTCATTCAATTTTAAACGCCTACGCATACGTCTTGCTCTAAATAAAATAATAAAATATGTCGTGTAGAATTCGGTCTTCTCTGTCGGAATTATAAAATAACTTCGACACGTAAGACATAATCCAACCCCCCAATTATATAAGCAGGAAAGATAATTGATGTAAAATAAGAGGGTTCTACTGCCGAGAGGATGGATTCAAGCATTCTTTTTTTCCCGCGCACTATTTACGAAAACAACTCAAGGGGGAAACATTAAGATGGAAATAGGTTGGTACAAATAGGTACGAACATATCGTACAAGTTATTTTCCCCCTCAGCTCTCTTAAGAGTTAGAGTCCTAACGCCCCCACGCCACGCGCCGCGCCGGTGGGCCAGGTGGTGGGGTATCAGACAAATAAATTTGTAAATCTAATTTATTTTGATTTGCCTGTCCTTAATGAATGGAATGATGCTACCTGATAGTTTGTAGCTTCTTTGCATGTTAGCCCGCCTTTTTTTAACGTGATTCTTTATTTTTGCTCTTAATGAAGTCAGGTGAGTGGCTACTAACAGAATAACTATTGTGATGTTTATAACGATTATTGCATCAATGGTGTGTTTAGTTGCCCCCTTTCCACGTACCGTTTCAGTGGACCGCAGGGTTTCATGTATTTGTGTAAGATCTGGAATAGATGTAGTATGGCTAATATTCACTACTACACATTCTTGCGATGGTTTGCCGGGTAGTGTATGAATGTAGATGTGAAGTATCACCGGCAGTGCATTCTCAGTCATCGACGCTTTCTGCGTCGACTGATTTACTGAATAACCATCTGGAATGAAATTTAAATTGAAGGTAGGACTTGAATGCTTATGGTTACTATCTTAGTGGCATCTCATTATAACAGTGCACTATATGGAGAGGCCGGTTTGATGCCCCCGTGATTATTTTACTGGATTCCTTAATTAGTTTGGCCAGATTAATATTACGACCGAATTCTTCATCGATCCTTTCATGCGTTCCATACGGAGAACAATTGAAGTTCTGCTCTATGGACCTTGACCGAGATATACTAATCGATTTCCAAGAATAAGGAGCAGTTTAATTTCAATGCTTCGTTTCTGTTAAATCTTTTCCCATAATTTCTATAATATTACTTCGCGAGAAGAGCAAGGACTAAGACATTTAGAAAGGTACAGAATATCCGAGTTTACTAGTGACCCCAAGGGAATCGTTGTGTCCCCACATTACATCTGAAGGTTGGAACACCAGGAAACAATTGAGAGACTAAATGCCATCACTAACAATTTCAAATACTCGTTCTCTTTCTTCTCATGATGCATATTAATGGCAAAATAAACCCCTCTGCAAAAGAAGACTTACATTTTTTCAAAATGCACATTGTCAAGTTTTACCCGAAGAGATACATTGTTGTATGATGCAGTCAGTCCTATTTGTGTGTAATTATAAAATACTTATGAGGATCGGGATGGTGCAGTGGCTAACGTACAGGAATTACAAGGTCGGGTTTCCTCCACCCTTCCTTTCCTAACCATTCCTAATGGCGCAAATGACCTTAGCTGTCGATCGCCTCCCATAAAAAATTACAACTACAAGATGCTCAGGCATTAGTCTATGTTTATGCATAATTGCCTGCTTCACTAACACCTTCAGCCACACGCTCTTGCGGCTGCTCGGACGGTATTTTGTAAAAGTGCATCTACACCAGATTTACACTAGACATCGGAGAGTTTAAGAAGTGATGGTTATAACTGAACAAAATAATGCACAGTAGTGAAGTTTAAGAATACGTAATTTAAAAGAGGATGAAGACGTAAATCCGACCCCTGCTATAATATGTGCTCACCTATCCTTAATGGTGCAAATAGCATCTGCTGTCGTCGCCTCTCCAAATCACTAGTAAGGTATGGCAAAGAGTAATTCGAATCAAGTGAATCATAATTGGTCAAACACTTGATTGTTACACTTAAATCCAACAATTTAATGGGGCATTGACATTAGAAGAATATATGGGTCAGTAAAAAAGAAGTAGGGTTTCATTTGATGAGTTGTGCGAAAATGCAATAAAAAGTAAAGCATAGGTGCTACTTCGCTTTAGCCAGGTCACGTTAGGAATACCTGATAAATACTTGGAATACATTGGAGAACATTTCAATTGAGCAATACGTGAAATTTCAGTGAAAATCTGACTGGCTAGTTAAATATTGCTGTGAAAAAAGGGTGACAGAGTGACGAGTATGCTGGAGGAAAGAGGTTGGCACTCCCTTGATTCGCGAGAGTATACAAAACTAAACCTTTTAGAAAAACACTTGATTTTGTTTGCAAAACTGAGACAACAATTATTATGATGCCAAATTACATAGGCAGAATTAACCATCAAGATAAAATGAGAGTGACCCCATCACTGTTACATTCAAATATCTACTCATTATTTCCTTCCACGACACTTAATCATAGCAAAACCAAACGTAAACTACTCCTACACTTTTACTTAAAAGATAGCTAAATTTAAAAATTCGCTCCCAATCTTCCACATTATACTCGTAGTAGGCCATGCACACATGTAAATGTGTTGATGTTCATATCCATACCTTGTATATTCATAATTTCATCATTATCGATAAAAGGCTAGTGTCCTAACACTATTTACCACGCTCTCCTGATGGTTTGCGCGGCAGATGCACCAAAATGTTCCTCGTAGATTGGTGTCCAAAATTATCCACGTACCATATAATCTTAGAGGAAATCCATCCTGATAAATATTACAGGTACGCCTGTTGGCACCCATGAATATAGTCTGGTGTAAATGTCACATTAAACTTGATGCACGAGGTCTTCAAATTAAGTAACGAGACTGATTTTTTTATTTTTTCATTAAAATAGAATTGCAGTTTTATATTGCCACCCTCAAAATAACTTCCTTCTGAAGCCAAATAATGCTGGAGACTGTTCTTCCACTCCTCATAGCAGTGGAAGAACAGTCCGATACTGGAATAGCCTTCAGCTGGTCGGTTACAGCCGTTTGAATGTTTTCGACTGTCTCAAAATAAGTTCCCTTGAGGTGATTTTTCAACTTCGGGAAATGAATGATGTCACAAGGACTCAAGTCAGGTGAATAAGGAGGGTGAGGAACTTTTTACTGGCCACAGGAATTTTTTACTGGCCAAGAACTACTGGTTCTTTTGGTCTTGGGAAAGCTTTTTTGGAACCATTGTTGCGCAGATTTTTCTCATCCCCAATTCATTGGTAAAAATATGCATATGGTTCGTATATTTACGAAATGTTATGCTCGTATGTTAGCTGTCGCTCCTTCGTTTGTCTGAAAATTGTCTTTGTCCATAATTAGACAAAGTAACACATACTTTTGTGCTCGAGAGTTATTACGGTGCAAGTGGGAAATAAATGGTTTGCCAAATGATGCATAATTCGGCGTTTCATGATGGGCGACACCGGCGGAGTTCAATGGCTTTTACCTTGCAGATCGCCGTTGCGTTCACATTCCCGTCTCTTATTTCGATGCCACCAAAAACCAGTCCGAGCCCCTCGAAGACCTAGCCAGGCAGGCGATTTTACCGTCCATTTTCGCTCGCCGGCGAATGAGCCCACCACGCACTTCTTTCATTCCTCTCTCCTGATCAACGGTCGGGAGCCGAGGTGACTCCCTCCACCTCAGTCCCGCCCCGCCCCTCACATCCCTTTTCACCCCCCTCTCCCTACGCTTTGAGTCCTTTCCCTTCAACTTACCCAAGGCCATGGAGTGAACCCACAGCCGCCTTGAAAAGGCCTTACGACCCCGAACCCTTCACTCCTCCTCCCCTTCCACAAGTTCTCCCGAGCACAATGCGGCGTTGGAGAACTCATTATTTAAAAAATGGGGCTGTTTCTCTGGAGGTTTAGTGGAGCGTAATCGAGCTTTCATTTGCGGTCCACATGGAGCGGGAGTAGCCGTGGTGGGAGCCGGTTCGATGTTTTTAAACGCGCCCCCCTTTCAAGGCTGCGGGGCATGCTCTGATTCACCCCCATCGCACGAAACACCAGTACCTATATTATCTCTTCGGCATACTCATTCAATTTTCTTTAGCCATTCTGTCGTCGGTTTTCCTTCGGGGAAGAGTTTGGAGGGGAGGGTTTGGAGATATAGCCTTTAAAAAAACCCGAAGCAATTGCTACGGATAAACAAGTTTTAGTTCACTCGTGGTGTTCAAGCTAAAATAATGCCTGTCGAATCAGAGAAATAATTTCTGTTGAATTATTTTTTCTATGTTGACAAATCCGTAAGTTTCGAGTGATAAAATTTATTGATATTCTGAAAAAAATTGGTGGTGATATCATGCTTGAATTACCAGTACAGGTTTTAGTACCCTCGCATTGTAAAAGGACAGCAACGATAAATATGCAACTCAACGGAGCCGTAATTTAAGCGAGTCTAAATGGTACCTCGAAATTAGCTATTTAAAATGTAAGTAAGTGAAATAATATGAAAATTACGGGAATTAGAAACTGGTTGAACGTGTGAACACATTTACCGAAAGGAAAAAATTCGACCCCGGCAGGATTCGAACCTGCAATCTTCGGATCCGAAGTCCGACGCCTTATCCGTTAGGCCACGAGGCCATGGGATGGAGTGGCTCAACTATTATCGAGGCACTACAGTTGTTCGCCTAAGGATACTTAGGTTCGTTCATGCTCAGTTATTGCGAAACTTACATCCATCACGCAGTACCCTTAATGAAAAGCGAGACACGAATAGACAGTATGCCATAATAGGACAGCATAAGGACGAAATGCTTTCCGTTTGCGTGGATTTGTCTCTTATAAATATTGCATTTTATTGATTCTGCAGCTGTATTTATAAATTTTGCAATTATGTACTATTCAGATCTCCTTAGTAGGATCTACAAGTATTTTACTTTATTAATAGTAGTTACCGGCTTACAATTAATCACTTAGTGGGTGAGGGCGGTTAGAAATAGGGCCGAGATTCAAGTTCGGGTGTCGCCTCTCGGTGCTCGCACCTAAGGCTGTTCAACATTTCAGAAAAGGCTTACGGGAACCCCAAACGACGCAGGAAGTGTAATTGTTTCGTCAATCCTTCCATCATGATTTTCTGAATTTAATATGCTACACATAGATCTACAGACTAATTGTATCTCACTAGATGCGGCAAGTTATTTTTCTTATAAATTTCCGTATCGTCGGGAAAAAATGTAATGTGAATATTGTTTTGCGCTGGTATGATTTATCTGAACTCGTACTAATCACAGACAATGCAGAGGCTGTGATGCACTTCCCAGAAGAGCGCAAGAAACTTTCCGTGGCTGGAAATCGAACCGTCCTCTATTACCAAGTTTCGTTTGTGGTTGCAAAGAAAGTTACGAATCGGATTTTTTCCGAATCTAATTTATTTTCTTCTCTTTTAATACTTGCCCTTGAAGTTTATATTCCACATGCGTCGCATTTCTTAATAGCGTCTGGCCCGTAACTTCATCGCAGGCTTTTGTGTGCGTGTGACGCTATGCAAATGTGCATAATTTTGGATAGCCGTCGGCTTTCCAATTAGGTTCACGTATATTTTAGCATTCAAACTAGCCTTTCCTCTTTAAAAGGCTCCAATTTTTGGACAGAGAGAACTCTGATTACACTTCCAGCACGTTATTGTATTACTTATACGCGAGAATTGATTTCTCTTCATGATTATTCTCCTCCAGAATACTGCCCCGGACCCTCACTGGGGTTTTATTTTCCGAAAAAGGAGCCTTGCGATCACTGCGGGGCCTCGGCGGCGTCGACATGTCTCCTCGTTTTATAATCTGAAGACCGCACTCAATTAAATCGAAGGATATTTTACCTCCTCGGTATGATTCGTCATGCCATTCTTAGTAGCTAATTAAAAAATTTTCTGAAATGTGTGTGATGGGCGTATTAATTATAAAAACATCACCCATTGCCACTTTAACAAGTGGTTTATTTTGAATTGATCAATAACCTACCCGAGTGATTTGGATTATTTAATCATGTGAGAGCAGACTTCTATATCTACCAATCTGCACATTACCCCTCAAGCCGTCGCAAGGATGTGTGGCAGGGGGTGTAGGTCACCAGCCATTCTACATCTACATAATAGCTACACTTTTCGTCGGCAATGAATATTCCATTGCTGACGTCCGTTGATTTTGAAATGCTTGGCTAAGAATAAAATCATGATGCGTAAGAGTTAACTAGCCAATTTCAGTTTAAAATGAATGTGTCGTGAGTTAACCACTACCGCAATTGCATATCTCTTCCTAGTTTTCCTGAGAATCACAAATCATCGAATAAGAATGTGATGGTTTCAGGCTCTATTTTGAGAAAATTCGTGACCACTGAATCATTAAATTTGGTATTTTTTCACAAAATTTTTATTAAACTACTACCGGTTTCGACGTATAAGCGAAATTATCAGATATAAAATCTAGTATATGGTCGGGAAATTTTCAGTTCCTCTGTGAAAGGAGCATCACTAATCGTAAAGCGGATTGAGAGGGGAAAGGGACTGCGAATCACGTGACAGCATTGAGAGAGAGGGTGGAAATTTGTAATGGGTTACTTCACATACTAGCACCCGGAAAGATCATTCAACTATGAAATATTTTATGTCTTCGTAGACACTTTATTGGAAATATATAGAATGAACTAAATATTGTGTTTTAAATTATTGTGAACTAAATATGAGAACTATATATTTTGTATTTAGGATATTATGCATATGTATTAGTACGGTCATGATGTACACATAGTTGACATTGTCTCAAATATTTTTTGCATATTTTCGATAACTAACGGTTGGAAAAGACAGTTTTTGATACAGCTTGCCTCGTGTTTATGACAAAAAAATACCAAACTAAGGGTGACTATGTAAAAAAATTGAAATGCACATCTTTTGGCCGAACCGCAGAATCCCTTGATGTTACTTCCCGGCCGAGACTGATTCCGCTTTGGGTGAATTCTCGAGGAGGTCGCTCGTGCAGTGGGTGAAGAGGGGGGATGTGTGACGTGTCCGGGAATGAAACCTTGGGGAGAGGAGGAGAATGGACGACGGCAAAGGGGGTAGGAGAGTGGGGATGACTTGGACGAGGGTTTCGCTTAAGCCCCCGGAGGGATTATCCCTCGAAGGCTGCGGGGAGCTGAAAAAACATTTCGCCCCTAACGTATGCAGGGATATTGGGAGTGAATAGGAGGGGGTAGAGGGATTAAGGGGTGGAAAAGGAGGAGCGAGCGAACGTCACGCAATCCCCTTTTGGATCCGCGGACGAAGGAACGAGCTGGGGGTTGGATTCGGTTGTTCTTGAGTGTGGAAGAGGGTGAGGGTGAGGAAGGAATCGGTTTGCATTTTCGGCCGTGTGGGATTGATGGGGAGAGAGATGAGGGGTGAAAAAAAGGGTGTTCCGTCAGCGTCGAAGGGAAGTAGAGAGGATATCCTTCGCATGACTGACGGTGGTGAGGATGCTCAAATGGAATACGCTCACGATTCTTGACAGGATGGATATGAATCCTGATACCGTTGAATAATTATCGCAGAGGAAATTAGTTCGTCAGAACGGATGTGGTTTATTGGAAAATTTCATATGAAACCAACAGTAGGATGCTTACTTTTCAGTTCTGCATAACTTGTCTTGTTATATGGATGTCCTTCGTATAATTGGTTGTGGTTGATTTATATTCCTTCCTCTTTCTTAAAACAAAAAAATATTTTACTAGGTGAAATTGGCCCTTGTTTTGAAATAAGTTTACCGCCAGCATGTATATAAATTTGCACGTTTTTGGAGGTATTTAAGTAAATATTTTTTTCCTTTTTCCCTTCCTCTCTCCCTTTTTCCTTTCGCATCGCATCTGGTGCTTGCTTCCCTGCCACTCACTTTTATGTTGGATCGCGGAGTATTAATGTAGATGTAGTGTGTATATGTGGAGGAGGTCGATGATTATTTGTGGCTTAAGATGGAGGGTGTAATGCCAGTTTGAATAGTTGAAAATTCAATGGCATCTGGCTCAACCCTATGAAATCGCATATTAAGGAAGTAGAAAAACGCTTTAGATTTCACCAAACTTCATTTGCGGTACGACCGGTTTGCCAATCAAATGTTTTTTTTCAAGACCATGCACTCTATTTATACTTATTTTCTAAATTAAAAGAACTACTAAACAAACATTTGTACAAGGACCGAATGGCCATGCCTCGTAGTACATTTGTTTCAGATAATTTGAAAGAGTCATTTCCTTTACTCGCTATTTAAACTTACCTATCACTCGTTCAGTGGAATATTTTTTTCTACGTGATTCGCGCGAAATAATAAGATAAACTAAAGAACAAAACGAGTCTGAATAATCTAAGAAAACTTTGTTTCCTCTATAATCTCTGATAAATCCTTCCTTCTCTCGGTCAGCGTTGCTGACCGAGAGAAGGAAGGATTTAGTTAGCGTTTAAGCAACATTTATCTCATTGAGCTCTCTTCATTAATCCTCTTCGTCAAACATTTGCTATCAATTAACACAAAGTAACTTTATTGTCACTTTCTTCGGAATTCAGCAAAAATATATCTTAAGGTGTCATTTGTGCCTTAAAATCCGGGTTTTTGCAGTAAACTTAAGTGGGAAATATTAGTACCAAGTAAATTTTTCTTAGTGTAACTTATTTCCTCTGAGTTACGGCCGAGTCGGCCTTTTGATCATTCTCGTTATACGGTATACTGCTCTAATTTTGGAGGAATGATACGCGTATTTATCCTATTTATTTCCAAGAATATCGTTGTGACTAAATGTGAATGACTTGATTGATTTCCACCCAGATTTCTGCGCTCCGTGATCAGTGCCATGAAAGATTAACAAGTGCCTGTAAATTTCAAGCTATCCGTGCCTTTAAAATATATAAAAGAAATGTATAATAAATTTAATTGTGCACTTATTGTGTAAGTAGTAATTTTTATGGCTGAGGCAATAGTTTATTTATGCCTTGTTCATTAAAATGGAATACAATACAATAATTATTAACTTAACAGTGACGCGCAAGCATATCCATTTTCAAAGAAATCAATAAAAAATCTATTGTTATAAAAATCATTTGACCGTGGTCTACGGACGGTTCTCCGTTACTGTTGTCTTAACCAGTGTCAAACTCTCACTGCTGTTGATGGTCACTTAGCTGATCGAAATATCGTTTTCGGTTCACAAAAATTTTTTTGGCAATAGGATTGTCATTCTACAACTATGATTTATGACTGGTCAAAGCAGAGCAGCATTCTGCACTTCTGGAGTCAGATTTTATAATTTCACAAACTCATTATTTCGACTGAAAATGCGACTTTTCTGTCAAATTATGTTAAGTTTTTCCTTTTGCTTGAAGACCTCAGAATTTACGATAGTATGAAAGATTTCCTAAAATTGATTGCGTGTCATGTTTTTGCCAATTAATCGAAAATTTATGGAATCAGGCGCAAAGGAAATTGTCTATTATTGGGTACCTGTCACTCCGGGAAAATTGAATAAGGCTTAGCGTAAGTGATAGGTGAGACAAACAGCCGAGGTAGCAAATACACTGTTTTAATATGCTGATTGTGTTTCTTTAACACTCGTCGATGGCAGTTCCTTTGAAGGATTATGGTAGCTGCTCCTTGTCCCTGACATTGAAGCCTGTGGGTCGATAGGCGGGGAAGCGTTTCCCATACAAGGCCATTGGTCCTCTTGTTTCTTATCGTCGCGTAGCCCTTTAAAAAAACACGTATTTCTACAGGAAAAACATTATATAACGGTCTCAGTCATCGCCCTGTGGGAAACATTAGTAATAAAGAGAAAGTATTTATTTTATGCAATTTTATTTCGACATAGACTGTTGCAACTGTTACATTGTCATCACCAATATCTGCATCACCTTAATAATCGCAGAAAGCTGGGTGTTTAGTACCTATGGACGTTGTTGGAACCTTAAAACAATAATCATTGGCATGAAAAATACGAAATTTGAAATGGTCAGCCGTTTTCTTTGACGGTGGTCAATATCATTTTACTGGATTATTTTGTGAATTGCTTACGGTCATTATTATTTCATAATCTCTTAGAAACACGTAATGGGGATTTCACCAAATGACTTATTATTTTTTTAAACAGGAGTTTGGAAATAACTTTGCAGCTTCCACATAAAATAACTTATTTATTTTCTACTAGTTTCGCTACACTGTAGCATCTTCAGGAACGTACAAAGAAAATATTCTTTTTTCACACATATATATACTAGTCCAAGTTGGTGTGGGTTGGGTGGGTGGGGGGGGGGGGAACTGCTACTCACAGTCAACCACTCTGACCGCCCCCACCCAGGCAGCGCGTCCCGCAGTTTCCCCCCCCCCACCCACCCAACCCACACCAACTTGGACTAGTATATATATATGTGTGAAAAAAGAATATTTTCTTTGTACGTTCCTGAAGATGCTACAGTGCAGCGAAACTAGTAGAAAATAAATAAGTTATTTTATGTGGAAGCTGCAAAGTTATTTCCAAACTCCTGTTCGCAATGGATTTCCACAAAGTCTCGGCCTCAACCATCAGTCACATATTATTTTTTTATTTACGTGATAAAATGTTCATATTTTTCGATCTATCGAACTTAAAATTAAAATTTTTTCTGATTGTATTGAGATATGTGATCATGTTTGATAAAATTAGGAACTATTTTACTGAGGCTAAAACATGGTTTTGCGAATAACTTTTAGCGGAATATTGTTGATTCTTCAAAGTAGCATGCATCAAGCATAGTGTCATAACGTATATATTGATAGAATTATATAAACCTGTAATAATGAATCCTAACGATGGATCGCATCGCTTAGAATTACATACAACCTATTGACAATATTTCTGTCGCTACCTGTCGCTACTTAAGGATACAGTGCTATTATTATGAAGTAATCTGCCGGTTAAGGTTGGATTTTGGATGAAGATAATTACCAAATAACTATCTCCTAACAAAAACACCATACAGTATCCTACTCTAAAAAGGGCCCCTCTTCATTTCTGAGTACTTCCTTCTCCCCTTCACCCTGTCCAACATCCCTATCCTATTATTGCCTATCCTCGTTCGCATAACCTTCTCCCCTCTATTGCAGTTTTCACATCCCATTGCCGATCAATACGCCCTTCATCCATTTTTCTTGCCTCCTTATGATTTCTCTAACAATCCATTATCCACGCCCACCATACCCAGCACTTATTCGTTTGTTTTCATTTCCGTCCATTTTACCATCTCCATCCTAATTCACACCTACATTTCAAAAGCCTCCAATCTAGGTCTATCCTCATGCTTCAGCGACCACGTTTCCGCGCCGTACATAGTTACGCTCCATATCAGAGTTTTTACGAGTCTTGTCTTAACCTCCCTACTCAACGTCCCCATCATCAACTCCCTCCTCCTTGTGAAAGCCTCTTTGTCTGGAACAATTTTCCTCCTTACGTCCCTACTACTGTGGCCGTGTTGGTCCAAAACACTTCCGAGATGCGTAAACTGTTCTACCTGCTCTATTTTTTCCCCTCCTATTTTAATGTTTAGCTTAGTCTTTTTTTTCTGGCAAATCCCATAACCTTTAACATATATTGATTACCATCCTGTATCTTTCTCACTGAATTTCCTATTCAGTCAGTAATGCTTGCAATCCCTTGGCTGACTGACAAAGTAAAGCTTGGTTATCAGCAAACCTAATTGATTTTACGAAATCCCCTCCGAATTTCAATCCTACCTCCAGTTCTTCTCATGCCTCTTTAATCATTTCCCCCACATATATGTTGCACAGCGCTGGTGACATGGGGCAACCCTGACTTACCCCTCTTCCTAACACTGCCCATCCGGACTCCGTTCCCCTAATTTCTCATGTGTAGTGGTTTAAATGTATGGTATCATAAAATCAGGTGCAATAGTTTTTCCCAATCACCGTGTTAAAATATAGAATTTGTACAATTGCGATTTTGTAGCAAAATACTAATTTTGAAGTTTTCCCCAAAATTGAATATCGATTGTTTTCTTTATACATGTTTTATCACCGAATTTTTCACGATTATCTCCCAAATTTATTTTTCCTTTTCTCTTGTTGAATAGAGGTTGTATTCCGAAGTACCCGTAAAGACTGGGGTTTTCAGGTATCGAGGAAATAGATAAATGAGAAGCATCGTTCTTCTTCAGAATTCATGCCATAATTCGTCTGCATGAAATGGCAAGTATCTTTGATGTGCTGGAGACTGTTTTTCAAATTTTAGGGTCTGAGGATAAGGCTTTGATATGAATGTTATCATTAATGTTCTTGTGATTAGTACATAATAATTCATCCAGTTACTAAAACTCAAATCTCTCCCCATGGCCAGTGGTCTCACAACCACTTTCTTTAACCGACTTCATAGAAAAAAACTTCATTACGACTAAAACGATCGTCAAATATACTTTTTTAACTGCTCAACCACATTGGTAATTTTTATTCGTGAAAACTTACGTGAAAGCATACGACATGAATTTTTTCTTTAGCTTAAACTTTGAATCCACCCAGTATACCAGCATCCATTAGCCGTTCAAATTGGAACTTTTAACTTTTAAGGTGTTCCAATATTAAAATTTTCTCGGGGAAGGGAAGTGAAGGTTGATGATAGAAAGGAGAGAAAGCAGCTGTCTTATTGTTTTCCTTGGGAAGCGTGTGTCGGGGCTCTGGTAGACACTAGAGTCATAGCAGAGGCCATGGGGGGGAGGCGAAGAAAAAAGTTTGGAGGAACTGGGTGTTGGGTTAGAGAAATAAGGTAACGGCTGCCTAAAAGATGTTGATCTTTTGGCGAAGTTTCAGGGAGGAAAGAAGTGCTGTCAAATAATTTTTCCCTCAAACATGCTCCATGCATTTCACTTTGTGTTATTCACAGGTGTATAATGTTCCTGTTCTACGGGGAATAATTATTTGCAATTGTGAAAAAAAGACGTTTCTCTCGAGCTTCCCCAATTAGTGGCTCAATATTAAGTAAATGATTATAGAATTATAGTCAACATTTACAATCTTCGTCACCATAGTCACTACCTATTATTTAGTCAGCCAAATGAACATAACTTAAAACTCTCTCAAACTACAATGACATATTGTGAACGCTGAAAAACTTGTTCCCAATCTTAATGCTGTAATATTTCCTTGTCCTCGTATTTCTACCTCCCTTCATGTCGTCCCAACTTTAAGCGTATATACCAAGCAACGATTGTATAGGAACATTCAAACGGCAGACATAATTGGGAAAGTGGTGGATGCTTCTGCAAGGATTCTAAAAGGACTCTCAGCTGTTCTTTGTTCACTCTTCCCTCTATCTACTCCCTATTTCTCAATTCCTACCTTCATCAAGTCGATGTTTCAGTACCTAAAATCGATGTATTTTCTTTGATATCGCACATCGTACCCCTCTTGTATTCTCCCCAGCAACACATTTGCGTCACACTTTTGGCAAGACGAAGTCACCTCACAGAAAAGGACAAGATCGAAATGTGATGGTATCGCTCATGAATCGAACATCGGATTCGATAATTCGCAACACCGAAAAGACCTTGGGAGTGGGCAGGTGGTCGTTTTGGTGAAAAAAAGAAGAGAATAGAATGGGGGGAATATTGGAGTTGGAAACGTGGGGAATATGTAATATATATATATATATATATATATATATACATATTCAAACTTGAAAATCCCGCCATACGGCGCACAAATATTCATTCAAACATAGAAATAGGTTTAAGGAAAGGGGATAGGAAAACACATAAAAGGCGAACACAGGACATGTTGCGAATTGCGAACCGCCTTCCCCACATGTCCTGTGTTCGCCTTTTATGTGTTTTCCTATGCCCTTTCCTTATACCTATTTCTATGTTTGAATGAATATATATATATATATATTACATATTATTAATTAGATATATTTTATTTTTTTAATTAAACACAAATGGCAAATACATCCTGATTGTATTCTATATTCCTCTCGATTGGTGATCTCATTACTGCAGTGGCATCACGCGTATCTCTCCCCGTCCTAAACCCAAACTGATTATCCCCTAATTTCTCATATGCAGTGGTTTTAATGTATGGTATCATAAAATCAGGTGCAATAGTGCATTTATATGTATATATTATATATATTTATATAATATATAAATATATATTTTATATAATATATATATATAAAAATATTATTAGAGGGGAGAAGAGGATACGATAGTAATAAGGAGGGTGGTGGGACCGGAGGGGGACGCCATTCGTTCATTTGTTCCGGGGATTCGCCGGAGAGTAATTTATTCGCCTCGTCATGCGATATCGAGCTGGTTGCGTGGTCTGGGTGGGACCCGCGATTCACCATGGTCGAAGCCTCGAAGGGAAATTGAATAGGAGTGGGGTGCTGGTCGAGAAAGGAAATGGAGGCTGGCGTAAGAGATGAGCGATTGGTGAGGGAGGGACTTTGTGATGGGCATGCAACGTCGGTTTAGTTATCCCCCCTCTATTTTCAATTACCGCCATATTTTGAGAAAGTCCTGGATAAACGGTGATCCCGTTATGGAAGAAGTCTCTCGAGAATTGGCGGGAATTAATCGTTTAAGGAACCGTTAGACTTGATCGGAGTATTAACACGGATATTCAAATTTCCAGTAGTTTAGCCTACATGCTACTGAACTGCCTTACCCTGTTAATCCTAATGACGTAAAACTCAAGAATGTGAATCTGTATAATTTTTACAACCGTTGTGGCAATTCCCACATTTTGAACAAAAACCTGGTGACATTCTAGCGACATTCTCTGTAAAATGTAATCCTGGAGAAAGTAATCCTGATACCCTTTTTCAGCCCTTCTGCAAATATTAAGAAAACCACAAGCTAAATATAACAATATAAGCTGCGCGTTGTGATATGCTCGACCATATGCCAAAATAAATAACTTGAAAAAATGTTTTTTATTCATTCTGCTTAACTAGTAACCTACCATATTAATTCATAACACAAAAGATGTTTTTTCAGCAGAAGCCGGGTTTTATGCTTTTCTTTTGCCAGTACTACGATTTTTAATCAGCCAAGAACACCGGTGAAATAGCAAAAATGAACAAAAATTACATTCAGAGTCAAAAATATCACATCACGGTGACGACGATCCAATTGCAAATGTTTTTTCTTGAGAAAAATTGATATAAAAAGAACAGTCAAACGCTATGAGTCCAAGTATCCGCATCAAATACAGGAAGGAGATTTAGCAATTTTACTCTTAGTGAACGAAAGAAAATCCTGCACCCAAAAATACTACGGCTGATCCGTTTGAGCAACGTGAATAGAATGCAACTTAAATACACGGGTCTTTTAGGTATTTTATAGTCAGATTGGTCAGTGCATCTATTGAGTCCTTAATAATAAGTTCTAGATTTCATTTCTCTTGGTGTTCGGCATTATTTTAACGCTATTATTTGCTTTGGTCATTGTTTGCCTAAATATATTTGCTCGATTTTGATTGGATTTTTGTGAGGTATGCAGTGGTAGTTAAATGATAGAAATCATTCGGCTACAACCTGGATGACCTGAGTTCAAAACGGATGTTGCCTCCGAGTGCACCCATTTTATCCATTTGTATGATTTTCCTGGAACCATATCGTCCGCATGCGACATGAGGGTAGAAACCCGCCCCACGCCCTGATGTTTCATTCGCACCTTAGGGCTTAGTACGAGCCTGCTAAACAAACGCGTTGATTACTGTGGGTGATGGCTTACGTTCAAGTTGCTTCGTTTTACAGTATCTTATAGATCGGTCTTAGTTGTCCTTACTATTTTCTCAGCTATGTCTACGTCTTCATTTTAAGTCACCATGTTATTAAGGAAATATTTGCACTTTAGGTTAGGATTCGAGTCCACTAACCAGTTTACCAGAAGTCAAACTGCACTATAGATACATGAAACTGGCGAAGCAATAAAGCTGAAATCATTAATTCATTCGTGTATTTTACAATAAATCACAATTTTAAACTGAATAGGGAAAATTTCTCGTAGCCAAAATGTAATCATTTTAATAATTAACGTAATGGATTCACTCCCAATCTATTGTTAACATTTAAAGAAGCCTTCCTGGTGATCGTTTTAAAAATCTTTATTCCTATAATGCTGACTGTAAGGGAAACTAAATCGTAAAATCCAAGTGAGGGTATTGTAAATCTAACCTAAGATTTTTCTGCGTAGTTGTTCAGAGCAAATTTTTAATTAACCTTCTTCTCAAAATAAAAGTTTATACTAGATCTTTGTTTAATAATGAGTACTAAGCATAGTAAAGTACATAAAAATACGCTGTTGCATTTCAGTTTTACTTCATCGCCCGAAAGAACGCGAACCACGTAAGCCTGGCACCGGCGTCGCACCTCAATGGCCTACCAGATGGCCAGTCGAAACCCTGCGTCCGAGGTCAGAAGGGCAGCACAATTTCCGACGGATACGGATGTATGGTTTATTGTCCTTTACTGCCGCTATGGTAGACAGTCCTTGCGAATAAAAAAGCGTGTCGAATCTCGGGAGCTTTTTAAATGCCAATCGATCTTTGTTAAGTCCCCTTCTGACATAAATCGTTTTCGATTTTGGATGTTATGCCATTGGCTTAAATCACTGGGTTTTCACTTCTCCTAGCGTGGCTAAAGAAATGTAATATTCCATTTATTGTTGGAATTTGAAAGAAAAATTGACAGAAATGGGAAGAAGGTAATGAAATTCTATAAATTTTATACTGTTCTGCAAAGTAATATTTTACTAAGCATTTCATTTACTGTACAGAGGGATAGGAAATATTTTCGGTTTTTGAAATTATCAGAAAATATAGTATTTCTACGTATTTCAGTGAAAATTTGTTATTGTAAAAGGTAAATTTTTATCATGCAAAAAAATCAATGGCTACATTTGCTTCTCCAGAAAATCGAATACAGGGTTAACTTTACCTTAAGTCAAAGTATGGGAGAATGATGTGGAGTGAAGGCACCGCTGTCATAATTATCAATCCAAAGATTTAATTTTGGTCGAGGAACGCAGAGTTTGCATCCAAACTAAGCTTAATTCACGCATGGCATTAAAACATTCAGGATTGGATTGACCGTTCTTTTCATTTGGTCCACTGTGATTTCTCAAAACGTTTTTGTATTCAGGAAATCGTATGGCTTGGTTTTTTAACAAGTTTTCCCCAGCAACACCACCCAAGATTCGAACGCGACACCCTCCGCTGAACTCTGTACATTATTGGTTACTAAACTCACCTGAAGTAACGAAATTGAATTTAGTTTTTTGGTGGCTGGAAAGCCAATGACTATTTCCACGATGTTTAATGCCAGCCATTTACCCTGTACTCATCAGCGAAAAGGGTTACGGCTATAATGATGAAGTGAGCTATACGGAGAGATTAAATTTTACGTGGTTGACTTTTACACCGATTTTATATTTGATATTTTATAATTTCGGGTCGCGGTGGTCCAGTGGGTAGAGCGTTAGACTACTGGCCGGAGGGTCCTGGGTTCGATTCCCGGGCGAGGCACTCTAGGCACCTGCAGCTCCACCCAAGCTAGATGATTTTTCGGGTACCAGATCTTTCTGGGAAACCATAACCGGCACAGGGAAAGGAACTGGCCCCCCTACCCTGATGTGTGCATATTCACACGCCGTCGGGCTTGGTACATGGGTGAGCTCTACCATCACCTACTAAACCGACCTTCGGGTTGATTACTGTGTTTATTATTTTATAATTTACGCTGTCCGAAATCTCTCGTTGCTCGTGTGTCGAGATCCTGATAAGTTGGCCTGAACTTATCATTTAGTATCCACAGGTGCGAACCACCAAATTTGATACAGCAATTATACCATAGCGAGGTTCAAACCAGTGGACTCTTGGCCGCTAGCTGAGTTTTATGAAATGCATTATCAGTTGGAAAATGTTTGCCTCTTGTTCAATCAATATAAATGCTTTCACTTTTCTATTATAGCTACAGAGAAAAATTATTAAAATATTTTCATGTAAATTGGTCAATCGTACTGTTTTTTGTCACACTAGGAAAACAAAACGTTTGGATCTCCTTTTCCCACGATTTTCAGCGTAATTATTTTCGCCTCATAAATGCTTGAGCACCCCACGCTCATATTTTACGACATGAAATGGAGATGCGTAGGTAATTTTCGTGTGAAAAACTCTTTTGGGGCAAGGTGGGACATACTGAGAACGAAAAAAGGGTTATTCATCAGCCACCTGACGCCCTGCCTGTCAATATTTGCCCTCCCCTTCCGCTCTTTCCCCATGCGACAGCATGTGATGGGGAATCGGGGTTCTCCCTGTAAAGTCACGCGGGAAAAACAAGGAAAAAATGACACATGTGAAACACAAAATCCCCCTTAGCAGGAAATTATAAGGTATGTAACGTACAGACGGTTTTGGTGTTTGTCCATGGTGGACAATATCCTGCGGCTCTTATCAGATGTAACCTTCGTCGGCTGTAAAGAAAATGCCACTTGATATTGGGTGGCCAGTCCTGAGCCGTTTTGAGGCATTAACCCTATGTAATGAATCAAATTTATGGGTTATATCTATTTTGAACTCTGAAATGGGGAACGAAAACTACTTATTGTTTCGGAAATAAAATTCTTTTCTTAGCAGTTTTTAATAAATGAATAAATATTTAATATTAACTTTATTTATTTCGAAGAGAGTGGCCAAACGTACTGAAATAAATTAATAATAAGATAACTAGCTAAAGGCGTAACATTCATATGCACTCGGAAACTTTGGCTAGATTTAAAATTTCGAAAGTTAAAATACACTTTACTACTTTTGTGAGTTAAAATATGATTTAATGGATAGAAAGCTGCAGCGAGGAAATTAATGAGTACATGATAAAAGGAAATAGCGAGATGGCTTATAAACTAGCGAAGAGGCATTTCGGGGAAAGAAAAACAAAATCGCAAAACATCCAAGCCGCTAATGGAAAAATACTAATAGATGATGACGAAATTGGGAATTGATGGAAAGAAGACATTGAAGTACTCTATCAAGCTCCTAAACCACTAAAAGATGACTTAATCAAAGATGAAAGCGTGATAGGTAAAGACGATCGGGGTCCGCAGATATTAAGAAGCGAATTTGAGAGAGCCGTGGCAGACCTGAGAAACAACAAGGCAACAGGAGTTGACAAAATAAATGGAGATATAATCAAGACACTGCTTAGTCACCTAATAGGTAATAGCGATCAGCGATTGACCCGAAGGGACGGAATTATAATCCCCTAGACACCTAACCTCAAACAGTAAGAAAAGGGTGAGGAAAATCCAATGCGATGCAAGGAAAGCAACTTTTGCTTCCATCCTTCAACGTATCATGAATCTCCGCATTCAACGCACCTCAGGGTTAGTATTGGGCAAGCTCCATCCGCACCTCTATTGAGGATATTTATTCCCTGTAGTTTTATAATTTTAACGTTTTCCCACGGAACTAAAATCGGAAAACGTACTAGTTTTATGCTACTTTTGACTAACAGATAGAGCACAACTACTGAGTCCTCCGTTTAAAGGCATATGTGCGTCCATTCGGAAGGTCAATACTGTAATATAGGGTTTCCTAACAAAATCCATTTAGCCATGGGGCTTTTCATCTAATGGTTGGTAATTAAATATATACTCTTTTATCAGCGAAACCTAGCGGCTTAGGGTATATTTTTGATTGACCCTGACACTACACACTGCACTACTCCTAAGCCTTGACTAAGACGACAAAAACATCCTTAAATCAAAAAATATATAACAATATGTCACTCTTTAGCCTGCATATTTTCTACTTCCTTTAATAATATCCAAAATGCCTATTCTTTTCCTCCCCCTTCCTCGGTTTCTCTGAATAATCCACTCTGTTGAATGTTTCATAATCCCATCGCCTCTCAGTATCTCCTGCATCCTTTTATCCTGCCTTCTTCGATTTTCTCCCCACAGGGGTCACTATTCCCTTTTCACGCCCACAACTTCACCGTTGTTTTTCCGTACCTTTTTTATTTTCTCCGTTTTTCTTTATATACACATCTCAAATGGCTCTAACCTACGATTATCCTTTTGCTTCAACGACCAAGTTTCCGAGCCATTCTAAAAATCAAAGTTTTTTCTAGCATATACTTAAATATCTTTCACCAAATCCCGCATCTTCTTAAACGATCGATTATCTAGCATAATTTCTCATTTTATGTCCCTTCTTTGCCCACCCTCCTCCAGAACACTTCGTAAATAACTGAATTTTTCTATTTTATGCGGCCCAGCTTTAATGTTCATCTTAGGCTTCCTACTTCTTGAAAACCCTTTACATCCGTTGTTACATGATTAATTCTTACCCCATACCTATCTTACTGATTCTAAAAATGCAATAACTAATGATTTTAGCCCTTTGAATTACAGGACGCTTCATCATCTGCAAATCTGAATTGAATCTGACTGACCTAGCCCTTTCCATCCCGTTCTTAATATTTTCTTCACATAAATATTGAAAAGCTAAACTGAATTGAACAATCGTGTCTTATTCCCCAGCTTACCACTGCCCATCTCGGTTCTCTAATTACTATCCTCACCCGTAGAATTAGAGACAAGCACATGTTCCCATTATCTATCCTTCCAGTCCCCATATATATTCTAGACACTTAAAAGAATTCGATGGAATAAATATATGGCATTAAATTTCCGAAGAGTCATTACATTTCCGTAACAAAATCTTGAACATAGAACACTTTTAAAAGTAGAAAGGCTGACATTGTCATAGGGCGAAAAGTTGGCTCACAGGATAATGTACATAGCGAAGTTTTTTCCGAAAGGTTTTACTATCAACAGAAAAGATAGACCCAAGAGACTTGGTGGAGGAGCATTCGCCACAGTTAACTCAAAGCCTAGTGGTTACTGATATGAATGTGATGAAAACCATCTAGAGAGTTTGATCTTACGTGAATGGTTATTTTCACTGAACCTTATTAATATCTTAATTTTACTGACCCTCTGACTCCAACATAGATTTCTCTCTCAAAGATTGATCAGCAAAATATCCAGTCTTGAATAAGCAGAGCAACGGAAAATTTGCAGTCTCGGGCGGTTTTGATCTACCTGCAATTCGTTGAAAAAATCATTACGTAGGATAAACAGATCATGCATAGCACAACTGGGTGTTTTAATTCATGATCACCTGAAATTGACAGCTTCGCCACTTTTAAAGAAGTGGAATGAAATTAATTTCCTGTCGAATTTTGAGTTCGTATAGACTTCGAAAGAAACTCCTCATTGTCCGGTAGCATCAACTTCAAAAACGAGCAAACTTGCTCACGAACGTCCTGTTCTTCGATTATGAGTAGTCTCAAATCCCACAGAGCACAATCATGTCTCAAGTGCAATTTTTATCTTGCCAATGTGTGACTGACACCCAATGAAATTTTCAATATTTCTGATTTGCTCTTAACGCTATTCGACCATCTTATCCCACGAGGGCAGCAATGGTGTTAATTTTTAACGTCGTAATAACAGTGACTGACGTTAAACTTTCTTTCAAATTGATTGCCTCCTCTCTCCTGTAGTATTACATAGGCGGACGATTTGACCAGACAAAAACAAAATTTCAATGCAGCAACGCGTGCTTCCTGGATCGTTGCCTCAGGCGATCTGAAAATTATTCATCTTTCAAATACTGCAGCCTACTTACTACTAGAGTTAAAACAATAAAACTTGTATTACATATACATTACACATAAAGCTAATAGAATAGTATTAAATATAATTTTTGCACTATTGATTAAGGAGATACAAAATTTTGATCACTCTTTATTGAACAATCATCGTATTTAGACGAAGACATACACTTATATAACAAAAATCCTCAAGTATACATATTATTATTAGGTAATCTACCGTTTAAGGTAGGTTTTGGATGACACATCTATCAAATAAACATTTTGTGACTCCCAACCTAGCAAACTAATCTATATCAGGTCCCTCTCCATATCTGTATACTTCTTTCCTCCCTTCATCCCGTCCAACATCCCTATCCTGTTCCTGCCCTTACCTCGCTTGCCCAACACTCTCCCCTCTATTACCCTCTTCAACATTCCACTACCGCTCAATACGCCTTTCATCCATTTTTCCTGCCTCCATAGGATTTCTCTCAACAAACCCCTCTCCTCGCCCACCATCTCTAGTACTTCCTCATTTGTTTTCCTTTCGGTCCATTTCACCTTCTTCATTCTTCTCCAACCCACATTTCAAAAGCCTCCAATCTACGTCTATCCTCCTGCTTCAGTGACCACGTTTCCGCGCCGTACACAGCTACGCTCCATATCAGAGTTTTTACGAGTCTTGTCTTAACATCCCTACTCAACGTCCCCGTCATCAACTCCCTCCTCCTTGAGAAAGCCTCCTTGCCTAGCGCAATTCTTCTCCTTACGTCCCTACCACTTTGACCGTATTGGTCCATAACACTTCCGAGATATGTAAACTGTTCTACCTGCTCTATTTTTTCCCCGCCTATTTTAATATTTAGCTTAGCCTTTTTCTTTCTGGAAAGTCGCATAACCTTTGTTTTATTAATATTGATTCTCATCCCATATTTATCGCACTGAACCTCCAATTCACTCAGCAATGCTTGCAACCCCTTGGCTGACTGAGCAACTAATGTTTGGTCATCAGCAAACCTAACCGATTTTACGAATTCCCCTCCGACTTTCATTCTTACCTTCAGTTTTTCCCATGCCTCTTTAATCATTTCCTCCACATATACGTTGAACAGAACCGGTGACAATGGGCAGCCCTGCCTTACACCTCTTCCTAACACTGCCCATCCGGACTCCCCGTTCCCCACTCTGTCATCCTATTTGACATTAACCACAAATCCTTCTGATCGTATGTGGCATGATTCATTGAAAACGTCGGTTGACTCGGTGGTCCTCTAAAATTTTACGTGATTCACGACCAATTTTCAAACCTAGCTACAAGGCTGGCATTCCATCGGAAGAACGGAATGTTCTGTGGGTCACGCGAAACGAATCAAACGTGTTGATTTCACTCCGAACATTTTTATTTTGAGGCTTCGCAAAAGGGTGAGTCGGGGTATACCAGCAGGCCATAGGAGGCAGAGGCTTGTAAAGGAGGCCGTTCAAGATTTAAGCGAGTCCTCGCCTCGAGCCACAGTCTTTCATGGAATTGAAACGGTGCTTTGAAGTTTCCCGAGGCGTAAACATGCCACACACTACATCCAATGCGGGAAGCGGAAGCTGAAGATAGTTAGAGAGCTGTTTGAAATGAGAAATCATGAAGGATTAACGAGTGAGCTATGGCTTTGCATCATTTGGAAACGGCAAGATAAGCAAATATCGCGGACGTCCTTTTTGGCCTCGTGCAGGAGCCTTGAAGAGTGAAGTCTCAAAATATCTTGCTTCAACTATTCCCTTACAATGGTGAATTTATGCGGTCTCTTTGACATGAAATGCGTATGAAATAGATTATTTTCTCTTAATTCTCGTCTCATCCCACACCAACTCGTGAGTTGATGTTTAATGGTCTTTAGTTCTCATTATACATTACAAAATATACCGCTGTTCTTTTCTGCAACATGTCTACCGGGGTGAGCTTTTCTGCAAAGTTTCTACCGGGGTGAGCTTAGTCTGAAAGAAATTTATTTTCAAAACAATGCTAAAATTCGTTACAGTTAGCCATTTGTAATATATTTTTTCATTTTAATTTAATTACAATTTGGGTTAAGAATTTCAGTTTTGTTAATATTGGATAACGTACACTCGGTAATTTTTTTGTATAATGACTCCTGACTTAAAAGATGTTTTCTTTCATTGGAAACAGATTTAGAAACAAGTAAAACAGAAATTTAAAAATACAAATATCAAGTCACAGGAATGAATTAGAAGATACATGAAGGACTAGAAAACGAAGTTTAATGAGATTACATTCATTAAAAATAAGAGAAAATTTGATACGATGTAGTTCTAGATAATTGTGCGAAAAATGACTGTTAATTACAATCGGAGGCATAAAAGATCATATAAACAGACAATCTCTAAGACTTTTCTAGAATTATATTCGATGAAATACCCTATCTTAAATCACAAAATTAAGTAGCACCTTTGTTATTTGTTATTCCATCAGGATTCTCGTTGAGCAAAGATAATAAAGGAACGACAGAAAACTATTTCTTTTTTGAAACATTTTGAAAACTCGAGCTTGTGGGTGTTACAACGCAGATGTATTTCACTTCCTACTGTTATGGAAATGGCGAGTGTTTTTCTGTCCACTATGATGATAAATACGAAGTCATCATCTGAAAGTTGCGCGAACATCTAAGAGGATTTGATGACACAAAAACTGAGTAGTGGAGCATTTTCAATAGTTTGAACGAGTTGAGAGAATGGTCATGGGTTGATAAAAATAGTATTGAGGGGTGGAAGAGAGGAAAGGAAATCGCAGGCAAAATATTAAATGATGCCTGGGATATTAGTTTAGTAAATATTTTTTGGATTCATTAATTGAGGTTACAATAACTTGCAATATTCGATACGGATTTACCAGCTAATTGTTAAGATATTAAATTCACAATCCAAAATTGGGATAAAAAGAATAAAGAGCAAGTGACGACTCCCATGGTGAACGTCTGTAGATTAACATTTTGATGAGATGATTAAGTTACCTATCTTGCCATAATTCTCGCAGTTGTTGATGATTTAGTAGACTGAATTAATTGTAAATTAGCGTTGAGCCATACATAGCCACGTCACAAAAATTTATTATTCTTGGACATTGAACTTATTTCACCAGTGCGTTCAGGTTGTGCTTTTTGTTGGGAGGGGCAAATAAATGTATTTTCGTACAGTTGTTTAGGCTATGCTCATCCAAAACCCACACTAACCGGTAGAATACCAATAAATATAATAGACGTTTAATATTACTTGTGCTTTAGTGACCAATACTTGTGCTTTTATGAGGAGTGTCACGTAAATGTATTTTTGTACAATTGTTAGTGCTTTAGTGCTCAATATTTGGTGCTTTTTCTTTTGAGTCAAGACTCAAACATAAATATTTCTGACTACCTTTACGCTAAAATATAGAGATAAATATGATAGTAAATTCACCTTAACATTTTCACAAATGGAATAATTTAAAGAAGGGAGTTCTGGCATAAAATTTTGGTAAAAATTACAGTGCTAAACGTTATAAATATTGTAAAGAAAGTCATGTTGAAGGACAGTTTTCAACGTGAGACAAACCTTTTCTGGTTTCACAAATGAAAAAATAAATACTTTTAGTTGAATGTGTTCCTTCCGAGAAAATAAAATCCAACTTTGAAATGTCCCACAGTTAATTTTATTGCTTAAACCGTAATTTTAACTTGTGTACGTCATTTTCAAGGGTGCCTTTGCACATGAGATGAACGAGACAACCTTTATATAGCTCTCGGGGAGGAGGGGAAGATTGGGAGCGGGGCGGAAGTCATATCAGTAGGGCTGATCTTCTTGGACAGACAGACATATCTTTTTTGTCAAAGGAAATATTTTTGAATATGGCCGTCATTTAATGATGGATCAGAGGAACGGCCAGGTAGAGATATTCTGATACTTTTCGCTACAACTGGATGTTATGCGGTTTATTTCACCGCTAACCTGCAACTCTCCTTGCCGTAATAATGTAGTCATCCTCAGTACGTCAAACATTAAAATTGATTGACTGCATCTCTCCATTCTTCCCTTTCCTAGTGATAACGCCCTCCAGCCAACATCCGTCTTCACTCGGCCCACGAATCTGTCCCCTGGCCTACCTTCAGGCATCTCGCTTTCTATTATCTTCATAAAAATTCACTTGTCAATGAATACCTAATCCGTCTGGTTCTTATTTTCCACATCATGATCCAAATCACATCTTCCTCCCGTACTCTTTTGTATAACTTCTTTCTTCTCAATTTGTCTTCCATATGATCTATAACCAGCGTTAGTGTTAGAATGGTTCTACTTTTCTCTCATTTTACTTTATGGTAAATGTGTGTCACCCATAGAGTGAGCTATTCTTGTCCTGAGCTATTCTTATTATCTATTCTCAGAACTCCTCCCATCGAATACCATGATGTTTCGAAAGATTCCTCTTTTTCTAAATTTCTCCTCTTAACTCAATCACTGCTTTCAAATCCCCTCTTCGACATTGGTCCACTTTATTTGAATTGGATTCTTCCGATTTTTTTATGAACAATACTTTAACAAATAACAATAATTTTGACAGTAAAGTACGTCCTGTATTATTACTTGTACACCTTTACGTAAACGGTTTTTAACTCTCCTCCATCTCCTTTGGATGATACTAAAAATCTCTCCTTCCTTCATGAGGTAAAACAACATAATTTTTGTATTATTACGCTTCGAACACACTAGTAGATCGACATGAATGGCTCGAGAAATCATTACGGAATTCTTCTCTCGGCTTGAGTTTCTAGCACAAACAGCACCATGCTCCCTTTCATCGGGCCCCTTTGCGGCCGAAGCGATCCTTGATCGTTTCATTTTGCTTCCCTCGGCGTGGCATCGGTCATAAGTTTGCGGCAGTCGATGATGATGCATGTTCGGCCCGTCTCAACGCCCCATTCCACGCTTGACGCTTTCTCTTAAAAGCCCACAACAGAAGAAGTAAATTAGCCCGAGTGAAAACTGAAACGCCCCTTCGCAGCGGGGGCGCGAGCCCTACGGGACTGAGGAGGGGAGATGAGAGGGGGGGCGGCGAGGGTCACGTTTGAGGTGTTGGGGGGGGGCGGACTTGATACCCCCCGGGTGGGGAGGAGGTTGAGGGAGAGCGCGCGCACCCGGTGCGGATCGGCTTAGCTTCTGCCGTGGGGCAAATCTGAACAATGAAGCATCAAGGCTACGAAGTTCCCATTCAGAAGAATCCGTGTTTGGAGATACCTCGATGAGAGGGAGCGAGTGAGGAGGAACTCATCCTGACAGGGCAAGGACCACCCTCGTCTCATCTGAATTTGGATTTATTTTTGCGTTAGTTACCGATTGACTTCAACGAGTTGGTACTTCGCTCTTTCCTTTCACCAATGGCCCAACTAAAAACCCCTAATAATGGCCCCTAAAAACCACAGGAGGTAACAAGGTCTTGTATTTTGCAAGCACGAAATCTGCTGTTGGTAATTATTAGCATGACACTTGTTACTTGTCCACATTTCATCATGCGAATCTGAAAGTTTTATGCAAAATTATTAAAAATGCACTTTTCCACAAAAGGGGTTTGACTACGAGAGTCGTCTTCAGATAAAATAAATCTGCGTCGTTTATTTACTGTTACTTTACTGTGTTTATTAAACTGTCCCTAGAAGTGCTATAATTCTTTTTAAAATATAAATTCCTTCTGCCACATCAAGTGGGAAATGGTGAATCTTATTTTTTTGTTGCGGTTAAGAATGTAACACAACTTTTTGGCAGATCGCGGTGTATTGGTGTATATGTAGTTGCAGAAGACTTCTCAGGGCAATTGCAAATCGATTTGCGACGCTGAGGAACGGGTCACAGGTCTATCTGTATGCAATCCCGTCAGCGTGTCGCAATTGGGGAGGTTATAAAACTAAAAGGGATGGGGGAAGAATAGCCACTCAAGAATTTGCAATTGACGGGAGGAGCTCGGAAAGTGAACGCAGTGTTCAGTGTGAAACATTTGAGGAAAGAAATGTTCTCAAATCTTCTTAACCTTGTCGGAGGCCTGCAAGGGTAGTAATTTTTAAACTTATCTTCGACGAAGGGTGGTTTTTGCCTAATGCAGTCACAAGACACCGATATGATTGCGGGATGCAATCGGATATTTCATAAACTATGTTGAAGAAAGGGCTTCCAACAGTACACAGAAAATAATTTAGTTGAATTATTTCAGGAAAAGTTATATCTCTCTTAACAACTTGACAAAGCCAATTCATACTCAATGCTTTCCACTATAAAAGATTTTTTTATTCACTATCCTAAGCGCGATCTTACGGTATTACATTGCGTATTATTAAGTGTTTTGAGGCAATTACAAGTTAAATGGGTATTGCCGCAACACATCATCTTAGAATCTCGTGTTTGCCAGGAGGGCACTGTGTATACACGGTATATCGGTGTATGCCTAGGCATCGTACAGGTTAATGAAACTACAAAATATGCATGGGTTCTCGTCATCATATCAAACTTTCAAATTACTTTCCTCAAGTCCTAAGGGCAGGGAGATTTTTTTAACAAATACACCGAAAAAAAGAAATAATCAGCAGAATGATTAATTTTGAACTCTAGAGATTTATTTTACTCATTTTCGTGTAAAATAAAAAAATGATTTTACAATTAGGAAATGATAAATTTATCCGGTTACATAGTATACACCATATCACTGGAAAAAATACGGCGTATCATGGAACATCGCATTACCTGTATTTGACTATTAAAACAAGTATTTTATGCATCGATCATAGATAAAATATGTACATATCAGTACATTAATTAATTCTGGCGTTCAACTTCACAGTTAACACTGTGTGTCCTTGCCTATGCTATTATATACTTAACTTCAAAAACTATAACGATTAGGTGCAATAAAAAATATAAAATATAACTGTGATGATTAACTGATTCCTCTAATGTCGCCTCTTTCACTTTCACGTGAAAGTGACGGAGGCGAAAGTAGTGTTACAAGGACAGGGACTGTACAAGGACTGCGAAGGAAATAATTAAATGGAATTATTTCCCTGAAATAATGTAAAATGAGGCTGCTCAGGGTATTTTTTTTGCCTACCACGAAAAGATACGACGTGATGTAATTCTTCTTTCAAGCATGTATAATTTCAAACAATTAGCTTTGGTTGGTGCACTCCCAACATTCGTCATGTTAACGTTTCTTTCTTTGGTGCAACCAATTTTTTCAGTGTGCTCTTGTATTCCTCCCCAATAATCCCATCGCACAAATCGAGGAGGATGGCGAAGTGCTCCGACCGAAGGGGGAAAAGGTTGTCTCCCTCCGCATCACGTGATTTCAGCGGGAGGGTGGTCGGAAGGGAGACCGGGGAGGCGGTCTTTTGAACGGATGGGAGAGGACGGAATAAGGGATACGGAACGAGGATTATAACACCCCTTGAAGCGTGGATAATTTCCCAGTCCCCGATCCCATATCCCCTGCGTCCCATCCCTTCAATTTTTCAGAACGGCGTCCTCAGGCCCGTGAACCCTTTTCGAGAGGGGGAAAGGGTAGAATCCGGGATGATGGGGAGGGGAAAAAAGATCCTCCCCTCGTCCTCCTTCAAGTCCTCCAATTCCTTTCTCGTTCGCGGTGGTATGAAGTCCGTGGGAGAAGAGAGGGCGCATGAATATCGCACGCGAGATTTGAGTGGCACGCGCCCAAGGCGGGGTGCATGGTCGGTCTAGTTTGTCGACGAGCCACTTGCGGCGCGAATGATTTATGGCGGTTTTGAAAGTCCTCCCTTCTCTCCGCTCTTCACCGAGGCCCGTTGCCTGCGTATGCAGGTGATGCACATGATCGAAGAGCACAGTTGAGTGAGGATTTGCCATGAAAACATCGTTTGACTTCACCGGGATACGAACCCGGCTCTCCTCAGTTCCCGTACGAGAACATTACTAGCGTCTCCGAGGGAATTTATGTGAGCAAGAGAGATACCCTTAGTTCCGGTCTAGTTGAAAATTTTCTTCCTGGTTACCCTGCCCTAGTTTTCATATAAGAAGTGTCAAGCTTGTGCATGACAGCAAAAGGTCTCGTTCTTGAAATGTTTGGGGACTGTCTCAAAGCTTTAAGTCAGTGTAGGACTTCAATTTCTCCCGCCGGATGATGGCAGTGAATTCTTCTCGGGATTTCATCCGGGTAATCTCCTCCATCTCCATCGCTGCCGACGTTTCGATGAAATCCGTTTTCATCGTCATCAGGGCCGATGAAAAAGGATTTCATCGAAACGTCGGCAGCGATGGAGATGGAGGAGATTACCCGGATGACATCCCGAGAAGAATTCACTGCCTTCAAGTCAGTGTCCAAGTCCTCTGAACACAGTCTTTAATGTAATCTCTTCAATTATTTTGCAGTGCAAAGAAGGCAAGTAACAAAGGTTGCACCATGTATTGCTCTAAGCAGACTCCGTGTAAGGACTTGTAGCTTTGAGAAATCGGGCCATGATGTTTGATGACCAGGTGTTGGGATATTTTATACTGTATTATTGATTATTCAACATCATGTTTGTTTTATGGTGGGCCCTGCATCTTGATGCAACGCTATGTAATTAAATTAAAAGGTGAAACTCAATTACCTATCTACCTACAAATTAGAGAGATGTAGTGTGAGCAGACCGAGTTTTTCCCTGGGTGTCTAATGGAGGGGAGAATGCGGTAGTTATTGCTAGGTACAAAACCTTTGGCAATCTTGTGGGAAAGCTATTGAGGCTAATCCCGTTTCTCTTCCTTAGTTTACTCAGCTATTCACCCCGTTATGTCTACCGGTACCCCAATGAACAATTTTTACAATTGATATAATTGCGATGAAAGAAGATTTTTAAAAATTTAAATAATTTCTTTAATAAAATTATAACAACGCCAAAAATTTCGCTTTTGACCGAAACGTCATCGTATTATCATCGTTGGTATTCATTTAACTATTTTCTGAAAATACTAGTAGTCTTACGGTTAAACTATATGTCGTAAAAGGGACCAAACTACGTTCTTCATTGTATTTAGTATTTGATTATATATTAATTTTTGTTGTATTTTGTTATAGATTAAGCGAAATGGCTATTTATTCCCAATTAATGCTGCCCAATCACCCAACATCCGTTTCTTTATTGGCAGTAAAACGGCTTCCATTGACCAGTCGGTTTGCAGCAAACTTCTACACTCTGGTTTTCATTGTTCACCTGTGTGATGCCATATTTAGTAATTTACTGCATTGCTTAGAAGGTGTAATATGATCCAGCCATTCCTCAATGAATCAAACCATGGTATTTTCTCACTCGAATTTCGATCTAAAATTTACTCAAAGCTTAGTATCTTAGTTTCAATTAAATGAAGGGCGTTGCGTGGCGTTCGGACATAAGCAGAAACATCATCGATTAGATTCATAGTATCATTAAGGAAATCTGATGAAATTCAGAATTAAAAACACCTAAAATAGTCTTAAGTTCATGTGTTTGATTCTACTGCGTGTCTTCCATTTTTTTAACCTTCCATTAGTAACATTCGCTATTTCCACGTTTGATATTAGTTTCTTGCAGGTAATTCGATATTGAATTTCTCTACACGGTATTATGATTGTTATCTTTCTTTTACGATGTTATCTATTATGAGATGTAAACCCTTTGACCTGAAGTGCAATGCATTCACGAAAGAAAGTAGTACTTCTTTCCCGTCTCACTCTCAAAATTGTATCTCGTAACTGCTAGATGAACATTCGATTTATTTCTAATCTTTTTAATGATTTCCCTGATTACAGATTTTCAGTGTCAACGGAAAGCATATTATATCGCTCTGGCTTCTCTACTTAGAGAGGGATTCGATTTCGGCCATGAAGCCGAAAGTAGTTATCATTGAAAACGAAAGCATTTGACGGTCAATAATAACTCGGGAAAGTACTATTTTGAAAGATTTTGGTTGATATCATTTGGTTAATATTCAAGGAAAATTTTTATCTGAAAGAAAATATATTATTACGACCTATTTCGTTAAATTGTAAAACTTCTAGCAATGGATCCAAATGATACTAATATGATGCCTAATTCAGTTATGATATAATGCATAGTTTTCACATTTGTTGCAATTTATTCATATTTTTTAATTAAGGTTATTGTGAGAGAGACCTGGCATTAGAAAAAATCGCCTATGGTAAATATACCAAGATACATTTTTTTATGTTTCCCTACGTGCTAATACTTTGTAACTTGTGCCCAAGGAACATTAAGTTTCTTAGAGAAAAAGGACGGTTCATGTCATTTTCTCTTCGGGTCACTGGTTTAGTGAAAACCTCTAATTAGGAATATTTATGAAAATTCTTATTTATGAAGTTCTTCTTCCTCTAACTTCATTCAAACTTAGCAAAATCTCGGATTCAATGGCCATTTCATCGGGAGTACAAGTATATGCATTCAGTAACCGCATAATGTGATAGATATTGAAAATCAAGGCCAATCATTGCATAAAAAATATAAATTATGTAATCTGATAGAAATTTCAAACCTCTGGCACAACAAAGGATTTGTTATTTTTTGGCTATTTTTAATTGGCTAATTAAAAATGAAAACAATCATAAACGTCCAAGTTCAATTAGGGATTTTAAATTTGAATAATAAACAATTCAGTCTCATACTGGATTTAATCCGATTGACATTATTCATGTGACAGTGCCGAAAACGCCCAAAATATTTAATTACAATTTGAAAACGTCACGTTTGCTGGTACACCTAAAAAATGACAAAATGGGCCTCTAAACCGCTGGAAAGTAATTATACACATCATTTTCATGATCACAACTTCAAATAATTAATTTTCTTGTGATTTAATAACGTGCACCACTTTTCAGCCTAACACTCGTCGTACAAGTTCATCTTAGCAGCAAAAAGATTAACTTTACGTAAATAATTTCAATGTACGGTGATAACAATCAGTTTTGACTGTCGCCGAAAGATGTCGCAGACACATTTTGTTGATAAAAGAAGTGAATTTGGCCGGTTATAGAAATTAAGCCCAATGCTCTTTTTGATTCTTGGAGAATCTTGTAAACTTCGATGCTTGTTGGACATCACCAGCCTTCCTAATTCGCTCGGTTTCTAGGCAAACCCATCTAAACAAAAATGCGCATTGTGTACACTCAACAGCTTTTTTCGTAGTAGAGTTTTTAGCTCCACTTGTGCGTACGATTCGGAATTATTGTAATCGTGGCCATATGTTACTCGTCCCTAGGTTTTTGGAAGTTTTCCCAGCGTTTAGAAAAGGGGGGCGAACCATGAGGGAGCCAGCCAAACCTGCGTGACGGTCTCCACGCTGAGGCTCTTTAATTGCCAATCTGTTCCGTGGCTGGGGGGAGGGGCAGCTCCGTGGGAAGATGAATGGAGACGTCGTAAGTGTTGCATGTCGGCCAATCGACGCCGTCGTCCGTGATGTTTGCGATGCGACACCCGCCGCGTCGAACACAATCGGTCCCCGAAGCGGGGCGAGGGTTCGTACCTCTCTTTAGGGGTTTATTTTTAGGCTCACGAAAGATTGAGGGTGTATTTTTATTCATATCGCTAGCTTTTCAGAAGAAATAGGAATATAAAGTCTTTGAGAATCAAAGATATCTCAGACTGTAGTGGAAATACCAAGTTGTTGTATGGTGGTGTTAGATGTGGCGTAGAAAGGCTGAAAAAACGACACCCGACGTCAAATGGTTCGGTAATAATCTTTTTGCTCCACAATTCCTAGCTAATTGCTGCGGAAGCATTCAACTGTTCATGGCTTAACATTTAAAGGTAAAGTTACAAATTAGTAACGCCTACAAGCAAACTAGTTTCAATCATTTTGGAGCGTTTTATTATAGAACGCATTATTTTCCGCAAACCCTTTGTCCGTGTTGCTGTGAAGAGTTTTCTTCTTCAGCTAGATTCCCAAAATATACTTCTTACCCAATACACCTTAAAAGTTTGATTTCAATCATTAGACAACTAGGGCGAAATTATATTGTTAATGTTTTCCTTTAGCTTAGAGAACCATCATCATCGTTTGGTCTGCCTTGTGGCAGGTTTTCTCACAGTTGGCCTCCATGTCTTTCTGTCTTGAAACATTTTAAAATTTATTTCTATTTTCTCCCAATTTAAATCACGTCCAAAATCTCATTTCTCTCACTCTCTGCCTCCCTCATCCTCTCTTACCTTTTATCATTCCGTCTAACACAGTCGTCAAAAGGCACTCCTTCCTGAATGCCCTAACCAGTTAAACTTTCTTTTCATGATTATCTTCACCAATTTTCTCTCATCTCCAATGAATGCTATCAAATGAAATCACTCATGCTGAGCATGTATTTTTGCTCGCAGTCGCTAGAATAACTTGAGAAAGAGTGGATAAGATGCCATTGAGGTAAATTTACCTGATGATGTTATACTATAACGAAACCTAGGTGGTGATAATTCAAAATTTTAAGTGGAAAAGCAAAGTTGTTTGTTTTCGAATATTATCAGTATGAAGATTTTCCACCTAGTTACGCCAGAAACTGTTTTATTTAAAGGAATGAGAATAGGTAGTTGGAAAGACAAATGAATTACCTGCTGAACAGATTACGTACTATTTGACCTGAAACACATTCGCTAGTAACGATTTTAATAAACAATAAATGAAGCATGATATTTAATACAAATGACAAAGCACAATTAATAGAAACCAAACACTTTCTAACAAGTTTACTAAATCATATCAAATCCATTTCCATGACTCAGAAGGATATGCTGCAACAACGTGGCCTTTGGACTAAGCTGGATTCAATGGACCACGGAATTGGTAGAGAGGAGGCGTGTGAGCTATTGGCTGTGAATTTAAAATTTGGTTAATTTCTAAATAAGAAACTGTGAAGGCTCCAATAACATTATATCAGTCAAAATTCCGTCATGGCATTCGTTCCTTGATATCGAAGAGTGCTCAGTACTGACGTCTTCTCTTTGTTCTTAAGCCCTTACTCTGAAGTGAAGTGGTCACCTGCTGACCGAAATAACGTCATTGAAGCCTTCTAAGTTCCTTATTACTGGATATAGAAATTAACCTAACTTTAAAGATTTTCTGGCTAAATAGGAACGGGAGTCTCTCTTCTCAAATAAATATTAGTACTGTCCTTTCTTCTCTACCTTACTCCCCCAGATCCTAATTTGACTTGTTGAATCAAATCATAGTTCAATTTTCGACTGTTCTTATAGATGTTTTCATACTTGGAATAAAACACCTGATTGTTAACCGAGAAGTCAAGACACTCTTTAGCTTTTTTGTGATCATAAATATGATAGAAATCATAGTTTAATGGTAGTATTCGGTACTGATAAACTTTGAATTACATTGAAAATGGTTTGCACCCTTTGATGCTGGCCGTCCAGCCGGTCGTAAATGGAGTAGTTACGAAGGACCTCGTGGGGAACTCTCTCAATGACCCAAGGTTAGGTTCCAGAGATTCTACTTTGAATTATATTGAAAATGGTTTGCACCCTTTGATGCTGGCCGTCCAGCCGGCCGTAAATGTAGTAGTTACGAAGGACCTCGTGGGGAACTCTCTCAATGACCCAAGGTTAGGTTCCAGAGATTCTCAATGAACAGTAAAAAGTACATTTATCAAAGATAATTTTTGGGTATGATTATTTTATAACCGAAGTTTAGGCCCTAAAAAGGCTCACTTTATTGAATACGAAATTGGTGGTACAGTCCCAATGTTTGGGTATATGATATAACGCTGTCGTTTATAACTTCTAAATTTAATAAAAGGGATAACTTTCAATTACACACTTTAACTGAAACTCCGTTAAAACAATACATTTATTATTTTTCAGTACCTTAATGTTTAATTCAAGTATTTTGGTAATGCAATTCAGATATGATTCTTGAAATGCTGCCATCGGTCCCATGTACTTATCATAAGATTCCTTTATCGCATATCAGAAAATCACGCCACAATTAAACTGTCCCCATTATAAAATCACAACAAACTCACATCTCCATAAAAGAAGTATCTAGGCGTGGCGACATAGTGGATGTATAACTCTGCTGCTGAAGCATGAAAAACGTTTTTGTAGCTCTGGCATTATTTTATGCGTACCTGCCGTATCTTTATGTGCTATTGAAAAGTAATCTGTTGCGTCCATAGGAAGCGGTTCGTAAATCTTGCATGACGCTATTGATTTCAGAAGAACACCTTGATAACCTTTTTACCAATTGTAATGTTAGTGAAATTAAAACTTAGTTGAAGAGAAATAATAGCAATTTTCCCCTAGTTAACAAATTTATTACAAATTTATTCAATATTTTATTATTATTAATACGTACTTGGGTAAAATTTTATTAACTATTGGAAAGGTGATATCATTTGGTTATTGATATGTTCCAATTCTATCCAATCACGCCTCAAAAGAAGCAATTCATCAAAATACTTGTCAATTTTTACACCGATGTGTTTAACAATGAGAGGCATTGTCGAAATCGCGGACGGTCTTTATTGAATAATACTAAAAGTGCCTTTATGCTAATCGGTGTTACAATACTTAATAAAAGTAGAATAAAAACTGGAATGTGACGAGTGAAAAATGACGGATGCCCTCCAATTCGTACACGTATTGTATTGCTTTTGAATGCATTATGCTCTTGAGTATTCATTCATTAACTTGAGCGATTGAAATTGTGCTCGGTTCAGAAAAAATATACATACCTGTGACAAGAGTAACTTAATTTATTAATGTCAACTTTAAAACACCACTTAAAAGACAAAATAAAATTCAAATACCTTGGCTTCAATAGAGTAGAATCATATTCAGATCACCCTCGCTTTGGATGTGGTGACATGTTGCACTTTATTTTTTTGGTGGTGATGTGAAAAGTCATGCAATAAATCATTGATACGGAATAATATGAAGTTTACAGAGATCGAATTTCATTACCTGAGTAGCCAGAAACTAAGTTCAGTCAGTGCCATTTAATTTAGAGAATCATAAATATAATTACTGCACACATTTGCGTGTATTCCCCTTTCACACTAGAACAGTGGATTACTTCCATACATCGTTCGAGAGTGCCGTTCGTAAATTTTCAGGGAAACTTATCCTCTTTCAACAAAAAACAGAATCGATTACTTCAACGAAGATATCGTGTAAAAGTAAAAACGCCTGAGAAGGAGGAGAAAGTTTAGTCTTTATGATAGCAAGAGAAATTCTGTTTATAAGTAATGGCAATGGATAAACAGCATATTATTACTCCATATTAATTCAAGGGTTAATTAGGTACATAATTAATTAATATTAGTTTCAAGTGTGGACTATTTTATGAAGTTCATTTTATTTCCGTGGGATATAACAATTTGCTACATGCATCCCGGAGGAGGTTCGAGGAAGGTTTTTGATTTCTAATAGTTGCAAAATATGGGTTGTGAGACGACAACGTATTGTCAGCAGATAATTTCTCTTTCCTAATTAACAAAATGTGGTATTAAAAACTCAAAAATAATTAATTTTCTTTCGATTACAGTCAGCTAGTGTTGGTTCAGTAGTTTAAAATGTCGAGAGACCAACAGAGCTAGAATGCTGCTCATAAACTTTAAAAGCGCCCTGAATTGCCTTCCGCCTTGTGATCATAAGGTTCCGGCCTTGGTGGTGGGAAAGGAGGGGTGAGCACTTCGTGGGGGGAGGGTGCAGAGACGGTGTTGGACTCGAGAGGATGCAGCAGCGGGTGGGTTCGCGGAGTAGTAGGGGGAAGAGAGGGGGAGGGGCGATGACGAAGGGGCACAATGCAGAAGCGTGTTAAATCGCTGAATGATGTGCGAGGCGGAGGGTGTCCCGGGACGCACTGCCGTCCCGAACTGGGGGTCACGAGAAGAACGGGGAGGGGGATGGTGGGGCGGGGGCGAATGGGTGGTAAGTAAGGGAGGGGAGACCATCCGAAACTCGGCAGGCAATCAATTCCATTCAGTCTCTTTAGGGGGAGCGAGTCTGCCTATCGGGGGGGGGGGAAGCATTCTTCCTTCCTCCCCACTTTCTCTGGTCCCCTCACCTCGCTCAATGCCCTGCTCTTCCGCTCACCAACTCACACCCTCCAAATGGTGACCATTGTGGTGCAGCTGATATGTGGTTTTAATATCGCCCGCTCGCATCTCATCCTTTGTTACGGTTTGGGCTAAATGCGCTATTTTCTGATATGAGGCCCATGTACGGTCAAAATAGCATATCTATTTAAAGTGCATTCAGATTTAATTTACATCGTAGTGGGTACAGTAAAAATACAATTACCTTTGCACTTTTTTGCAGTATATGATCAAAAGTTAGTCTAGGTTTCCGGAACTCACTATAACGTAATTTAAATTCGATTGTATTGTGTGTAGAAATTGTGGATTTAGTATTGCAAGGTAAACTTGTGACTGCGATGTAAAATCGCGATATCAACAGTTTATATCGATATAGCAGCAGTTTATATCATAGCGATATCAACAGTTTATATCATAATTTTTATAGTGTTCTAATAGGCATTCGTCACAAGATGCTACAGTATTGCTCTAGACTGGTTAACGTGCATATGAAAATTTAACGAAGCTACAGTATTGTCATATTGTCATTAATAGACTTTACCAAGGGTGTTTTCCCCTTTGGATCACTTCCCAGCAACTGTTTCCATGTGCACGAGATAAGCAGATTAATATAGCAAATCCCGAAGAAAGATGCAGCATAGTCTTCAGTATCTATAATATATGAGTAGACTGAAACGATATATATCTTAACGAAGCGGGTGTATAGTATGTCTCAAACTGGACAGTTGAGGATAGCGATAGGAGAGACGGAATGGGCTAGGTAAGAGAGTAAGACTTGGTTGTCCATCCCAGCTTAACTTTTTAATATTTATGTGGAGGAAAGATTAAGAAGCGTGGAAAGAACTAGATTAGTTAGCTTCAAATCAGATTTGCGGATGATTAAGCGTTAACCTGTAAGTCAAAGGGTAACGATAAATAGTTATAGCATTTATAGAATGAGCATGTTAGGTATGGGATTAGAATCAATCTAAAAAAACTAAGATAATGGGATTTTCAAGAAGTAGGAAGGTTTAGATGAATTAAAGCTGCGCCACATAAACTAGAACAATTTGTTTGACCATTGTCCATTGTTATCCCTTGGATTTTAATCCCAATCCTACGGTTCGATTTCTGGTCGCTCCTACCCATTAGGTGACCAAGACGCCTTCAATTTATGTAAAAGGAAATTTATTTAAAATACCTTTATTTTTAAAATAAATCAGGAAAATAAGAGATTTCCTCAATCAATATTATTTTATGTTTCAGAGAAGGCCGCGATATAATAGTTATGTAGGAGTGAGATAAACTCGCTCAGTAGTTAAAGAATGTGCCGAAACCCGGGATTGAACCAGGGGCCTTCGTTCTTCAGTCTAACTCTCTCCCAACTGAGCTGTTTCGCGCTCTTATAAGAGCAACAATTAACCACGGGCCCACAGAAGAACCCTAATGTCTCGAAGGATTCTGCAGTTGCATTTGGAGTATTATTTGGGTGCTCTCAGTTTTCTTATCCAGCTTTACCTAGTGCAGGACGAGAGGAGTCTCTTATGGCCTGTATGCCTTAAAACTAGAAAATAGGTGAACGGACGTCCCTATTTTTTTACCCAAAAATCCAAAGGAATATAGGTACATTATTTTTAGATAATACATTTTTTCTACAGCTAATTGACAAATGCGTTTCATTAAGCAAACGTATACATTTCCGATTTGGTCGTAAGTAATGATAACTTTTAATTATTCACTAAGGGAAACTATCAGATGCGTCCCCGTGTATGCAAAATAAACCTGAGTAATGAAGTCTCCATAGCACCTAAAAACCTATGTATATACCACTAGATTCTGCTACGGCGATTTCGTACTTCTGCTTGGATTGAAAAAATATTTTTTAATACATTTTCTGGAATTTTCGGGATTTAATAATAGTTTACTGGTTCTGTCTTCTAAACATATTGAAATTAAATGCTTGTTTAGAACTATTCGTAATGTGATGATTCAATGCTTCAATTTTGCAATTTAATATTTAACTCGAATGCCAGTAATTCGAATGTTAAATCATTTACCAGGTGGCCTATAAGTCATGGTTTCTTATTGGATGTTGGTTGCTGAATTGTATAATCACGTATTGGTTTATTCAGAAATGAGTTAACAGTGCCCCATAATCTCAGTAATTATCGCGCCTGAGAAATCACTATTAATACCAAATACTCGAGATAAATTCATTATGCTAAAACCTAAAGGTTAGGTGATTTTATTCTTTTGTCCTGTGGTGTTTTAACCCGTTAATTTGGTGCAAAAATCAAAAAGAAACCCAACTCGATATTAAGGTGGCATGTATATATTTTGGAAATCATATAAAAGAATTTTCAGTAACGAAAAAAAGACCACGCTGTGGCTTTCCCATAAACCTTTGGATTACGGCCAAATTTGACCTTAATCGTTTAGTAAAACATGAGTTAGTAGTTTTTGTGGGGAGGCGAAAGACAACTGAAGTCATTTGCGCCATTAGGGATGAATGGGAAAGGAAGGGTTGAGAGAAACCCGCGTCGGTATTAGCCTACTCTTGTCGAAAGACGCCAAGGGGCCCGCAGTTAAACGTCCCATTCGACGGACGTCGTACTCACTCAAAGTGCTCTCCACAAAGCACCTCAGGCAGGGATCAGGGTACCATTGAAAAACATATATTTTCTCCAGGATTTGAACCAGTAAAACATGAGTTTTAGGTCATAGGAGATAGTGTAAACCGTTCTATTGGTATAACTGATTATTTCAACGATACCTTGAGAAAAAAATGAACAAAAGGTTTATCGGAGGGCTTATAATACACAGGCCATTGGGACAACCCTGTCGTTAAAACCATATGTGGTTTGACCAAAGGTGGGGACGGAGTCGGAAGCGACGCGGGCCCCTTTAAATCGCCAACTCGTCCTAAGCAATGCGTCCGTCCGTTCCGCCCCCGAGAGCCTCGCATGTACGCCAAGTCACCACAGTTGAGCGGATGTCCCACCGTGGGGCTGAATACCCCCGAGGCCCTCTGAGGGTGAGGCGTTTCCGTGTGCCAAACCGGTGACATAATTAACGAGTTCCATCCCCATCATCAAATGCCCCTGCCCCACTCCCACCCTCGCTCAACACACGAGACTTCAATTCCGAACTGCATCAAGCACATGCTCTCACTTCCGCCCCATCGCAAGTCGTGGGACAAACCCTACCTTTTCCAGCTTCTTCCCCAACGCCTTCACACTTACGCAGGCACCCTTCAGTTTGTGACCACGACCTTATTGAGGATCTTGACTGCAACGAAACCGCGCGGTGGACTCATAGTCCGGGTTATTCAGATTACGTTGTCAGATTACGCATATATTTCTGATTTAATCGGATTCTACTCACACTCCGACTTAGCACAATAAAATATATTACCAATTTATTTATTGTTTCATTTTTTTGTTTGTGATCCAACATTAAGGTCAATTAGGCGGTTTAATAGTTTTTTTAAAATAAATAAATCGCCGCCGGTTTAACGATTAAGTCAATATTTCTTAGCGGTACATTTGGCGTAAAATTCGTTAGTTCCTCAAGAAAATGTAAGTTTCTCGCTATTTTTCGCTCAGGTACATTTTCTGTTTAAAATTCATGCTAGATCGAAGTTTATGTATTTGAATCTCATTCCAGGCGTGGATTTTTTGATTTTATATTATGAAGCTTCCTGAGTTGGGTTTACTATGATGGCCTCAACCATCGAAGACGCTTGATAAACCAATCGATATTTCTAACGACTCGATCTGCTTAATCTCATTAATGCGCGGTGAGTTCATTAAGCCCGCCACATGGAACCAAGTAATTGAAAGTATGAGTACCGTAACCACCCTTTTATTGGTCCTAGCACAAAGATGTGAAAGTGGGCCTCAGTCGCATAATGTGAAATATAATGCAAAATTACGTATTTTAATCAGACACATACGATTCTATTTACATATTAGCTTATGTTACCACTGCTAACTAGTCATCGAAGAGATACTAATATCATACCATATTCGTTAGGAGATATTGTTCAGTAATAATGTCGTGTAAATTTCTTTGCTGTGTTTGAACCAGAATCATTGATATCCTAAAATATTTTTGTCGAAAGTATTTTACCTCAGTTAATCAAATTACTGAAAAGCACAATGTTTCAAGTCATGTCAAAGTATTTTGAATCGAAGAACATCGATGGTATAGGAGCATTGCGATCACCGTTGGATGTCATCCATCAAAGTTCATAATCGTGATTGTGAAGGCAATGAAGCAGTTCAAATTGTATCAATTTTTGCAATTCAAGAGGAATAGACGTAGAATGATTCTTACATTGGGAAAAATTCCATTTTTTTGGAAAATACAAGTTTTGCACAAACTTGTGAACACAGTATGCAATTACTGTATGTGCACTTTAATTGTCCAGCCTTTTTTTCAGTCTTTGGATACAAGGTGCTGGTAGCCTTTTTCATAACGTCTTAAATATCTGTAGCCTTTCATCTTCAGTTTCTTAAGGTTGAAGGCGCCTTTCGCAAAGGTGCCTTCAATCTTTCGCACATTGAGGGGCAGGAAAAAGACATGTGAAGTTAGGTATCATAGAAAGGAGGAAGAACAAATCTCATACTGCTTTCACGAGATATCCAGAAACAAAATTTGTAACTTCCGGCCGTACATTACCATGGTGCAGCATCTGGCATGTTGCTTTGGAATTTGGTTATTTACGATTGATATGACCCTGGAGAATTTTCAATGAAACTGTATTATGTTCCATTTCTCATTGTGCATTCTGGTCCGACGTGCTGATTCACCATTCTCTGAATACCGAAAAATGATGTGACCACAACTTTCCCAGCAGACACCACCTCTTCAGCTTTTTTGGTGTTGATTGATGCCAGAAATCTTCCCACAGGATTCTGCTGTTTGTTGTTGACATCAAAATGATGTGGCCAAGTTTTAACTACAATGGTTACCTTTGAAAAACAACTACTCATCTTCCCGTCATATTAACTCCATCTGCGAGCAATCCTGCACTCAAGCATCTTGTTTTTCGGATATAAACAGTCTCGGATCCCCCAAAGCGCAAACAAGTCAAATGTGCAAATTTTCTTTGACCAACTTGGGGATGGCTCCAATGAAATTTCTAGTGAATTGCAATTCGTTTTCCGTTAAGTTGCATATCAAATGCGTGGTGTAACTGCGGCAAATGGGGAACCTGCATATTAAATTATATAAAATCTTAGGAAATGTTATGAGGTGTGGTCAAGAAACATCAATTGAGTACAGAGCTCTCACTTTGCCCTACCCTACACCCACTCCACATGTTATAAATGATGTAAACAAATTGAAATTTTACAAATATTTTGAAATTAAATTCATTCCAAAATGTTTCCGGGTAAAATAATTGGCTTAGGCTCAGATATGACAAAATTAAAACAAAAATGAAAGCTGACCTAGTTGGCAGATTTACTGTCTATGTACTCGTATGCTACTGTAATGTTTGCTTTTTTTGTGGGCAGCATTCTCACTATCTTATCCGGAGGTTGAGATTCATCCCACCCGTACTCATACTAAAAACTATCGAAATGAAGCATTTGTGTTTAAAAGTGCAAATTTTTCAATGGCATCTTGTGTGGCAGATTTCCTCTCTGGCTGAAACCGACGAGAAACGCTCATTAGCCAAAGCTTCATCTTCACGAAAGCATGGATTTTCCCCTAATCAGTCAAAAGGCACGGCCGTTTGTTGTTGTTTTTGGGTCACCCTTTTGACTAACGCCGGCGCACGTTAACGAGCGATTGACTTCTCCCCGAGAGTGTTTGCGTGTACTCAAGAGCACGCGTGGGGCGTCCATCCATCCTTCTCCAATTTCCGAGCGGCTCCTGCTGCTGCGTCAGCTGACGCAAACATCGCGGCGTTCGTTAACACTCTCTCACCCTCCCTGCAACACCTGAAGGGAGGCCAGACAAATGCCTCGAGCGGCGGCTGCCGTGGAAGGGTTTTGTGTGGCCGAAGGTCCGGGGAAACTCATTTGCGGAAGAAGGCGGGTCGGTGGGAGAGAGATTCAACCGGTGGTAAATGCATCCTTTCCTACTCCATTTATCTTTCATAGAGCGTTCGTAACGTTTTGATTAAATGGGATTTTTCCGTTACCTAATTTAAATCGTTAGTTTTTCGTCACCGTATTGTTTTCGCCATTGAGTACCATTTTCATCCGCAATGCCCTACGTCTGTCTACTTTGTCTGTACTAATTCTTACTCCATGGATGATTGCTTTTATTGTAATTACTGTTACATTCCTGTTTAGCGAAGCAAAAGGACTGCGAAACTAATATAGTTGAGTAAAAAGAGACGTTTCAAGCGTGATATGGTGGAATATCAGGAGCAGAAGATGATGTAGTTACATCGAAACCGGTTGTATTAAAATTTTATTTTGTGGAAAATTGCCAATTTTAATTAAATAATTAATAATATAGTTGAGGGAGAAGGAGAGAGGGAGATTCGACTAATGGCCATTACATCCTCGCCGACTTCGTTTATTTTTTATAAAACGGTCGTACGTTTAAACGCGTATTTCCCGTGCCTTTTTCAATCAGTAGTTTCCGTTAACTTGTTATTTTGGCCCTTAAAAAACATTATTTTTCCCTATTTTTACAAATTCCAAATGTAATCCATAAAATTCTATCTCCATCGAGCAATATTTTTATTGCAAATACTGTGCTAACTTTTGTGTCGACTGGGTCCTTAAATTTGAATTACGTTTCATGGAATAATTATTTCGAACAGCTGGAAAAGACAAATGAAAAGTTTGCTTGGAGTGTTCCCGGATAGATTTGGTGATGTATTTTGATATATTAGATCTATAGAACGCTCCAGTGAAGAAGTAGCGTACAGTAGAGTTCTTATAAATTTGAAATCTGCATTTTTCCCACATCTTCACTTAATTTGGCCATAATTCGGAATCTTGAGGGATATTTGATTGAAAGAAGTGTGGCTGGTGTTGATGCTACATCCTTCACTTAATCCAATTCACAACTAAATGAGTTATTAGCATTTGAAGAAACAATGAAAAGTGCTTAAAGTATATTTAATTCAAAATTAGTGTGTTTACCGTTTTCATTAATTGAAAATAACTTAAAATAAACTGCGAATTCAATGTTTATTAAATATTCAACTTTTTTACACCTGGATAATGGCAAATCTTTATGTACTGACATTTTCATTATTGCGTTGTGATCTTGATTAGCCAGTTTTTCATGCTGACAAGCTCTTTAACGGTCAAATATGGTTTATATGCTAGCGTCATTGATTAAAAGTAAGCCATTAGTAAGATCCGTTCATTTGCTGATGATGCAGTAGTTTACAGAGATATCCGTTATCCTGAGGCAGCTGTAGCAGTTGCCCTAAACACTATGCAACCCTGGTACGATTCTTAGCAGTTAGACTTAAACTTTAAAAATACGTAGTGATAAATTTTTGTAAAAAGAGCAATACTCTCCCGAACGCCTACTGCATTAGGAACACTGAAATGGAAAGTGTAGACTCGACCAAGTATTTAAGTGTTATCCCTAATCACTACCTCTCCTGGGTGAAACATACGGGGAATATGTGGGCAAGGTAAGAGACCTTGGATGTATTACAAGAGTAGTGACGATGTGCGATGAAAAGGTTAAATTAAAGAAATTTTATCTTTCGCTGGTTAGGCCTCATTTGGAATATGCTTCTAGCATATGGGATCCTCATTAAGTTAGATTGATTACCAAATTAGATCGCGTGTAGTGTAGAGGAGCTAGATTTGTAAAACGTTATTGTGATTAAATTGAGTAGAGTATCAAAATTATTAGTGTAGCTAGGCTGGGAATCATTCACGCAGCGAAGGTTAAATTTCAGATTAAATCTTTTGCTAATGGAAGGATGCCTCTTCAGCAATGCTGTTGAAAACGTGTCATTAGCCCCATTGTAATACGCTAAGCGAGATTATGTCTATAAAATTAGAGAGATTAAGTGTAGAACATAAGAGATTTTAAGATATCGTTTTCCCAATAACGATAAAGAATCATAATAACGCTAGGAGGAAAAAAGTATTCCGGTAAAATTAGTCTGGTGTGTAATCACCCCGTGCCACACCCCCTAGCTATGGCTTCAAGCTAAAACTAAAATATGTTTATGAATGCGGCTTAAAACATTAGAGACAGCTTCCGTAATTTGGAGTGTGGAGAGTTGAATTAATGGACAGGAGAGGCTATCCTTTTTTTTGTTTAACTGAAATCCATGTTGATTGGACTCAACGGCAAAATTAATTTTACTCAACCGATGTCATTCGAAACTAAGAGTCACAAATTTGATATGAAGTGAGTACAAACTGTTTGATTTTTATTTTTCCTTTCATCTTGTTTTGTACTTTTGTCTGTATAGTTATTCTCATCAGTTTTAGATAATCTAAAAAATGTAGTGAAGTCACGGCAACTTTGGAAGATGTCGAATGGAATGTACTTAATATTTTTTGCTCATGCATTAAATTAGCCATTACCTGATATTACTAATGTCGTCATTTAAAAATTTTTTTGGAATGTTTGGTGGGGTGATCATTATTGAAAACATTAAAAATTATTGTTTTGACAATTAACTGCACAACTTGGACTACGGTCGCAAGGAATATGGTGCAAACGGTCGGATGCACGCTCGACAAATTTATTTACAAGACATCTCCGATTTGTAATTATATCGGACGTTCTAGAAATTTTTGCTGCTATTACATTTCATGATACTTATTCTCATCGAATTATTCCATAATAATCATTTCACTTTATAGGCTGTCCATGATAATAATAAACTATTAGATTAAATATTCTTGATTAGCCACCAAAGTTCTTAGCACAGGCACGATATATGACGCATCGAAAGTGGAAGGACCAATTGATTAATTTTCTTATCACCGTATTCCTTAGAGATACTGCACCCATAGTGATCCGTGGCAGAACATCTGCTGTGGTAGGATTTCTACGATCTCTAGCTAAAATCTAACCCAGAATTCTCGAGTCGTCACCCGATTAATACAATTGGTAAATTCGTGGATGCGAATATATTTTTGCCAATCGATATTACGGACGCTGCCGTCGACTCGGGTATGTACGTCAGCATCCATACAAACACACATTCAGCTTACCATTGTATTTCCAAATCTCGGAACCATCAGAATTTACACTTAGATCCGCATACGAAGCGGTAGTCGATCCCGCGACCTTTGCGTTAGTAGGTGGACTCGACTAGCTCGACCGTCGCCTTGAACACTTTGAGTAGAACAATGTAATCGTAAAATCCTATGTTTTTGGAGCGACTGAGCTTGCGCAGCCACGGCCGGGGAGGACTTGGTGGGGATGGTTAATGGTGTTGGTGGTTGTGGAGGGAACCACGGCGACTGGCTTGTCGCCGAGTGACGACCCCCTCGGGGAGGAATCCCTCGGCGGCACCTTTGCACCCGATTGGTCGGCGTGACGAATCAGGCCACGCCCCCCATTTTCCACCCTCCCACCTACAGCATCACTTCAACAGGCACCTTCGGAGGGATTGAGGAGGGAGGAGGGAGGAGGGAGGGAGTCGGAATGGTAGCAGGGGGCCTCGTAGTAAGGGGAGGGAGGAGGTCAACGGGGTTGGTTTGCGGGGAGGATCTCACAGCACGTGCGCGGTGTAGGATCATCATTCCCCCGCCTCCGGAGCCCCTCATGCTCGTCTCGTCCCGGGCACTCCTGTCTCCCCCCCCACCCCTTTAGTGGCGAAGCGTTGTATCCTCCGATCCCCTCTCTGCCTTAAATCGCCCCTCGCTCTCCCTACTCCGGATGTTCCCGCCCCTCTCCCCCCCACCTACTTCCGCCCTATCCCAGGGTAACCTCAGCCCTGACCCCACTCGCATCCCTCGCCAGCCACCAAACCTCCAGGTGACAGTCCGGGGTGGGTTGCCGAGGTGACAAGGTCGCGACCGGAGTCGATGCGACCAGCAGTTAAGGCCGGGTGGGGGGTTATGATCGCGCTATTAGGCCGTCATTAAGTGATTGCACCTTAATTTTCCCCGTCTCCCCCCAGCCCGGAGCTCCTGACCTCTACAGTAAGCTAACGTAGGTGCATTCTTTGCGTTATACGACCAAGGTCCATAGAGTTGACGTTCTAAATTTTCAGCTTCAAACCAAGTCTATGGTGTCATTATTTGTCGAGCTATCGAGGAATACACATTTGGAAGAAAAGCCACAGGAAAGAATTATTATTGCGTCGCCGTTACATGGGAGGGTGGTGATAAGTGAATGTCAAAAATTGTAATATTTTAGTGGAATTAACGTTGCTGGAATTACTTGAATGCCTAGCTGCACATTTGCCCTGGCATTCTCAAACGCAAAGTGTCTGACTTAAGGAACTGAAGACTTACAGTAGGGCGTCGGTCTGGGGATTTGGTATGAGGAAAAAACAACCGAGGGTGATGAAAGGAATACTCCACGTCAGTAATTAACTGAGGTTGATTGTTCGCTGGAGCTAAAAGAAGAAATAATTTTCCACTTGAAAAAGCCCTTATTGTTGATTTTTACGTGTGGGCAATCGGGATACGTGGAAAACACGCGGAAACATCCGAATCACGAAAATCTCCCGAGGGAGGGTCGCCCCGGAATTCCTCTGAGGACCGGAGCGAAGGGAGACACGCGGCCGGGCGGAGGACCCGCGCGTGCCGGCGAGGAGTCACGCGTCCCCTTCCGAGGAGTGTGTGTCAAGGGGGTCCAGCCTTGAGGGGGCGGCAGGCGATAACACCCGACACGTGACCCGCTAATCGGCGGCACGCGTCGAATTAAGAGTCGGATCGTTCGTCAGCCACTCCACCCCCGCTGCCGCCGGCCACACACCAGGGGGCACACACCACGGACGCCGTCGGAGAATGGATTACAGCAGGATAAACACGAGCCCCCGCGGACGACACGCTCCTGGGCGAGAAATGAGCGACTAATCCAAGCAATCGAGTCGCCGTCACGTCGACGCAGGACATCCAATAACAAGCCGCGTGTGCACAAGGCCGGAGGCCGGGACTCGGCTGGATCAATCCTTTGATTCCGGTGTTTTTATTTCGCTCGTGCATCTATTGACTTTCGGCAAAGTCCTCTTCTTCCGTGGTTTACGACGAAGGGGTGAAGGGGCACAACTTAATTCTGTACTCAAGTTGGGGTGTGAACACGTGTCTCGCAACAGACTCATTGATCAGTCCTGTTTTATGGTAGTGCATTGAAAATTCTGGACTACGTAGCATACATCGGGCCGAGCCGATTTTCGAGTTAAATTTTGGTCACGTTGAGCTTCTCTTCTAGTCAAACAAGAAAGTAATCCATTCCAGGTAAGTTGAAATTTAAACATTTTTATGTAGGTTCGTCGAAGAGGTGGTAATATGTCTCTCAGAATCCTACCAGTAGTTGCGAAAATTTCTGGCCTTTTATTTCTGTAGTATTTATTTTTATGCTTTCTGTAAGTGGTCACTTGATCCCGGAAAACAATTATGCATTACCTGACGATAATAGGTTAACTTTGATTGTTTGTCTCAAATTCCTAGTTTGTGCATAAAGGATTTAAGTCTCTTTCATCCATAACCATGCTGGATTGAAAAATAAAAATATAATTTAATTCTCTCAGATGACTGCGGATGGTAGGTACTAATATCGATTCAATTGGTGAGGTTTTGTTTTGATTATCATTGCTCATTTTAGTGTTTTCATATGAAAACTTCAATTTTATGCTTTAAAGCATTTGGTTCGGGTGACGTAACATAGTAGGTAGAGGGTTCTATTCTGATTCAATTGACAGAGATTGGAGCTGACTTTCTTACACTGCATACTTTAATTACATGTCATACAAGGTGATCGCCACCGTCATATGTCATACCAAACTATGGTTGATTAATCTGTTTGGTTGGTTTGATAGTAATAGGTTAAAAGGTTGATAATTATTGTAAAATGCATATTTTATCAATGAATAATTATGTGCAATTAACGTTGGGTTTAATGTACTCGTATCAGATTAGTAAATGAATGGCGATTTTTAATATTGAATCAACTTTGTTACTGTTGAAAATCGTGTTAATATCTTTACAATAATGACTGCTTCATCTTGATATCATTGAAATATAGTATTATATAGTTATTTTGTAAAAGGAAACATTTTAAATTAATCTTCTTCTTGCAGAGATGCCGGTTTTCAGAACCTTTAGTCCGTCTAAGTTTTTATAAAATCTTGAATATGTATACATTGTACATGTAATGTGGTAAATTCTTCTCTGTAGCGTAAATACTAAAATGTTACTCATCTATAGGAGACAATAACGAGTTAGCATTATTTTCTCAAGACATTTTTCACATAATTTACTGCCCACTTTTTCTCTCTAACAATGTGTATGTCGCCCAAAACATTAATTGTATTGCATACCTTAAAAGGTGAATTTTGCCGCTTTTAAGATTGCACTGTCAAAATTTAGCATTTAGCTATCTTTAAAGAAGTTATAAGAAAAGAGCTTGTACCAGGAAAATAATTTTTTACTCAATGTTATATCAGGAGTGTACTATTTAAATTTTGATTACCTATTATTCAGGTGGTCATCAGACTATATTCCTATATAATTAATAATGGCTAGAGCTAAATGCATTGTTGACTTACTTGAATTTCTCAGAATAAACAAGGTAAACAATTTTGGAATACATTGCCTCCAGATAAGGTTTGGATTTTAAAATATGTACAATTTTTTTCAAAAAGAGTAGATTACAGCAACAGATTGCAGAGAAAGCACTAATATACCTTTTTGATGAACATTGTTTGTTTATATTTGAAAAACGTAGTAGGGATAGTGTGTTTATTTTTTTTCAATTCTCTGATCTTCTAACAAAAACTTTGCCCTGCTTTGAAGTAGAAACTAAATAGAATATGTTATGTTATATAGTATATATGTTACACCTTTAGTTTTCTGAGTAAATGCCCTGGGATTCTATACTCATGATTCCTGTCACAAAGCAAAATTGATATTCATTTTGACAAATCCAGTTTTTTCTACTATATCGTACTTAATCGCATCGTGTTTGCAAGGCAGGGTCTCGCAAAGGCGTAATCAATGGAACAACATCGGCTTAAATTATATTGATATCAATTCACCAAGCAAGAAATCTAATTTTTTGGTAGCGCGTGAATTTGGAATGCCTGAGATGGAAGTGTAGTGTTTATTTAATCCAGATGCGAAATTTAACGATTGAAATTGATATTGACGGAAAATTATATTTGACTATCGTTGATAACTCAAATACCTAAGTCAGATTAATCATATCTGCTAGTAATTGTAAATGTAATTGTAAGTGTAATGTTATGACATTACAATATACTAGATTAACCCAAATACAAGGGTGGTCTGAAAAGTTTCCGACCTAACAAAGATACAAGATGAAGGTGTAAGAAAGAGAAAAGAAAACTTTGCACTTCCACACACTTTTAATATAACACGACCATGGTTTCGATGCGGCGCATCACCATCAGGTGAACATCACACCTGATGATGATGCGCCGCATCGAAACCATTGGTCGTGTTATATTAAAAGTGTGTGGAAGTGCAAAGTTTTTTTTCTCTTTCTTTCACCCTGACCATGAAGGAATTCCACAAAGTTAAGCCTGAAACTATTAGCTTTAAAGATACAAGACATTTTTTCAGAAATTTTCTGAGGTCGGAAACTATTCAGACCATCCACGTATATAGGTGCGCTCATAAATGTTGTAGATCTACCCAAATTAGGGCAAGATGATATCATTGTCTTCCTTCGGGGAAATAGTGGTCGTACTGAACGCGATTATTCATTAATTTTAAATACCTGCATTTTAAGTACCTAATTTGTCTTCTTCCTCTTAAGAAAAATGAAGAAGCGACTTGAATTTAGGTCAATAAATAGGCACTGTAAATACATGCACCTACATAGCTCATCCCATTGATGTTTAATCATGCTATCATGAATAAAAAATGATTAAAATTAAACTCGATATGTTTGTTGAACCTCTCCACCATTTGCTATTCTCAGCTCGGTGCTTCTTTACTTTATTTCTCTCCGTTCTATAATATTTCTCTAAGTAAGCACGTGGTGCACCTTAGTTTGCCTTCTTCTATAATATTAAAGCTCTTGCTCCAGTTGGGTACTATGCCTGTTCTGAAACAAATTTTCACTGGACCTTTTTGGAATATGAAATTCGATTTGGGTCTTAGCAGTTACAATAAAATGAAAACTTAAAAAGCTATTAAGGCAAAGTAAATGCTGTGGCCTGATAATGGGGATACGAAAGCTGGCATGTAGAGGCACTATTATTATATTTGTAAATCATTAATATTGTTTTAACTTCTTCCTTCCAATTCAGACTGCTATTAATTTTGGATTATTGCTAAGAAAGTGAAGTTGAATTTATTTCCTCAAAATCATTAAAAGCTGGTTGGGGTCCAGTTTAGGCACAAATTAATGAATGGCACTAATCTCCTGATATATGATACATTTTATTGTAGTCTTAGTGTTTTACTATATTTTTTATTTTGTTATGCGAGAAACATTTTCTGGCCAAAGTCTACGCCAAAAATTAAGGAGGATTTTTTAAACTGAGTCGTTCGTTATTTGAGGTTACCTTCGTCTATTATACGTTATTTAATAAATAGTGGTCTCACTGAATGTCCTTGATTTGTCCCGTTCCCTTATTATTAGGGTCTATCGCCACATGTAGTCTAGATTGTATTTCACTTAATATTGTATTAGCACCGCTTCGGTATTAGATTAGCAATGTCCTTCCAATTACTTACTCATTCCACCGAATTAACCCAATTTAACAATTTTTGCGTTCCAGGTGGCATCGAATAGTAATAAATCGAACGTGCACGGCACCGAAGTTGAGATCGATGACGGTTACGTCCGGGATCCGACGGTGAGCGATTATTTTAACGGGGAGGTCCTAGATTCGCTCCCAAGATGTTCAGCATGGAGAACTTGGACCTGGAGACGGTGAACGGGCAGTTCCTGCTGGAGGCGGGCCTCTACGGCGGAGGCGGCGCGGACATAGATGATATGGACGCGACGGCCGAGGACGAGGACGAAGATGATGACGACGACTATCTGGACGACTCATCCGCCTGCTCCATCTCCTCGTCTTCCTTCGGCGGCAGTGGAGCCGAGAGCGGCGGTAAGAGGGGTAAGTAGCCCCCAAGGGTCACGATTGGGCCGCTTTCACTGAAAACACGGTCCCCATGCTAATGCACCGAAATACTACTTTATGGTACTTCCATTCATTAGTCTTTCTTTCGGTTCGATGATGGCTTGATGAATTAGGCAATCCACTGGTATTGTTGAGTGATCGGTTAGTAAGATTTTTGATCGCTTCATCATTCCCTTAGGCCAGGACCTGGCATTTTTCACAGTTGAAAACGACTTTTAATAATAAAGGGAATGGTGCGGGATGAACTAGTAAGTTAATGAAACTAAATATTGTGCTTACATCATGTCATACGGCGCTGTATCCAGAGACTAGAATTGTGAAAACACACCAAAAATATCCGTGGTCAAGCCTCTAATGTTTAAGCAGTTTTGTTTGTTGTTAATTTGCGTTGAGTAATTTAATCAAATATTTCGTAGAAAACATTAGTTGAAACATTTGTACTATTTAACTTAAACCCTATGTTTAATGATTTTTTTATCGAATGCTATTACAAGCAATGATTAACGAACATTGACAAGCCAGTCGGTTAACTGTTATTTGGCTCCCGTTTAAGTCATTGATTTAAGGTACACCCGAAAATGATTTATTTTCTCGAAACTTTCTAGCCCTAATTATGCTTACCTAGTTATCAGTTATGTGATTGACTTGGCACAGCTCTAGTATCAATTATCATATCTGTTAGCCTTCTCTATCTCCGTATTTATTCATATACTCGTATAGGTGATAGTGAGCATATTTTTCCGCCAATGCCTGCTAATGACTTCCTTGCATCGTGGTAATACATCGCAATAGATCATTTGATAGGAGAGGGTGGCCATCTAGTCCCATACCGTGCGAGTATTAAGATTCATGCATTGGCGGAAAAGTTTCTTTTATTTCCTTCCCATTTGCTACCTAAGATTCTTATGAATTACTGGTGCCTAGTAAAATCATTCCAATTAAAGCGTCAAAATGTGATGCGCCAAAAAAAAATTCCCCAGTGGTATTAACTTTTTTCAATATGTTTTTTTACCAAATGCATTTCCTGTCAAAATGCAAACTTGAATGCAACGAGGGGTCTTGTAATGATTTACTTAATTTTTAAATCAAAAAGAGAAAGCAAAGGATATATTTGACAAATTATAAGGGAAAACGTAAAATATTTTCTATATTAAAGGTTTTAATTAGAGCTATCTCAATGAATTTTCAAAAATTTTACTGAAATTCTTCCGCTAATGGTAAACAAAATATTGCGATCATCTTACTGGGTAATCAGTCCACCAACCAAAAGTAGATTTCAGATGGCCCCCAAAAAATATTATTCATAAATTTCGCATAGATTTCAACCGTCCTTAGTTCCTGTTTATTTTGCATGAATTTCCTCTTTATTTCATCATGCAGTACTAACCTTCATGTTACTTAAAGAGTATTTCCTTCCTTTCTATTCCCCGTTTTCCTTAGGTTCTCTCTTTGTGCACAAGGGCTTTCAGCATTACACAACCTGTCAGTATCTCCTCCGCACACTTTATCCAGCTCTTCGTGTTATACTTTCCTCCTCTCTTCACCTGAATGGGAAATTTCGTTTATTGTGTTCGTAATTTGGGATGACATTTTCCATGCTTCCTGAATAAAAGACGTTCTTAACCAATCCAGTGTTGTGTTTGAAGAAAGTGATAGCCTGGTTATTGTGACATTTTGGAATGATCTGTGTGAATTCTAACTTTGATAGGATGTTTCGTTTGTTACAGCATTCCTCATTGCGGTAATTAACCAGAAGATTAGTTTTAACAGGCCCTGGTAGATCTCACCAATGAGTTAAGCTTCGTGTGCGTGTTAAATTCATGCATTCATGGTGGGGAAGTGGGGTCAGTTCCTTTCACTGCCCTACAATTCGGCTTCCCACCAAGTTCTCGTTTATCTACTAGAGTTCTATCATCTACTTTAGCTATAGTTTCGACACCAGGACACTTCGATCGGTAGCGGAAAGCTCTACCTATAGCCTGCGCGTCTTTCAGTTCGTTACTGTGTATCAATGTAAAAACATAACATCTGATGATAATTCGTCATTTTTCCTATTTCGAAGGATTTGGTCGCCTGTCTGAGTGGGGCGTGCACCACATCACTAATGGCAGCGGTGGCGGCAACGGTCACGGCCTGGGTCTATCGAACGGGCAGCACCATCCGGGGAGGGTGTGCTCGAAACCGCCGAGGAGCACTCGGCTGCGGAGCCGTTGCGGGGTGGGCAAGCGGTCGAGCGGCCACCACCACCATCACCACCACCACCACCACAATGGGGGGCACCACCACCACCAGATGCAGCAGCAGCGGCAGGCGGCCAACCTGAGGGAGAGGCGGAGGATGCAGAGCATCAATGACGCATTCGAGGGCCTCCGGGCCCACGTCCCCACGCTCCCCTACGAGAGGCGCCTCTCTAAGGTGGACACCCTGCGGCTGGCCATTGGGTAAGCGCCTCCCCACCCTTCCCTCCCGAAGATTGGTTGAGATTGAAAGAGGAAGAGTGCGGTCCCGCATTGTATATTTTATCCACAAGCGCACAGGTATATAGGATTTCTACACCAAATACCAACACCAAGCGATATAAATCATAGATTAAGATGTGATATGGTGCAACCGTTCTATTATAATTGATACAAAATAGGTTGCAGTTTTCCATGTATGTGTTAGCTACGACTAATTTCTATGTGCTACATCATTTTCAAGTAGGCTGTCACATTACAAGAACTAATGTACTGATAAATTGGAAGTAGCAGAGTGGGAGCGAATTGATTTCATTCTTACACCCTCCTATTTTCAATATGTATATTAGTCATTTCTGCTCTAATGTGAAAGCTTCTCGTGAAAATGATGTAGTACATCAAAAATAGTTGTAATTGTAATCTAAGTAAGAGGATAACTGTGGTGTTTTTCTGCTTTTATACGATAATATTGGGATCGAAAGCATAGTCGAGTGTGATCAAATTACTTTTCTATTAAAGGAGAATTTCCGTAGAATTATTAAAATACATACATATATATATTTACGAAACTATATATATATTTATATACATATATATATACATATATATATATATATATATATCCCTGTAAAGTTAGGGTAAATTAATGGCAGTGAAATACCTTTTATAAGTTGTTGTAGGGAGTTAGAACCCCTCTTAAACCTGAAAATAGCGCATTAATACATTTCTGTAAAAACAAGCAAACCATTCATCATGACCCGTGTAGACTCGGAGTGGGAATTAACATAGCGACAAAGGGTAATATTTGGGGTCAAGATAACATTAGATCCAACATGGTAAAAGTAAAAGAATATATCTTCCTCCAACTAATACGGGACAAATATTCGAAAGGAAAAGTTAACGAAGAGTTGGTTGGTTAGACCTCAACTTGGACGTGCGTCAACTATTTGGGAACTTGCACAGACGGATCTAATTTCTATATTGAGCAATATGCGTGTAGGTGAAATATCCCCATTTTTAAAACTTGTTATGAACGAACAGGAATCGTACGCTATTTTAATTGTTGCTGTTTTTGAAGTACATGAAGACCGAATATTGTATTCTATGTTATAAATTCAAATGTTATGAGCTTTATGAGATGGCAGAGGTCTATTGCATTGCATTGGTAGTCATCCACAATGATAGATTAAGAGAGATTTCGTGCTCACTATAATAGAAAATATCCCATTAATTAGAAAATTTTTAAATGCTCGAATATAAAATATGGTCTATTCCCCTTCATCATATTATTCCCTAATAAGTGTAATGGCTCCTAACCTAACACTAACAGACTCCTTTTTATCCACTAATAAGGTGGAATATAGTTGTAATTTGGTCAAGTAAGATTAACTGGAGTATCTAATACATCAAGAATGCAAAAAAAAGGAAATCCGCTGGAAACTTGAAGTAAAAATAATTAACCATGAAAAAAATCGGGAGTGTTCAAAATCTTAAAAACTATTTTAGAAAAATAATTTTATGAGTACAAATTACCCCAGTTAAAATGTCTTGGCACTAGGCTGAATTTATATTTGGATTTCTCATGCATTGATGAAGCATGGAAAATTCCTATTCCGGAAGAGACTATGCTTTTTGCTTTTCACTGCAAGCAAAAAATCCTTATTGAATGAAGTATTTCATTTATTTCGATCCATTATTGAAAATGTAATTTTATTTTATAATATTTCGGAAATACGTGGCACCAAGAAGTAACTATTACTTTGGGCTTTTGTGTTGAAAACGTTTCCTAGTTTTGAGATCTAATCGGATATCTCAGTAAGTGAAATATCGTGTTATGACAGGAATAATTGTCTCCAATAATCAGTTTTTCAGGAAATGCAGCGTCAATATTGTATTCGTGAGCATTTGTATTGCATCACGTGAGTGAATTTAATTATTTCTTCCCCTGGAACACCCACCTGTTTAAGTGTAATTGGCGTCCACCAAAGGCTTCATGTATAGGAGTACTTTGCGAAACGCATTAAGTTTATGCGATTAGTAATTTGAGGTTTTACATGACGATTGCCAGGAAGTTTGGCATGGCAGCTTCACGTTTTTTTCCCGGAGTTTTAAGAAGCGTGTTCCGACGAAGCAAGGAAAATTAACGTTCCCACCTCGCGCTGATGCACTAATTACTTGAACCCCTTTGTCCGTAGTTACATTGGATTCCTCACCGAGTTGGTACGGGCGGCGGATCGCTCAGGTGACTCTCCCGGGGGTACGGAGGGAGGAATCGGGGGCGGCGGGAGTGGGGCTGGGGGCGGAGGTGGTGCTGGAGGCGGCGTAGGTCACCGCAGGAACGGCACCACCAGGCTCGAGCCCACCAAAGTCATTGTGAGAGGTAAGTCCCGAACTACTGGTCCCTATCAATGAGTGTTATCATCAATCTAGTTTCCCTGAGGATTTCAGTTTTATGATTGTTCCCAGCGTTTCATAACGTTTAATTTTCAGTTAAAGTATTTATGATTATATGGCATTAAACTATTTCTGAATTTTAGTTCTAATATATCTCAAACCAAATATAATTCTGAATCATATTTTTTTTAATCACTAAAAATTGCAGGACGTGAACAAATAAGTTGATAATTAAATGAATCAATAATTAAAGGGCATGAAAAATTAAATATCATAAAATGTAATGCTCTAAGGATGAACACTTGTTTACGACTGATTCCCCAATATTATTAGCAGTAGTTTGAAAAGATTCTGAAGCCCGCTGTATTTCTAACCAGAGGGTGGGTAATTTGAAGATTTACAGATAGAGTAGACATTGAGGAATATAAATGCCGCACAATAGGTTTTTATTTATGTATTCGAGGGTAAATTCCGTGGAAGTTAATTTCCAAAACCATTCGTACAAGTGTACAAGTTTCAGACTCACAATTCACGATTAAAACTGTCAACGAATCTTGTAATAAACCGAGAGAAAATACGAAGTAGACTAGAAATATGGCAGAATGATGATCGCGTATATTTTTAAGTAATCATCCTAATGAATTTTTTGAATTTAGTGATTATTCTCTAGCACATGAACACTTAAACCTTTCAATTTAAAAGAAATTAAGGACCTCCAATAGGAATAAAATTTACCTCAGTCAGGTCTAAAAAATGTTCGTGACTGCGAAGAACCTATTTTTCCCATACATTTTAAAAGAGTTATAAATTCCTTCCACTAATTGCTCTTTACTTATTTTTGGTTCTGGTTTAATAATGCACTGTTGCAGTTTTTCAAGTTAAATCTTATAGCTCCGAAGCTATAATCCTCAGAATAGGTACTGGTAATTATTCTGCGTCACATCTACAATCAATCAAGAGAAGCAATTTGGCCAATGTAATCTGTTTATTTCAACAAAGTTAAGTATCAAACAAAGCACCACGAAGAGAAAAAAAACAAGTGTCCTCAGTCGTCGAAGAACCTTAAGAACAAAAACGAAATTTCAAGTAGAAAATGTAACCAACACATAGGAATCACATCAACTTTCAAGTTGAGAAAAGTCCAATTTAATAGAATTTCTCACGCATTTGAATAATTTATATTTATTATTTCACAAATTTACTAAAATCATTTCTAAACATGTTTCTTGATAACAATTGACAAACATTCAATCTCTATTGAAGTGATTCAATACTCGAAATTCCGTTCATTCACTCTCTACTCTAGTGAATGAAACTCACCAGAAATGTTAGCTATGCTTTAACTCATGAATTCTCGTCAGCATTAGTTTCCATTCGGTACTGGGACGGACAAGTAAATCTGAAATCGTTTTCCTTTCCCCACAGCAACACGTCTTCTCAAGACCAAGACACTGGGACTCACGCGATGTTAAGGAAGGTACTAATACTGACCTAAACGTCAAACGAAGCTCCCTATGGCACGTGTGGGGGCATATTTCGAGGCAAGGGAGCGAAGTAGGGAGGGGGGAGGGTCATTGGTTCGGTCGGTGAAACAACAGGCAATGTTATAGTCCTTTATCTTCCCTTCCGCCCGCCGCCGTCACCTGGCCGTACCCTCCCCGCTCAACTCCCCCCTCCCGCCCCATCGCACACTCGGTAGGTGGAGAGCGCCCCAAAAAAAAACAACGCCCCCATCGCCCACGCATCATTCTACCACGACACCCCTTCCCCGCGCCCTCGTATCCCCTCCTCCGCCATCGCACAACTACCCCACGTCGGGAAAAAAGGAAAAACCAAATTGGTTGGCACTTCCGGGGATTTCCGGAGGGGTGGGGGCAGAAGGGGAGTGAATGAACCGGTCGGGAGGGGTGTGTGGCATAGCGGGAGTTCACAATATGCCACCCCCCTCCTCCTCCTGGTCCTGCCACCAAATACCACTCGTGCCCTAACTCTGTACCTATCCCCCCACCACACTCGCACACCCCTCAGTCGCTCGCCGCAGAGTAAAAAAAAATATGCCCTCCCGTCGACAGGGGAGGGTCCGATCCCCGGGGCCACCAAAAGATGCCGCTCCCCACACCCTCTCGAACCCCAACCGACTGCATCGTCCCCCTTCCCCAACGATCGTGCCTCCCCTCCTCCCATCCACCGTCAGCCCCTCTCGCCGCCACACGGACGAAGTGTCCACTTAATAATCTTTTCTCCGTTCGCAGTGGAGGGGTGGGATCATTGGGAAGGTGGTCGGGGAGGGTGAGGGGAGATAATTCGTGGTTGCCACCTCGCCATCAGTTCTTTGTTCTCGGTGTATTTCCTTCAAATGGGTTTGGTGCCAGTTCCGTACGGGCTACTCACAATATTTACGTACATTTATTTCATTCATATGATTTTCGAAAAACTTAACTTCTTGCTCATGAAATATGATGCCGTTTCGGTAGAACGATTCACGCTCAAAAATTTCCTCTTATATATATCTCTAAGAGGACCCTTTTGGATAAGACCTACGTGACATTCGGCAAATCAACGGTTTCATAAAAATATCTTCCCCACTTTCATCGAAGGAAGTATATAGCTAAATATTAGGAAGTATATAGTTTATTTTCATTAATCTCCAAATAGTCTGCCAATTATTTTGTCAAATTAAATAATAGATCGAAAAAATTTTGCCGAAACCCGGGATCGAACCAGGGACCTTTAGATCTTCAGTCTAACGCTCTCCCAACTGAGCTATTTCGGCTTGTGTTAATATAAAGATGTACAGATACGATCTTTTATATTAACGGAAAATCGTTACAGCTATTTCAAATTTTAAATTATGCCAGCCCAAATTAAATAATCTACTTGGTTCACTGTGATACGGGAATATAATTTTCTGTGAGCCTAGGTACCTTTGTTTTATTAATATTGATTCTCATCCCATATCTATCGCACTGAATCTCCAATTCACTAAGCAATGCTTGCAACCCCTTGGCTGACTGAGCAACAAACGTTTGGTCATCAGCAAACCTAACCGATTTTACCAATTCCCCTCCGACTTTCATTCCTACCACCAATTCTTCCCATGCCTCTTTAATCATATCCTGCACGTATACGTTGAACAGCACCGGTGACAATGGGCAACCCTGAGCTGTCTGAGACATGTACTAGTTGGGGAACAGTCTCATATCCCTCTAATCCATTCCTATTTTCTGTAATACACGTATTAGTTTTTCCCAATTCACTCTATCAAACGATTTTTCGAAATCCACGAAATAGGTATATACGTCCTGATTGTATTCTATATTCCTCTCGATTAGTGATCTCTTTAGTGCAATGGATTCACGCGTACGTCTCCCCTTCCTAAACGCAAACTCATCATCCCCTCAGTAATCATTTGCCTTATTCTCTATCCTTTTGTTGATGATCCTCAGAACTACTTTACCAGCGTGGGATGTCAAACTTATTGTTCCGTAATCCTCACATGATGTAGCCTTTACCTTTTGCGGAATAGGAACTAATACTGATCTCACAAAATCTTCCGGCCAGATTCCTTCCTCATAGATACCGCGAATCAGTCCATATAGGGCCTTATTCCCACATTTTCCTAAACATTTGAACAGTTCCACAGGAATATAGTCCACCCCCACGGCCTTATTTGCTTTCATCTCCCTTCATGCCCCTTCTATCTCATCTTCGAGTATGCCTGGACCAAAGCTATCTTCTTCTACGTCATGTTCCTTTTCTATGTCTAACCTTGTTGGCCTACGATCTCTACCATTCAGTGTTTCTATATATTCCTTCCATCTCTCTTGGATATTTTTATGTGAACTATTATCTTACCCCATTTATTTTTAACTGTTAGCACAGATCTTCCCTTCTTACTTTTCGATAATAACTTAGCCTTGCTGCGGAGCGCACCAATTTCATCTTTCCTCTGTAGACTTTCCGTATCCTCGCATTGCGCTTTCCACCAAGCTTCTTTTGCTTTATTTGTGGCCCGTCTCAATTTATTGTTTAACTCTTTGTACTTCATTTTGCCTGTCTCTGTGTTTCCATTCTTCCACCTCTGTTCATGTAATTATCTATAAATCCCATTTCTGAAGTGTGTCTTGGATGACTAAAATATACTTTTATCTTTTTTTTCTTTGCGGTAAAAATAGTATATGAATGGTATATTTTAAACTAGTGATGCAACGGCAGAGTTTAGAAATCGTTTCAAATTTATGATGATGATACGAACATTTTTCGTAGTTTCTAGTGAATCTGAGTGCGTGCATGAGTTTTCGTTTCCTTTCAACTTTAGAGTCCTCAATTCCGGTCCACAGGTCGAGTCATACAAAGAAGAAACTTTGTACTTAATTTTGCGTATCTATATATATATATATATACATATATATATAATATATATAATATATATATATATATATATATAACTTTTGGGCGGCACAATAAGACACAAAATAAAATAGATAACACGTAAAAGGAGTCTCACCTGAAAAAGCATCGGAGTCGGCTGAAAGCTTTAACAATCTACAATGTGAGTGTCCTTTAACGTGTTATCTATGTTATTCTGTGTTCTATAGTTCCGTCCAAATGTTATATTGCTCTTGTGAGTGATTCCACGTCATCCATATGTATACATATATATATATATATATATATATATATATATATATATATATATATATATATATATATATATATATATATATATATATATATCGATGATGCGGAAGTACTCACGAGAGCAATATAACTTTTGGACGGCACAATAGAACACAGAATAAAACAGATAACACGTAAAAGGACACTCACACTGTAGATGATTTAAGCTTTCGGCCTACTCCGAGGCCTTCTTCAGGTCAGACTCAGGTATATATATATATATATATATATATATATATATATATATATATTCGAAGGAATATATAAAAACACTGTATGGTAAAGAACTTAGGCCGACAAGGTTAGACATAGAAAAGGAACATGACGTGGAAGAAGATAGCTTAGGTCCAGGCATACTCGACGATGAAATAGAAAGGGCATTAAAAGAAATGAAAGCAAATAAGGCTGTGGGGATGGACAGAAATGTTGAAATGGTTAGGGAAAGGTGGGAAGAAGGCCATATATGGACTGATTCGTAGTATCTATGAGGAAGGAATCTGGCCGGAAGATTTTGTGAGATCGGTGTTAGTTCCTATTCCAAAAAAGGCAAAGGCTTCGTCATGTGAGGATTACAGAACAATAAGTTTGATATCCCACGCAGCTAAAGTTATTCTCAGGATCATCAACAAAAGGATTGAGACTAAGGCAAATGATTACTTAGGGGATGATCAGTTTGGGTTCAGGAAAGGAAGAGGTACGCGTGATGCCATTGCAGTAATGAGATCACTAGTCGAGAGGAATATAGAATACAATCAGGACGTTTTTGCCTGTTTTGTAGATTTCGAAAAAGCGTTTGATAGAGTGAATTGGGAAAAATTAATGCGTGTATTGCAGAAAATAGGAATGGATTGGAGGGACAGGAGACTGATCCGCAACCTGTACATGTCTCAGACTGCTCAGGTGCGAGTGGGGAACGGAGAGTCCGGATGGGCAGTGTTAGGAAGAGGTGTAAGGCAGGGTTGCCCATTGTCACCGGTACTGTTCAACGTATACGTAGAGGAAATGATTAAAGAAGCTTGGGAAGAACTGGAGGTAGGAATGAAAGTCGGAGGGGAATTGGTAAAATCGGTTAGGTTTGCTGATGACCAAGCATTAGTTGCTCAGTCAGCCAAGGGGTTGCAAGCATTGTTGAGTGAATTGGAGGTTCAGCGCGATAAATATGGGATGAGAATCAATATTAATAAAACAAAGGTTATGCGATTTTCCAGAAAGAAAAAGGCTAAGCTAAATATTAAAATAGGCGGGGAAAAAATAGAGCAGGTAGAACAGTTTACATATCTTGGAAGTGTTTTGGACCAATACGGTCAAAGTGGTAGGGACGTAAGGAGAAGAATTGCGCTGGGCAAGGAGGCTTTCTCAAGGAGGAGGGAGTTGATGACGGGGACGTTGAGTAGGGATGTTAAGACAAGACTCGTAAAAACTCTGATATGGAGCGTAGCTATGTACGGCGCGGAAACGTGGTCGCTGAAGCAGGAGGATAGACGTAGATTGGAGGCTTTTGAAATGTGGGTGTGGAGAAGAATGGAGAAGGTGAAATGGACCGAAAGGAAAACAAATGAGGAAGTACTAGAAATGGTGGGGGAGGAGAGGGGTTTGTTGAGAGAAATCCTATGGAGGCAGGAAAAATGGATGAAAGGCGTATTGAGCGGTAGTGGAATGTTGAAGAGGGTAATAGAGGGGAGAATGTTGGGCAAGCGAGGTAAGGGTAGGAACAGGATAGGGATGTTGGACGGGATGAAGGGAGGAAAGAAGTACACCGAGATGAAGAGGGACCTGATATAGATTAGTTTGCTAGGTGGGGAGTCACAAAATGTTTATTTGATAGTTGTGTCCATCCAAAAACCTATCTTAACCGGTAGATTACCTAATAATAAATAATATATATATTCCTCTTGAGAAAGGTGGTTGCACCGCCGAAAATTCGAGAACCAGCGAGTCCCTCTTTTATATGTTTTAGTTTCTGTGTTTGCTAGGACTATTAGTGAATTTACATTATTTATATATATATATACATATATATATATATATATATATATATATATATATATATATATATATATATATATATATGCATGTATATATAAATGTATGTGAAATGGACGCTCTCCTGCGACGCAAAAACACATAAACACACAGATACAGAATATTCAATATTGATATTTACATATTCAATATTCAAAATGACAATATTCAAAATATTGACACAAAGAAAGGACACTCATTGTATGTAGTTTTGATGTCACAATCGTTATCACAATGTAATGAATCCTTCCTCATTAGTGGCCGAAATAGCTCATTTGCCTTACTCTCTATCCTTTTGTTGATGATCCTGAGAATAACTTTAGCTTGATTGAGCTTTAGATTGAGGAAGGCGACGGGAAACCACTTCAATTATCATTCTCAAGAATGTAATGATCTCTCTCTCTCTCTCTCTCTCTCTCTCTCTCTCTATATATATATATATATATATATATATATATATATATATATATATATATATATATATATATATATATATATTAAACACACAGAAACATAAAAGAAGGACACTTACAGTAGATACTACCTTGAACAAAAAGTTCCCGGAATAACCACCGTGTGGCGCTCCCATCGTTCCGATTTGAGTTCTGTTTTTTTTGTTAAATTGGTACATCTGTTGTTGATATTCCCTTTAAATCTTAGTGTCATAACTTGACATTTGCAAAAGTTACGTAGCCAAGAGTACATCTATCTCTGTGTGTGTTGGCGATTTTTTACAATTGCAGAAATGGATTTAAATTTGCAACAACGAACTTGTATTAAATTTTGCGTAAAAAACGGATTTAGTGGCGCACGGACGTTGGAAATGTTGGAAAAGTGTTTCGGCAACGATTCTCTAAAAAAAACGGTCGTTTACCAGTGGCACGAGCGGTTCAGAAGTGGTCGTGAGTCAATCGAAGATGATGAACGCAGTGGCAGACCATCGACATCGAAAGTCGGTGAAAAAATTGATAAAGTAAAAGAAATGTTGGTCAATAACCGCAAATTAACCATCAGAGAAATAGCGGAGGACTTGAACATTGCCTATGGATCCGCCCAAGACATTGTGGTCAATGATTTGGGTTTCCGTCGTGTAGCAGCAAAGTTGGTGCCAAAAGACCTCAATTTCATTCAAAAAAGAGACCGTGTTGACGTCGCAAAAGACATGATTTGCGAGGCTGAATCCGATCCCACATTCATCAAAAGGATCACTACTGGAGACGAGACGTGGGTTTATGAGTACGACACGCAATCCAGACATCAGGCAAGTGAATGGCGTTCACCAAATGAGCCGAGGCCAAAAAAACCACGTAGTTTTCAGTCAAAAAAGAAGGCAATGCTGACGGTTTTCATGGATTACAACGGTGTAGTGCATCATGAATTTTTGCCAGAAGGCCAGACAGTAAACAAAGAGTATTATTTGGGCGTTATGAGACGTTTGCGTGAAGCAATTCGCCGAAAGAGACCAGAAATCGTCGCACAGTGCGTCGAGACCGTCGCACAGTGCTATCATTATTCGTAATTTTTTGACGAAAAATGCAACAAATACCATCCAACAGCCACCGAATTCACCTGATTTGGCTCCCTGTGACTTCTTTCTGTTCAATCGAGTTAAAAAACCATTACGGGGAACGCGTTTTAGCAGCCGAGAGGAAGTAATGGAAAAATCGCAGGAAGCACTGATGGACATACCGAAAACCGAATATAAAAAATGTTTCGAGGATTGGATCAAGCGCTGGCATAAGTGTGTCGCAGTCGATGGGGATTACTTTGAAGGGGACAATATAGATTTAGATGAATGAACTTGTTTTTTTAATTTTCTGAATAAATCCGGGAACTTTTTGATCAAGGTAGTAGATTAGTTTGCTAGGTGGGGAGTCACAAAATGTTTATTTGATAGTTCTGTCCATCCAAAAACCTACCTTAACCGGTAGATTACCTAATATATATATATATATATATATATATATATATATATATATATATATATATATATATATATATATATATATATACATGTGTGTGTATATATACATCGTATGCATGTATATAATATCTGTAGACTGAATTTACCGTGGCAACCTGCGCCCTTTTCCAACGATTACTGAATTAAATCGCCGGCCGTTCGTTTGATTTTTGCAGAATCGTTTTCTCAATCTTTGTTGGCTCTTATAACTGATGTCAACCAATTATCAGGATGGGTAACTCGGGAAAGGGACTGCGGGAGAGGTGACGTAACTTTGGGTCATGCGGTTCATGACAGAGACCTGCGTTCGGGCTTGGTTTTTTTTCATCTTCCCTCCAAGTCAAGGGAGAATTCGCCCAATTATCCAATAAATAATTCCATCACTTCTCAAGTGCTCTCGATGTGGAATTCTCTTATCTTTTCATTTCACTATTATGTACTAATTAGTACTATAAAGGAAATATATTTTTGTTTAGCATATCTATGCCAGGATATTTTAAGTTTTTTCATCTTTTTTGACTCATCTGAAAAATTAAAATAATACTAACATAATTAACCTTGAGTTTTAATAATAAACGCCGTGCATTTCTCTTCTGAAAAAAATCAATTTTCTATGTTATGATATCTATTATTATATCAAAAGTATATTATACTCAGTAATATTCCAGGTACGTTTTGTTGTTGTCTGTGGAAGGAAAATTATACAAGCCAATAATAAATTAATCTTCATTTTCGGAGGTCGTTTTTTTATGCATGCATGTATCAACACATTAATTACTTGTTGTAGTTGATCGAATCGTCAATGATCGCACTCGAATAATTTTCGAGTTTTTTTTCCTAGTTGAAATGGCGCTGGCTCTTTCACCAAAATGCACCTCACTTTATGGAAATTCGATGGCTCATGAAAGTTCTGAAAAACTTTATTTACAGCTAACGATAGAGAAACTGGATTTTATAGCTGGTGTGATGCAGTTTTTTATTTTTCAGTGCAATCGAGCCGACGCACCATTATTTTCCTAAATGTTCAACCTCGTCCAAGAAGCGTGACATTTCATGAAATTATTAACTTAAGGAAATTTCTTGGGCAAGTGTTAATAAATCAGTGGGTTTAGGATTTAGGCACTGTTTTAATAACAATTATCGATGGAATACGGTTATCATAGATGACAACATCTAAACACACGCTCTAATGGGAAACTTCAAACGGACTAAAGCGCAATGTACTTTAAGAGAATGGATAACTATTAAATCAATCACTTCATCAAAAGAGCAAGAAAAGTTACAAGGAGGAAAGGAGAAATTAGTTTTTCTGCCTCAAGTTACTTAGAATTCCTGTAAGTGATTTCTCGATAGTCATGGACTCGCCAGGCTTGCCGCGGAAGCTTACGTAACTGGTAGATAAGATTAGCATTTCGAACTGCTCATCCATCACATGCGCTAGTGTAGTCGTGCCGAAATAGCTCAGTTGGGAGAGCGTTAGACTGAAGATCTAAAGGTCCCTGGTTCAATCCCGGGTTTCGGCAAATTTTTTTATCTTCCCGATGTACATGTATCGGCGGTAGAAATTTCCGGAAACCTTCTCCCATTTGGAAAGGTTTGAATCATAGTCTTTTGAGAAAATATGTATAACATTCTGCATAACTTTCATTTATTTCATTTTAATATTGATCCGAATATGGTGGTGAGTTTAATCCGGATCCACAGTCGCATGGAAGATCGCATTTCGAATATGATACATGTCTTTGTGCTTTATATTGCTAAATTTGCAACTAAAATACTTTTATACAATATACTTACATCCAAAAACGTGATTCAGCCTTACGAATATCATCGTCTATCATCGGTTGTCTGGATATTAAAAAGTGAAAGCTATGCAGTTTTTTTTAGAGATACGAAGGGGTTATTAGTATATGACGCCAATCATTCATCTTTGAAAACGAATGTCAATATATACACACTTTACACTTCGTAGATTCACTGAAAATTGCCGTGATAAAATAAAATCCATCATTACGATACTTGCAGGCTTTATTTTGCCATCATTGGATTAACAGTACTTGGTGCTGGATCGACATTAATGACAAAAGGTGGTTCTGTGGTTCCTGAGAAAATAATAAATTATTCGACCCCTATTTTGCAATCAGACTACGAATGCTAGGTAGAGAAATTGACGCCAAAAACTGTTTGGTTTATGGGTATTTTTCCCCGGTCGATATGTCATCTACATCTACATAATACCCCGTAAGCTACCGTAAGGACCTGTGGCAGGGGGTGTTAGGTCACCACACCTAAAAGAGAATAAAACCACATTAAAAATCAACACATCCATGCAATCCGACACTCAGTGGCGTACACAAAAACATGCACAAACCCTTTTAACTCATAGTACAGGTAAATGGATGATTTCCATCATTATCTTAATCCTTACAACTTCCCATTCGTTTATACTTTAACCATCTGCTATGTTATATGGCTTGAACGGAATATATTTAGTTGTAGATGCCAGTGAGAAGCACGTAATAGTCTGTAATTTTGCCCAAAGTTATGGCTTTCGTAAGTAAATAGCTGATTTTTGGTAGCAATTTTTATTCCCTTATTGCAGATATGATTTTTATCTCCATTGTACGAGATGTAACGCTATACTCGTATGTAAGAAAATAAGCACGTAGGAACAAAAAAAATTACTATGTTGACTGCCTGTTTCTTCATTCTTCGTGCCTTTTTGTCTTAAATAACTAGCTAATCGTTGTTAATCCATGGATTCTACAGTACCTTGGCCTCTTCCATTACTGCCATCGACAAACTGCCGCTTCTGTCTGCTGCCCATCCAATTAGTTTTCGGTGTCTCACATATTTTTACCATCTTCCATCTTTGGGAGTACTTCACTTTCACGAGCAATTTCCACTTAATCGACTTAATGTATCTCTATTTAGGCGATTTTCCTTTCATAAAGTGATGTTTGATTAGGGCACGAAGTTCTTTTTCGTCCATTTTTTGGGTATGTCACGATTGCTAGATTCAAAAGAACGCTAAGCACAGGGTTATACACTGATTTGGCTGAAACTTATGTGTTCCTATAAGATATGCTACTAACTAATAATAACTTTAATACGTGTCAACGATATCTCTTGTTCTCTTACTGTTTCAAATTATCCTTGTTTGTGAACTAAATACGAATTCTAAGGAAAAATGAAACAACAATTCGACAGTGTACGTACACGTACGTATCTCCGCATCTCCAGTGCCCAATACGCCTATATGGTGTTTTGATTATTATATTTCCCTCCATACCATAAGCAAAATAGAACGATTGATCTCTTTTCCATAACTTAAATCAAGTGTTGGGTCTTTAGGTATCCATGAGCACAAGTTGCGTAATTATTTCTTGGCGTTTTCTGAACTTCCACGGCAGTTTTTCACTGGACGGATAGAGACATTTCTCTGCGTGTTATTCAGTTCTCGAATCGAGTTCTTTTAGGTTGATCCCGAATGAACTCTTGTACAACGAAGATACGAGAAGGCACCGCCGACCTTGTCCTTGTCAAACCATCACCGCAAAGACTTCAATGTTATTAATACTCGAGATGGCTGAGAAAATTTTCACGTACAACGAGGTGCTACATATCATCGTTCGGACTGACGCTGCCGAAATGTCGCAAATGTTTCACAGCGGCGCCCACCAGGGATGCGAAGGGTTGGTCTGCCGGAAAAGGACACACTGCTCAGGCAGGGATGAGTCCCTCAGTGGGGAAGTTGAGGGGAGGAGGAGTTGGGGAGTGGTCGAACGAGGGGAGGTCGGCCAAAAGCGATCCGCTCCATTTACCGCAGCTGTTAATGCTTCCCCCCTCCCAGAAAAATAAAAGGATAGCTCTCCCACCTCTGCCCTCTTTCCACGCCGAGTAGCGGGCGTTCGAAACAGCAGGGTCGACAGTTCACGCTCCACGGGTCAAATATGTTTTTCCCCCAAGAAAAAATGTGAACCGCCCAGGAAAAAATGAACCGCCCCAAAAATAAAAAAGAAACAAAGGACTCGGGAGTTGGGGACCACTTGACCCGGGGAGGACTCCAGCGGTGGACAGGTGCAGTCTGCGTGGTACAGAAATATAGCGAGTCACCCTCACTATTGTCGCACGCAATTTTCGAGCTTCGCGTCATGGAGGTAAGCGACGGGTGCCAGGAATATAAAATTGCGATAAGTTCGCATTCATAATATGTTGAAATGTTATAACTACCTAACTATTTTGGGCCAGCGTGTATGAATTTTTTTAGTACGTAGCGATTTAGGCACACTTGCGGCACGGGCGGATAAAAGGGAGGCGCCATGGGGGCAAGCATGCATCTTATGCAAAATAAATCATCGATTTCATATTATATCAATACATTCAGTCGCCTTAATTCAGCCTAGCCCCCGTAAAATATTGAAAAAAGATAAAATGCCCTTCTGGTAAGCGGTCACAGTATTTCATTTCATTGAAAACAATTATTTGCTCAAATTTTGACACATTTGATGCTGTCGTGCATACACTATATGCTGTTACATTTCGTTATCATTTTTGCTTGAAATACGATATGTCATTTGGGTATTTTATTTTCCATTCATCAGTGGATGAAGCATGGTTTCGGTCATGATGTCAGTTAATATTGTTTTTTATTGGTAAATTATTTATTTGTTGAGTTTTAATAAGCTATTTAATCATTTGTTCCTGGGATTCGGGAGGTAACGTTGATTTTGATTTGTGATATTACCGTCCAGAAGAATCCCGGGAGTCAGACCCTTGTCAAACAATATTTGTGTGTCCTTCCTCCTCTCCTCTCTCTCCTTACTCTGACCCCTTCCCCGCGTCCTTCTCACGTTCTCCGCGGCAGAGGGTCGGCTCCCCCCCGCCCCACTCAATGCCAGGTGTCTCCTCTACAACAACGTCCCCGCCTTCTTCCAGCGGGGCTGGTGGGAGGCTGCCTTGGCGCGGAGGGGCTTAACGGGACGATAGGCGCCTTCGCCGTCCACTCCCTTTCCTGGTCCAGCAACAAAGAGAACAACCGCCACGGCACTATGTTCGCCAAGGTATGGACCCCAGAGGACCCTCGGTCGACCAAGGGCGGTGGGGCCGTGGGCGTCGCGGTGGGTCCCGTCAACGGCTGCCCGGCACCCGCGTCCCTGGGCCAGCCACTGGCGCCGCAGCAGCAGGCACCGCCGTCGCAGGTGGTGGCGTCGCCGGCGATGGTGGCATCGTCGCCGCCGCTCGGCGTCGCCGCTGTCCCCTCCTATTCCCCGCCGTCTTCACTCCACTCCGCGTCCCCGTCCTCCTCCTCGATGGACGGCTGAGGGAGGCGTCTACCTCTGGACGCGTGCTTCTGTATTTCGTGGATGTTTTTTTTATTTTTATCCTAATATCCGTTGAAAGGCGTGTGAATGGTTGTTCACGCTATTGTTGATGGTGCAGGAGTGACGGGGGTCGGCCCAGGTCGTCTGGTGGTTATTTAGATGAATGAGGTTGTGGTTTCGTATCTCGTCTCCGGAATATGTATGGTGTTGTCGCGTAGAAACTGATTTTTATGGTATGAGCCCGGTTTCTGAGATGATCTTAGTGGCTATAGCCCTATAAAAACAATATTACTATGACAAAAGGAGTGACAATTAAGGCTTCTGCATTGCGCTCGTGGGATTGTTGTGATAACCCGCATTTATTGAATTTCGGAGTGCGCGACACGAAGAATTTATCAGTGACGGGGAATGATCTAGTCAAATCCGTGATGTAATTATTGACAATGAATGCGTTGAAACATATTACTGTTTTAATTCGTTGTCAAAATGTTGGTGAAGAATAGCTTTAAGGAAACATTAAGTCTACGAGCATTTTTGGATCTTCCCAGGTCTTCTCTGGTCTTTTGGGATTACGGAAATAGTCAAAAAATATTGGCATCTCTTCCTTCCATTAACTTATCACTTTGTGTCCCGAATGAGTTCCAAACGCTTTGAGTGCCTATCTGTTGACAATATTTTCACCAGCAAAGTTTAAAATCTTAGGGGGACCTGGAATCTTAGTACTGAATCTTCAAAGTCATCATGAAAGTAGAAAAATTTCGCTTTCTTCGTTTTATGTTGACAAAATGAATACATTGAAATGCGTTATCATTTTACTAAATATACTGAATTAGAGGTGTTGTTAGCGGATTTTGATTGGATTCTTCATGTCAAAGAAATGATAATGTCAATGGTTCCAAAAAGGTGTTCAAATCTAAGCCACGTTTCTTCCCAATCGGCTGCCTGAAAATTCATGGAGAAATTTCAAGAAACTGTAACAGTAACTTTAACGGAGTCACCCGCTATATGTGCATTATAAATGCAACCATTTCAGAGAGTAAAAATCGGTCAAGGCGAATGATTTTTACTCTCTGAAATGGTTTCATGGAGAAGTTTGAAATTCGAAGCCTATGGGAATGGGCTTTGTAGTGATGGCTCTATGGGGAAATTTTTTTGTGCTACCAAAGAATCGATTGCACTAAAATTTGTGTAACTTTATTTATAACCAAAAGGTCCTAACATACCATACTAAATAGAAATCTTCTGGTTACTCATTTTTCTTCAGCCATTGGCAAGAGTTCTATCACAGACCAAATCCATATCTAAGATGAATGAAAAAACTTAAACGGTTAAACAAAATGATGATAAGGACAGCATTTATTTCATGTCAAAGACAGACAGTTCTGATTTGCTGCTTCTTAATGCAAATCTCAATAGTTATAACGAGAAGGGTGACTTAGTCGTTAAATTGCCTTATTCAGAGAGTATCAAGGACTTAAAGTTTTCTATAGTTTTTTCAACTTTTAGTAGATTTGAAAGTCTTGCGAAGAGGAAAAGATAATTTGAAAGCACAGTTATGAGATATGATTCCAAGTAAAGAGTTGCGAAGTTTAATTGACCCATATCGGGAATTTAGCCATTTAGGCGATTGATTCGTTAATCCACTTCGATTGTTTTCATAATTGAGAATGAAAAATAGGATCACCTGCAAAGAAAATATCAGTAATGTTTAAGGGTTTGAGGAAAACCTTCGGCAGAGAAGATTATCTTAGTAAGAAGCATATCATTGACTCTATCAAGTTTATTTTAAAATAAAATTTTTGTGATATTGTCAACTAAAATAAGTATTTATTAACCATATTGATTTAAAATATTCTTGACACTCTTTCAAAAGTTGTTCCATGTGGTAGAAATTTTCAATCGAGCCAGCATGAAAGTGGATCTAACAAACACTGCTTCTTTGTTTAGAAACCGTATTCTGAATTAACCGTAGGAGTTCGAAGGTTTTCCATTTACAAAAGAATTGATTTAAATTTTTTTGCGGTGCATATATTTTTTTCAAACTAATCCTGATCGGTTTCATTCTTTTGATTTTATAAAAGGATTCACTCAAAAAAGTTAAATGATAGCTCTTTTTTTTCTTCGCTGTTTTACATCATAGAATTTGACTGTTATACCGTGTTCATTGGGGGGCACTTGGTATGAGCAAGCGATAGCATTCAGGTAAATGAAGAAGAAACGATGTCAGTATATGTAATTAGCAGCCAAAATGACTAAGATTACCCTGAAAGCGGGAATCCGGACATAATTTTCGCCAAATGTTAGGAATTCCAACGTGAGGATATTTAGCTGGAACAAAAATATTTTGTTTCACGCAGTATTATTCTATTTTCACGCTCCTGAGCAAAATACATAATTGTCGAACTCTATATACACGCTGCAGTGGTTAGTGAATATATATGTCGTGCTAATCCTCTCGCATGGGAATGAAGATGAGTACCAAGGCATCTGCCTAAATAAAGTATTTGATTACTTTTCTCTTTGAGAGAATCCTACTACTAGTCGCCTAAAATGAATTAGCTTACTAAAAACATTTTATTTAACACCCAAATATTTATCTATTTTTTATATCGGCATCATTATTTTTGAAAGTACAACACAATTAGTACCTTTTAGTTGATATCCTTAATCCTAAAGTTCGATATTTATAATGGTGGAGAGTCATGATTGAAGACTGCTTCCCTTTAAAGTTTTAATGTAATAATTATAACTTTGCCTTCCATGTTTTTTTTATAAGTTATTTTTGATTTATTTACGTGTATATGCACCTTTATAAAGAAATTTGTTATCTTCATTCTATTACATTCCTTGGTAGAGTATTTTAATTTATATATAATGATCTCCTAATGCAATTTATTTAAATTATTTCATGTTTTATTTGGAAAGTAAGTCACTTATGCCATCCTGCTTTATTTATGTTTCCGTGGATGCACGGACTACAAGTTGACTTTTGAGGTCTGTATTTTGATTTTATATTTATATTATTATTTGTTGAATCATGGTCATTGCAATGCAAATTGTGTGGTCAGGAATCTCTACGGGCCATTCTAAGTCATCCCCCATGTTTATTCACATGTCTTCGAATTATGTGTACTGTCATGAGACTTATGGATGCCAATAAAGTATTGATGAGACTTGAACCTTATGCTTCGTTTTGACATCACCCCTAAAAATAATTCATAATGTAAACAGACGTCGGTCGGTCGGAAGCCATCTAATGCTGCCGTTTTCCATCGATCAGGTTTCGATTTCCTCAAAGCACCTTGAACGAGTTAAATTACCGTCATATCCAAGCAATTTAATCAGCACTTGTCTTCTGCAGGGAGGTAAGAAACTACTCCAAAGAAGATTATCGATTTGAATGGATCCAAATCGGCCAAAGGACGTTTACATCGTTCATGGAGAGAAAAATCAAATGGAATATGACAGTTTAGAAATTCAGACTCACGGTACACCCGAGGGAGTCTGAAATTGCCTCTAGAAGTGGGCACCAATTCAACAAGAGGACTAAAATATCTTAGGTCACTCAGTCGTAAATCTCACTCTGTGACATACTGAGCTTGGTTTCGTGCAGCGAGGATTCTCTAGGTAAAAATGAGACTTATTTGGGAGTTACTCTATTTACTTACCGTTAGAGTCTAATTCCATTATTATGTTTTATGACACCTCTTACCACTGATTCTACACAATAACAGGCAAACTTTATCAGCTGCATAGAATATCGGTTCTCCTGTTGTATCACGGATGAAAGCTGGATCCGCTCGTGAACGAAAGAAGCCTCCATTGTCAACTATCCCCAAGGAAACGCTATAAAGGTAAGACCTTCATGATAATCGCTTAACCTTCATTTTTAGCTATGTAGAAACAAGAAAAGCTATTTTGCCTCAGGTATGTAAATGTATTCATAAAATGAAACAGCGGAACCCGTTTCCACTTCCATTGATATCTCTAGGTCTTTCCCTAGTAAATGTAATCTGCTTTAAGTCAGTCAGTTGTATGCACTGCCCTCCTATCTCTAGTAAAACGCACGTTAAAAATGGTCAATATTTTCTGGTTATATCTTCTTATCGTGTTGTTATGATGGATAGCGTACTTCCAACTTAAGGAAATGAAAAATTGCAAAAAATAATTAATTTGTACTTCTTTCAATTTCTGAAGGCCAAAACTCACGATATCCTGCTTGCATTCTTCCTGGGTTAAATTCGCGTGAACATTTTTGGCCTCAAAACATGAAAAGAAAATTAATGGTATCCGAAAAACCCTCAATTAGTAGTTTCAGTGTGGGATAGTTAAATGGTAATAGTGAGAGTAAGAAATCGGATTTCAAAAGTTTTTAAAATCGATTTTAATTCATCGAGTCAATTCCATTTCTATTATATCCCATGATTTACTTACTTAAATATGACAGTTAATTACATTAATTACAAGAATTGCAGTTATTCTTACTCAGAAAATGGGAAATCAAAGTTCCTACGAGCCACGAGTATTTTCATACTTTAGTACGTAGTAGTATGAAGACGGAGATGAAGAGGGGTTTGTTGTAGAATAGGACGTTAGAGTGTGTTTTGTTAGAAGAGGCAAGATAATTATTTCATAGTTTTGTTCATTCAAAAACCTACCTACACCAGTGGATTACCTATAGTAATTATTAGGAATGGTATTTGCTTTAATATGAATCTCTTAGTTTTTACTACAAATAACGAAAGATTATTCTTGTATGTTCAATCGAAAGTTTTACCTTCTGTCGACAAACATTTTCGTATTCTAAAACGATTTTTTGAATTCAGATGAACACATTATTGATCCTTGAAAAGTAATTTAAGACGGAGATTGTGGAAACCACTAATGCTAATTTCATCCTGGCGGAGTATATGTGCATCGATCCGTATTTCATACCTTTAATTTATGATAAGGTCATTCTGATGTTAATGATGTGCTCGCACAAATCTTGGAATTGGTTTGTTTTTAACATTTCTTTACTGCCTCATGGAGAATAAGTTGACTTCAAATGACGTAGCTGTTGATTGCCAGCTATTTGAAAATTAAATAAATATTAGTAATGCCTTCCCGCATATTTTGGAGACCATTAAAGAGGCCTACTCGAGATAGCATTTATTTTTTCCCCACCTATTTTAATATTTAGCTTAGCCTTTTTCTTTCTGGAAAATCGCATAATCATTGTTTTATTAATATTGATTCTCATCCCATATCTATCGCACTGAACCTCCAATTCACTCAGCAATTTTTGCAATCTCTTGGCTGACTGACAAAGTAAAGCTTAGTCATCAGCAAACCTGATTCTACGGAGTCCCCTCCGACCTTCAATCCTACTTCAAGTTCTTCCCATGCCTCTTTAATCATTTCCTCCACATACACGTTGAATAGCACCAGTGGCAATGGGCAACCCTGCCTTACCCCTCTTCCTAACACTGCCCATCCGAACTCTCCGCTCTCCACTCGCACCTGAGCAGTCTGAGACATGTTCAGTTTGCGGATCAGTCTCCTGTCCCTCCAATCCATTCCTATTTTCTGCAATACACGCATTAATTTTTCCCAATTCACTCTATCAAATGCTTTTTCGAAATCTACGAAACAGGCAAATACGTCCATATTGTATTCTATATTCCTCTCGATTAGTGATCTCATTACTGCAATGGCATCACGCGTACCTCTTCCTTTCCTGAACCCAAACTGATCATCCCCTAAGTAATCATTTGCCTTATTATCTATCCTTTTGTTGATGATCCTCAGAACTACTTTAGCAGCGTGGGATATCAAACTTATTGCCCTGTTGTCCTCACATGACGTAGCCTTTACTTTTTTCGGAATAGGAAATAACATTGATCTTACAAAGTCTTCCGGCCAGATTCCTTCCTCATAGATACTACTAATAACTCCATATAGTCTACCTCCCACATTTACACAATAAACATTTCAATAGTTTCACTGGTATGTTGTCTACCCTAACGGCCTTATTTAGTTTCATCTCCCGTAATGCCTTTTCATTCTCGTCGTCGAGTATGCCTAGACCTAAGCTATCTTCTTCTACGTCATGTTCCCTTTCTATGTCTAACCTTGTTGGCCTACGTTCTCTACCATACAGTGTTTCTATATATTCCTTCCATCTCTCTTGGATTTTATCTGGTTCAACTATTATCTTACCCCATTTATTTTTAACTGTTAGCACCGATCTTCCCTTCTTACTTTTCGATAATAACTTAGCCTTGCTGGGGAGCGCACCAATTTAATCTTTCCTCTGTCGACTTTCCATATCCTCGCATTGTGCTTTCCACCAAGCTTCTTTCGCTTTGTTTGTGGCCCGTCTCAATTTATTGTTAAACTCTTTGTACTTCATTTTGCCTTACCCTGTGTTTACATTTTTCCATCTTCTTCTCTCATCCATCTTTGCAGTCATCTCATTCGTTACCCATGGTTTACTTATCCTTTTCCCATTAACGGTTCCTATAGTGTCTTTTGCGGCTTTCGATATCCCTTTCTTGATACATTCCCATTTTTCTTCGATAGTACTCAGCTCTTGACCGTCATCCATCATTTTCTCTACAGCCTGCTGATACTACTTCCATGTTAATCCATTTAATGCTTCTACATTCCATTTCCTAACCCGCCGCCCCTGCCTTACCTCTTTGAAACGGACGTTATATTTCATAACAACTAAATTGTGGTCAGAGTCCGCATCCGCTCTCGGAAAGCTGTTCGAGTTTATCACACTGTTCCTAAATCTGTGCCTAACCATAATATAATCTATCTGATACCTTTCTGAGTCACCTGGCATTTTCCATGTACACCTACGCCTTTTGTGGTGTCTAAACCATGTGTTGGTGATGACTAACCCCTGTCCCCTGCAGAATTCAATTGCTTTCTCCCTGCGTTCATTCCTCGTGCCTAAACTGTAGTCCCCCACCTCATCACCATCTCTTCCTTCGCCTACCGTCGCATTCCAATCCTCCATCACTATCAAATGTTACCCTGCAGGAACACACGTGATTATGTCCTCTAACTCATTGTACATGCTATCGACTTCTTCCTCCTTGTGGTTGCTCGGTGGCATGTATACCTGAACATTGACCAAGTTCGTCGGTTCTGCTTTAATCTCTACGAGTAATATGTATCAGTTGCTTTCTCTATGTTGACTACGCTTCTTCCTACCCATGTTATTATGGCAACCCTTCGTTGTTTCTCGACCCCGCCGCTGAATATTATTCTATAATTATCACTCCAGTAATGCCCGCTATTCTTCCTTCTCACCTCGCAGAGACCTAAAACATCTACTACCTTGATGAAAAAGTTCCCGGAATAACCACCGTGTGGCGCTCCCGTCGTTCCGATTTGAGTTCTGTTTTTTTGTTAAATTGGTACATCTGTTGTTGATATTCCCTTTAAATCTTAGTGTCATAACTTGACATTTGCAAAAGTTACGTAGCCAAGAGTACATCTATCTCTGTGTGTGTTGGCGATTTTTTACAATTGCAGAAATGGATTTAAATTTGCAACAACGAACTTGTATTAAATTTTGCGTAAAAAACGGATTTAGTGGCGCACGGACGTTGGAAATGTTGGAAAAGTGTTTCGGCAACGATTCTCTAAAAAAAACGGTCGTTTACCAGTGGCACGAGCGGTTCAGAAGTGGTCGTGAGTCAATCGAAGATGATGAACGCAGTGGCAGACCATCGACATCGAAAGTCGGTGAAAAAATTGATAAAGTAAAAGAAATGTTGGTCAACAACCGCAAATGAACCATCAGAGAAATAGCGGAGGACTTGAACATTGCCTATGGATCCACCCAAGACATTGTGGTCAATTATTTGGGTTTCCGTCGTGTAGCAGCAAAGTTGGTACCAAAAGACCTCAATTTCATGCAAAAAAGAGACCGTGTTGACGTCGCAAAAGACATGATTTGCGAGGCTGAATCCGATCCCACATTCATCAAAAGGATCATTACTGGAGACGAGACGTGGGTTTATGAGTACGACACGCAATCCAGACATCAGGCAAGTGAATGGCGTTCACCAAATGAGCCGAGACCAAAAAAACCACGTAGTTTTCAGTCAAAAAAGAAGGCAATGCTGACGGTTTTCATGGATTACAACGGTGTAGTGCATCATGAATTTTTGCCAGAAGGCCAGACAGTAAACAAAGAGTATTATTTGGGCGTTATGAGACGTTTGCGTGAAGCAATTCGCCGAAAGAGACCAGAAATCGTCGCACAGTGCGTCGAGACCGTCGCACAGTGCTATCATTATTCGTAATTTTTTGACGAAAAATGCAACAAATACCATCCAACAGCCACCGAATTCACCTGATTTGGCTCCCTGTGACTTCTTTCTGTTCAATCGAGTTAAAAAACCATTACGGGGAACGCGTTTTAGCAGCCGAGAGGAAGTAATGGAAAAATCGCAGGAAGCACTGATGGACATACCGAAAACCGAATATAAAAAATGTTTCGAGGATTGGATCAAGCGCTGGCATAAGTGTGTTGCAGTCGATGGGGATTACTTTGAAGGGGACAATATAGATTTAGATGAATAAACTTGTATTTTTAATTTTCTGAATAAATGCCGGGAACTTTTTGATCAAGGTAGTATTTACGTTTCGACGGCACGGCCCATTACCTCTTTCCATCTCTCGCTTAATATTCTCTAATTTGCCTGTCCTCAATATTTCCTGACGTCCCATGTTCCTATTCTAACTACTTTCGTCTTCTTCTGCGTCTTCTGTCCTACTGCTACTTTTTTCCCCTACTAGGGTTTCTTGGGATGACGACCGCGGAAGCCTTGCCTTCCCCGCTGCTGGGCGCGACACAAGGCCGCTTGGGCCGAGTCCCGCAGTTGCCAGGACTCAATTTCTGTCCTGTGCCGATCATTTTTCATGGGAGTAATAATTGAGGTGGTTTCCCATTGCCTTCCTCAATAGTGTTTTTTACGTGACACCATCACTTAATGGCCGCCCCACTGGGGTCAGACGTCTTTGCAGCCGCCTCACTGAGGAACAGACGTTGCGGGGCTACCTTTCGTCTGCCTCCTAACCTTCGACCTATCTGGCATGGGTGACCCTACCAGGAGCAACTATTATTACTCCCGCCATCACAGCTCTAGGGGTGGAGAGAAATATTAAAAGTAATTTAATTATACTTCCAATGCATAAATAATTTCGCAGAGTACTTTCTGTTTATGCGATCAAGATTGTTAGGGTTGATATTTTGAAAAGACAAACTGTTTATTATATTAGACCTATCATTAGACCGATTTTGGTTTTCTATCAGTTATTTTTGAAGAATCACTCAACGGAATATTTTTAGCATTTGGTCCATTAATTCAGCCATATCATCATTTTGAACGATCAATTACAGGATTGTGTCGTAAGAACTGAGAACATCTGCCATCATGTGTTTAAAGTTGTTCCTTGATAAATAGGTAAAATCACATTTTGTTAAGTGGTTACAAAGAGTAAATAAGGAGGATGAATCACCAATGCTTGCAGCATGAATTTAAAGGGATTTTCACATACCTACAGACGGCTTGTGTTAACGAAGGGTAAACATTTCATGCTCCCTTTAGTCTGGCTTAATCTAGTAACGAATATATTAGTATAAAATTATAATTACGTATTAGTAGTGATATATCGGGTTAAGGTAGGCTTTTTCTGGATCGTGAGAATGCACAATACTGTTTGGGAAGGATAAATTGAACTTCTTTCGGCCTCTTTGTAGACTAACTATAATACTAAATAATATTTCCTTAAGCCGTGAAGGGTTTTTCATACCACTGTAAAAGTAAGGACGAGGGGAATGTTGAGATTTGCGTGGTAATTTACGGGGAAACCTCGCAAGCGATCAGACACACATTCAAAATATTATGACGTCCACATTTACATTTGGGGGTATTTCCCGAATAACTTTACAAGGAAATGAATCCTATTGTCAGGAACCGTATTCAGGAACTTACAGATAAGCACACAGTCACACTGGTTCGCCCAGAGTGATTTGCGGGGAAGTTTTTCCCTCGCTAGAACCAGCCCTGAGCTACCTTAAACACTTACGTATTACTAGGAAGAGACCGAATAAGTTTCAGAAAAAAATAATCCAGGGATCTACTTCGGGGGAATAATATATAGACACACACTGTCACTCACTTAGGTAATACAGGAAAGCAATACCATCAATCGGGGATATGAAGTGTACAAAACATTAGATGGCCTGATGGCTTTGTCAAAACCGAAAATGGTAGGAAATAGAGCCCTAAAATCAAAAGAAAGAAACAAATGGAAAATAAAGGAGGAAGGCAAAACATCACGAAGAACTAAGGAATGGTGTGCATAGCGGATACGCGTATTTCGACCACAAGGTAGTCCTCTTCTGCGCTCTGAAAGAGAAAAACTACTGCAACAAAAGGTTGAAGTAATGGCGCAACACACTAGCGTACTCCTAGATCCTAAATATCATGACAAAAAATATCAATAGTCCCCATACTTCATATCACGAGAATTCATTCTTTAGCTCTGCAAACCTTCAATGCGTCCATGCTTCATACATTTCTTAATTTCGTCCAAAACGCCTATTCTTTTCAACTTATCTCGCTTTCCCAGAATTCTACCCTCTATTTCCGTCTTCAGATTGCCATTGGCACTCAATATCTCATGCATTTACTTGTCCTGCCTTCTTCAAATGTCTCCCGACAACCTTCTCTCATCCCCTATCATGCCTAAAAATTCATCAAAATATTGAAATACGAGATGCCACAAAAGCAGATATACAGATTTTGGCTCCTAGGCTAAGGTAATTGATTCACTGTGGATGTTCTTCTTTGAAAAATTGTCCAACGTGAGTGTAATTTGGACTCGGTGCACTTTATTCTATATATGCCAGGTGTGGTAACCCGACCTTAGCCTATCAGGCGTGATATGCGTGCTTGGTTTGTGCAGCTAAGGCTGCAAGTGGGAGTAATCTCTTTCTAAGAAATTCTTTCGTCAATGCGAATTTAGAATACACGTATCCAAGTGGCGTTGGTTCTAAGGATGTTTTTCAAATTTGGCTCGCTTAGAATTTTTAGTCGAGCGTTTCATTTTATGTAACTGCATGAAAATAGTTTTACTTCAGCATTTTGACACCATTATTTCGATTTTCACACACTTGCAATGACTTTCGTCCCTTATTTCGCGCTCGAATCCTCTGAACAATCGTAAGCATGAAATGAAGTATTCCGTACAAAATCGCCGCTATTGGGGTCATAATTAACACTACGCCGTGGCAAAGAGCCCCATCGCTCCACGTAATGGGTGTTAATCACCCCTCCCTCCTCAACTCCTCCTCCCCAATGGACCCTCCGCCACCATGCGAAGGAGTACATGAATTCCCATTGGTGGGCGCTGTTATTCCCACCCCTCAAAAGCGGCGGGAAATGTATGAAGAGGGGGCGGCCCTCTTCTCGATCCTCCCCCCTCCCTACTTTTGGAACGAATCCCTTCTCTTGCTCTTGTCCTCTCCGCGATCGATCCGAACTCGACTTTGTTCGCGTGGGATCCACCAGGAGTCCGTCAGGTGCGGGAATTCTCATGGATGTTCGTCGATAATGCGTCCCGGTGGAGAGGGATATGGTGCGGGGGCAGCGAAATGGGGGGAAGACGTTTGGTTTGGGGTGGAGAGGGTGAGGAAGACAAGCGAGGGATGAGAAGAGAACGAGTTGGTCGGTCGAGGGGGGCCCGGGGGGTGAAACGGAAATCGTTTGTAAATAGAGAACGAATACTCGGACGGTGTCGGGTGCTGCAGCAGGAAATTCATTGAAATTGTTGTTGGCAGTCGATGGGGGAGGTGTAAATGTAAGGGGAAATGACGAGCGGACTTTAAGCGAAATTTCAGTTTTATGTTGTCAGTGGAATTGGTTCCACTGCCTTAGGGATCTTTGCAATGCCAAAACAATGCGTTGTCAGTTTGCATATACAAAGAGGAATATATTCACAAAGTTTCGGAAGGACCTCAGGTGTAATTTTAAGTTTTTCAAGTATTAATGTTTCATAGATCTCCGGAAAATTTTTTTTCGGTATAATTCGCTTTGCTAATATCATTTTGCTTATCGGCAAGAGGGATGGACATCAAGTAATTTTATCAGATCTTCCCATTGAGCCCACCGCCATTTCATGGACACAAAATAATTTTGTTGTATCGGAATGAATCATTTCATTGTATCAGGACGGCCGATGATGAATAATGAATAATTATTCATGTAGCCGCACTGATTCTAGGATTATGAGCTAAAGGCTTTCTAAGGCTCTCAAAAATTCAGTGCTTGAGACACTGAATTTTTACTAAGTTAGTAAAATTTCATCATTTTGTGAAATCTTGTAATTTCACGAAATTTGTAATATTGTTCCACGCACCATGGGATTTCGCCAATTTAAGGTTTCTGCCGTCTGCTCATGATAGATATATATAGTTATTAGCAGCTCATTTAGAGCCAGTAGCCGTTGTCGCTCTCCACCAAAGACCTAAAGAGTACCGAAATAAAAAGGATGGAACCAAGTACGCCAATTGCCAGTCATAATGCTTCACGAAAAATTTTACATAACTCGTGGTTAAATCCATGAGAATGGATAGGATTAATAGTGGTTTGAGAAAATAGTGATATGAACCTCTTCTTAAGCACCTGAAACAAAATATTGCTCTACAGTTTATCCGGCACAGAGGTGTTGATATGAGACCCTGTATGCCAAGGTAGGACAGCAGTAATATTTAGCATCTTTAAAGGACAGTTGAGTGAACATACTTAATTTTCCTTTTTAGACCTTAACTTTATCGCTTAACTGCCTGAAAAACTGATTGTCATTTGTCTATAAAAGGTTTCAATGAAGTATAATCAAATTGCTACACGCAATTCTATAAAAGAGCACTCAGCACTTGCGTAACATGCACATTTTTTATCGTCATATAAATTTAATGAATAATAAATGTGATATACTCAAAAATGTTCCCCCTACATTAATTTGGTGAAATATGCCGTGAAAAGTATGACCATAAGTAATTAAGTTCCTGGAAGCAAAGGTAGAGTTTTAGCTAAATAGTTTGTCATAATTAAATTAATAAGAAATATTAATCGCAAGAAGGAATATGAAAGTAGCCTTAGTGTGATGATTTAAATAAGAGGATTTATGAAAAGTTATCATTAGTTATTGGCGTGATCATCAAAGTACATCTCCATGTCCATAGAGAGTACCGAAATGGTTTTTGAGGCATCATTATTTTTCGTGTATATGTGTCGCGGTAGTCCAGGTGTAGAGCGTTGGACTACTAACCGGAGGCCCCGGGTTCGATTCCCGGGCAAGCTTCTCTTGGCACCTGCAGCTCCAGCAAAGCCATGTGATTTTTCGGGTATCAGATATCGCTGGGAAACCATAACCGGCGTAGGGAAAGGAACTGGCCCCCCTACCCTGATTTGCGAATTTCACACGCCGTCAAATATTCATTAACATGGATATAGTTATAAGGTAAAGGGATAGGAATACATATAAAGGACAAACACAGTAGAGGGAAAGGCGGAATCGATCAGATCACAAGTGCAAAAATATCGTTCCTTGACCGGGATATGAGCCACGGATCTTTTGACTTGCCAAGCCGATGCCCCTGTCAAGGAAATATTTTTTCACTTGTGATCAGCTCGATTCCGACTTACCCTCCTCTCCTGTCTTTTATATGTGTTTCTATACCTTTTCCTCATATCTATATTCATGTGAATATATATTATTTACGATGTAATATATTTTAGAAATTATATACAACGACAAATATATGTTAGCAATTTATCGATAATTAACAAGATCGATTAATTACCTCATTTGCAGCAGTCGTATAAATAGTGACTACAACACCAAATACAGTATTGATATTGCTATTGTCCTCCAATTTGGAATCCGCAGTCAGCGTCTATGTAAAAGTATAAAGTGTCAATAATTCTCTAACGCAAAATGTGAGGTACACCTACGGCAGAATATTTCAACCTGGATGAAAATTATTTCCGTTGAAAATTTACGACTGATATAGAAAAATATGGCAAGCAGTCGACGAATTTTTACCAATATATTACTGCGCCAAAAATGGATATCAGTATAGGCTTCTGCAACTCTTAGGTGTTTATTTTGGGACACTTAGTCGAAGGGCTGCTTTCGTGCGCCTTTGTGGATCTTGCCATTAGCCTTGCGAGTGGTTCTCAAGCCCTCGCAGTCAATAACCGTTCACATTACCTTGGGTGATTGATTGGTATAACCCTTTACGATCCCTTCTCTGCGGAAATATGAGAACACAACGATCACCGCCATAAGTCAAAAGTTGTATAAGGAAACATTTCCGTCTGCACTTCTCCCGCCTAAAAACTTAGTCGGAGTAAAAAATCGTGTCATTATCAAATATCATCAATGGGAAGGACCGACCATTATTTCAACCCTCATTTTAGTTCATCGGGTGAGAAAAGAATTGCTACACATTCCCTATGCAGAGAATAGGTTAATAATTATTAATAGCTCTTTGCAGAAATGTTGAAGTGAGGAAAGAAATATGCCATATTGAAGAATAGTTTATAATAGGATGGGGTGTCAGGTTATGTTTTATTAGGAGAAGCAAAAAAATGTATCGACTTATTGTTGTCAGTCTCTGTCTAAAGTCAACAGTTTCAGGCTTAACTTTGTGGAATTCCTTCATGATGAGGTTTAAAAATAAGAGAAACTTTACACTTCCACAGGCTTTTAATATTCTTCGACCATGGTTTAGATGCTGGTCACCTGATGATGATGCACAGCATCGAAACCATGGTCGTAGACTCGTCGTTTCGTTCGTCGAGGTCGTTTTAACTGTTTACGGCTATTGGAGTTTTTCATTTATTCAATACGACTAGCCGTAAGAGCTCAAATCCTACGGTAGAATACCGCAAAATAATATGCAAAACTCTTCATTCATTCAGGAAATGTACATCTATTGCGCAAGTTAATCTTTACAGCTATTAAACAATTAATCTCACTGTTGTGCAATATTGTGGATACATAATTCTGCTAATTGATCATAATCTAGGTCTTGACATCTATAGTTCTCAAATATAGAATGTAACACGGAAGTAGACATGTCATAAAATGCAGGAGAATAACAGTAGTTAGAGAAACACTTCCACTGGAAGGTTGATTGATAATTGTATTTGGTGCGTATGCGTCTGATATAATTATCAATTACCCTTGGTAGAAGAAAGGAGAAATGTATCTCTGGTACGTTTATTGCTCCGTAATCAAGGTGAGACTCAATATGAGAAGATAATATCCCGATACACTCCATCACATTGCTTTATCAACTTCCCCTCCCTTCACTCTCGCTTAACTTTCATGATTAAACTGCGATAAAGAGCCGAGAACTGACTGACCCAATATCCACGTGGTTGCAGTAGATTAGCGGTGTGAGGTTTTTTTACAATGTATATATGTAGGTCTCAAAGCAATGTGGTATGGTTCCCATAGAGCTAGCCCCAGCGACCCATAACGCCACTTCTGGACAAGCTAACCCCAATCAACCTATCACAAGTCTTATCGGAAATGAGACTAGATTTACGACAAGTGCAGGTGTTGTGCCCTTGTTGCTTCTGCACCTTTAAGCAGCCACGGGAGGTTTACGTTTGTTTCCGCTCGACGCGCACAAAAAGCTTTCGAGGGTCGTGGGCTGACTTCCATTGAATCGCGGCGACTTTGGGATTTGATTGATGGCAGCGCCACTATCAAAATAAAACAAACGAACGTGCAGAGGGCGCACGTGCCTAATTGGATGACGTCGGCTTTTTTCATGTATATGTTTGTTCACACCGACCACCTATCCCCCACCCGGGGACGTTTTTATGGGCGTTCCGCTATATTAATTCCCCCTTCAAGCGATAAGGCAGCAGAATACTTTGCAAACATGCGAGTCTTTTAAGCTTATCTCTGGTCTCCTACCATGGATTTCCAATTAAAATCTTGGACTTATCGGAAATTTGGAATAATTTTCGCTGGTGGATATTGATGATGTAGATTGGCGTGAGAAGCAATGCCCTGACCCTTTCATTGTGTAGGTACGGATCATTGGATACTAGCGAAATATTTGGCCATTACGATTCAGGCATTAGAAGTTACGATCTTACCAACTTTAAACGGTGAACTTCTAAGAGAAAATGTGTGCAGTGAAACTATGATCAATTATGGATGCTTCCATACGTCGCTAACCAACTCTAGTTTTTATACTAGCGTAGATAAACATTTTAAAAATCATGCATTATAAATTATTCTATCGATATGAGTCATGGATGCTGCAACGACGAGGTGAGAACTGCATTTGAAAATCCAAGATTCAGCCACATCGAAAACTTGCCCGTGTGTGACGCTGGTAGAGCAATATAGGAGCAGAAAAAACAGTGTAATAAAACTTATAAAAGCGGAGGTTATAAAAGATTAGTTAAGTATTTGAACAATTAATCTCTTCGTAAGATATAATGGCTGACGAACCCATCATAAGCAAAACTGATTGAAGAAGAATGAGAATGGAGTCAAATGTAGCTGTCGTAATGAAGAAGCACCTATCTTAGTGAGCGATAATATATTTCCAACGTTTTGTACCTAAGTCCCTAAAGGAGTATGTATATTAGGGACGAGAGATAAGAATAATGAATCACGTAGATATTTCAGGGACAGAACGTTGTTGCTGATAATATAAAATAATTAAACATGATCGTCCGCTAATGCATTGATCAATTCTGTTTTTGCGAATATATAGGTTAATTTAAGGTTGAATAAAAATGTTATGGATTTAACAATTATTAACTAGTAATTTGTAACGGGAAAATCAGCTTCATCATCTATCTAGGTGACACCTTGAAGTACAATGATTCTTCTACGCGATAAAATCAGTTGTATGTCAGAAATTATTTACGTGTAACCCAGATAGTTTCCATTTTCTGTTGAAGATGAGATTTCGAAAAGTTAAGCCTGTAATGTTAATTGTTAATTAGGGTGCGCTACTGCGCGTTTTGATTGCTAATAAGGCCATAATATCACCATTATATGTAATTAAAGATCGACAATCGCTCCGAACTCCAGTGATCAGATAGATTGTATGAACAAGCATCAATCATTCAGTTAGTCGATCATCACTTAGTGCAGTACAAAATCAAAGTGACAGGTATTGGTTGAGATTCGATCCTAATAAAACCAAAGTTATGTGGTTTTAAAGAAATAGGAAGGCAAAGATAAATGTTAAATTTGGAGGATACGATCCAGAATAGGTAGGGCATTTCACCAGGTAAAAATTTTAGGAAATTTTGTAGAAGGTGGGCTAAGCAGCAATAATATTAAAATTTGAATCACATTATGTATGAAAATTTTTTCAAAGAAGTGGAAGTTTAATGACAGACACCTTAAGTAAAGATGTTATGAAAAAACTTTTGAAACTTCGATGTTCAGCGCATATTACAAGGCTTGGTCGTTGAAGTAAAATTTAAGCTTGTATTTGAAGCTTTTGTGATATTGTTGTGCAGGAGAAAGGAGAAAATAAAATGGACGTAAGGCGAAATATTAGATTAATTTTTAGGCATGTTAAGAGAAATTCACAGCCAGGATGCAAGAGATATCCAGGAGGCAATGGGATATCCAAAACCGTTATGGAGAGGAAAGGCGTAATGCCAGGAAAGCGAGGTGGAAGGAGAGAAAGAATAAGCATGTCGGCTGGAATTAAGGAAGATAGATAATATGCAGAGCTAAATAATGGGTTAAATCAATAATTAGTATGGGTTTAAGGATATTTTGTACTATGTTAGTTAAAGCATAAGAGGACAGTACCGCAGGGTCATAATCCGTCGAAAACCTACCTTAACCCAGCAGAGAGTTGCTAATAATTGTAATAACTCCCAGAATTCAGCTGGGTCAAGTGTTCATTTCTCAGGGCCCTTTCATGATGTAGAAGTACCCCGTTAATTTGCTCGACTCGCTCTTTCTACCCTGGCAGAAGCGCCACCACCTGTTCCTCCGTCAAATCACCGCGGAACCTTTCACGTTTCAATCGCCCAGGCCTCGGAAGCCCTGCCGGGGATGGATGAGTGGTTTGCGACGATGCACTTTCCTCTCCCCCAGGGTAAACTTTAAGGACGTCCTTTAGCAGCTGTTTGAGTGGTCAAAGCGGCGGCAGCATCGTCGTATATCCCTCCCCACATCCGGACACCAGGGTCCCCTGGAGGAAGGGCCAAAGATTGGCCGCTGGCAGTCCCCTCCCCTTCCGGGAGAGGACTGCTTAAAAGGGTCGTTGAAAGGGTGTACGTGTGAAAAGGGAATGCGACTCTCGCAAGAGGGAATGGAGGTTGTAAATTGGGTAAACACAGAGGATTTCGCCCGGCACCTATCCATCGCCGCCACCGCGGAAGGCTGCGTCGGGTTCCGAGGGTCGAGTTTCCGTGCGGGGCGAAAGAGTTCGGACCGCGGATGTAAGTGTGCTCTGCGAATTTTGCGTAGAGTGAAGATTTAAGTTCTTTATCGGTTGTCATTCTGAATAACTTTGTTGAATAAAAATGTGGGGAATCCGATCCTCATCTGTCCAACCTAAAGTTGGCCACGTCGATTGGTTCCAGCTGACGCGAAACGAGAGTTAGAAAAAAAAACACGACTTATAAAATCACAAATTGCGAAATCCGAAACTATAAAGAAGAACATCTTCATTGACGAAAAATGCAATTGTTAGTTTTTCTTGAAATATGTGTGCCAATACGTGGGTGGTCTGAAAAGTTTTCGACTCACAAAATTTCAGAAAAAATGTCATATCTTTGTTAGGTCGGAAACTTTTCAGACCACCCTTGTACTTTCGGATAACGACAATGGTAGTGTATTCAAAAATATAAGTTAATTAAAAAAATCCATCCTTCGATAACACATTCAAAGATTTTTATCTCTTCTAATTGCCAGAACTTTATAAACGTCTATCTTCACTTTACCCTAGAGATAATATATTAACAATGAATTTAACATTTAAAGCTCATCCTATTCAGTTTCCTTCATCTACGCCTTTCTATACCTAATGCTTAATCGTATAAATGTAGTAAAATTTAAATTCCATTTAAAGATACACCATACACAAATATATCTTCCATGAATGAAATATTGGGTAGTTTAACAGTACGCTAGTAGGAGACGAATGGATTTATTTATACACTGAATCACAGGTTTTAACCAAAAAGGTTTTACATAAGTCACAAAAATATTAAACTTTAAAAATCCAAATAGTAGTACTCTTACTGTCCAAAAAGTTATTATAATTTAGCGCATTTTTACTGTCAAGGTATGTTTTTGATGGATTGTCAGTGTATAGGAAAGCTACGAGTACATTTATAAGTCCCTCATAACACCACAGCAAATGAATACTCTTAAACTCTACATTGCAATATACCATACTTTAACTCTATATATACATACGGTATTTACGGCCTCTATTGCGCCCAATATGCCCATTTTTTCCCTGCTCTACTCCGTAGGCTCAACATTCTCCCCTCTATCACCATTTCTATTACGAATCAATGAACCCTGCGCCTATTTTTTTGTCTTCTTCGAATTTCTCTGAAAAATGTTTCAATTATGCTATCGCACATTTAGAAACACTCGGTACACTTAAAGACCAAGAATACCAAAGAAGCAGAGAAAGTGACTCGGTGAAGTGTCACTTTTGATTAACGATTTTAGCTTAAAGCTTTAGCTGGCTCTTCTCCATTAAAAACGTTAAGTTTGAAATTTCGCGTGCTCCGATTAATATGTCGCCATTTACTCCGCTCACAAAGCTCTAATCAAAAACAAACTCCATTAGGAATACAATCAAAGCATATAAATGATTGCCCAAAACATGGAGTATTCCATCAAGAGATCCGGGTTTGAATCCCGGTCAAGGTGAATAATTGTTACACTCTGAAATTGTTGCATTGTTATGAGGTATTCCGTTGAAATATCAAACTAGATCTGTATTATGAGCATAATACTCCCCCACATAAGACGGAAGTAGAAAAATCAAAAGGGACGTTAAATGAAGAATATAAATACTCTATTTTTAAATAGCATTTCTGTTGCATCTTTCAACAATGAGAATTCCCCTGTTTAGCCCTTCATTGATGTGAAAACTGTGTCATTTTGATGTAAATTTATTGTCTGGGTTCCAAAAAAGAAGTATCATATAAATGCTAGATAAACTCTAATTCGCAAGTAAATCCTGAACTATGATCACAAATATTCATTGCTAAACTATGCTAGAAAAACTCTTAAGAGTTAATACATACAGGTTATGCAGTATATGTATGTTTTCCCCCTGCCACACACCTTTTTTGGTGGCTCGCAGGGTATTTATGTAGATGTAGGTTATGCTCTGAGATTCGGTACAAACTCCACCCAATGCATATCTTCAGCCCATTTCGGGAATGAAATAAAAATAATTCTATGGTATCACAGGTTAACTTTCTTATCTAAGCCTTTCTAAAGGTTTTACGTCTCGCATGTTTTCTTCGATGTATTTCAATCTCCTATTTTAGTTGCGAAGGCTAATATCTTGTGTTCCACGTGAAAGCGGAAGCTGAATTATCTGCGTTGGCTAAGGTTAGGTACATATGTGTGTGCTTGCGTGTGGTGTGTGCCTATATTTGGATATGCCGAGTCTGCCTTCCTTCCTTCCACTTTAGAAGGTTGTTGCGCCACTAAAAATTTGAAAAAAAATGTAATATGTATATATATTTAATTTTTAATTACATACCTTCAAAACTCACTTATATCTTAAGTGGTCTCATCCACATTCTCTCCCCGTATTCTGATGAAGATGGCTGGGACCATTGAAATATAAATAGTGAGTTCTTAATTTTTATCAATATTAAAAAAAAATGTTATAATATACGATTTATGAGATTCGCTATATATGTATATGTATGTGTGTGCGTGTTTTTTGCATGTACATGTAAATATACTCATGCATATGGATTGCTTTTCCATTGTTGACAATCGATTTTGAATTCAATTCAGTCAGTCACTGTGGCGGTTCCTAGTTTCTCTTAGAGGAGTCCTGAGCGACCGGTTTAGGAGCTTCCGTGACACGGGGTACCTTGTGGGTGCCATCGGAAGGACGCCACGGCGTATCTCCAGCAGCTGGATACACAAGACATCCCCCTTGGTTCTCGCGTGCCCCGAACGGGAGAGGGAGTGAAATAAGGCTGTAGGGACATACGTGCCGTATATGAAATCCTAGGGACTATCCCCACGCAAACCCAGTGATTCTGGTCCTACTCTAACGGTACTTCCAGAAGGACGACTTGTCAAAATCCCCGAATGATGGGTCTGTTTCATGAATATCTCCTTCCCCTTGTGTATTTAGGCCTCACTTGAGTACACTCCATGTGCTTCCGGGTCTTTAGATGGAAACGAGGATGGCTTAATTGGAGACTGTCGTATGCCACTTTAAAAATACGGATAGTTATATCCGCAGACCAGCGTTTGAACCTGAGGGAAATTTTTGCAATTCTGCAAAATCTGCAAATTGCAAATAATTCCTGCGGAAAAACAAAAACAAAACATTTATGAGATGTTTCATTCAGGCTTCATTATTTCTAAACATTAATGCAACAATTTCAGTGTGAAAATCATTCGCCCTGGCCGGGATTTGACCGGGATTCGAGGCGAGTGATTTTTACACTCTTAAATTGTTGCATTGAAATGCATATTAGGGGATGACTATGTTAAAAGTTACTGTTGCGGCATCTCCCGCAGTTTCTTCAAATTTGTCTAAACAGCAACCCTAAAGTGTTTGCTTGCACGCAGTTTAATCGTGTTTACTACCAAGATAACCTCTAAGTTTCTTCATCCAAATTCAAAACCAAACTGGCTTCAGTCATTAAATGGATTGTAGGAGTAGCAGTCGTACGAATATGGTAACTCCAATTACATCTCAGCGGAAGTCTGTATACGAGCGCTCGTCCAGCGTTCATTGTCGCCCCATATGGGCACACATGCACCGTCCCGGTGAGCGAAAACCCACCCTAACCGGTCATTTGACATGTAAGATAAAACCATGACATTCCAAAAAACCTCTCATTCGTGTGCGTGCTGTTTGTGAGAAACGAGAAACTTAAAATTTGGAGTAAACTATGCTATAACAGAGGTTACAATGATGGTTGAAGCCGACAGGTAACGGCTCATTTAGAAACTAAGTTAAACTAGGCGGAGGAAAGTTATTACATGGCATACAATTGGAAAGATATTGCGTAAATTTGGAATAATGTCCGTACAGGTGGACTAAGGTGGAATACAAACTCGAGGTACAAACTAGAATGAGGAGGAGAATGAATAAAACTTAATAGTAACAGGCATAGGAAAGACTCATAGGCGAGTTACGTCCTTAGGCAGTGTATATGTATGCTTAAAGTCGATATCGTAATCCCAGATGTCAGATAGCAGAGCATTTCCAGTTTTGCCGAGTCGCAAACGAAAGTTCGCGACCTGAGAACGGATGAAGTTCCCGGCGGACGGAAGACGATGAGCGGCACGCACCTTGGCTCGTATGAACGTGCGCGACAAAGGACAAATGGCTGAAATCTGCGGAAATTATTTAAGTTTGAACTACGCGTTTTTCATGAGTTCGCATACCATACTACATGATATGGGCTGACAATATTCGGTAACGTTTTAAATGAGATTAAAATAAGAGAAAATAACATTGATGGTTCAACATTCTAAATACCTCGCGATCAACCAAAAAGGCGTGCGACAGGGGATGAAATCACCAGATGGGTTGCGATATGGATAAGGGAGAGGTAGGGAAAAGGTGAAAACGTTCACTAAAAAACCAGACATAGTCGTGAATATTTATATGCATGGTGGCGGAAAACTTAGTTCAAAACAAGTGTTTATTTCACCCAATAAAGTATATTTTTGGTATATGAAAAAGGAGTGAATAAAAATAAACCACAGCCATTTTATTCGATAGACTTCCACCATACCAAGACTGATCATGCAGAACTGGAATGATTTTCGCGTAAGTGCCTGAAAAATTAATAATTACACCACTTCTAAGAGCCTTTGGTTATGTTATTTGCAGTGCGGACTAGTGTTGGTTCGGTTAATTTGAGGGCATTGAAGTTGACAGAAATAACAAATTCGGAGCCATCCCGGGATGAGCCACCGACACTTCACGCGAAGGACGAAATTATCACCACGTAATCGCTGGCGCTTCCGGCTTGGATCCCTTTCGAAGGGCATGTGGTCGCCGGTTAAAGCGAGTCCGGAAGGTGTGGGATTCGGGAAGAGGGGAGGCCGAACCATCGCATTCACTGAGGTGCTCTCGAGATTGCTTTCTAAAGGGCAAGGTGAATCGGGGCGGTTGGAAACCCGAGGCTGAGTTTGACGCACATGAAGTGGAGGAGCAGAATTTCTCTCTTTGAGAGGACGAGAGCGCGAAAGTGTCGGCGTGTAAGGAGGGGAGGCTTAAAGCTATCTCAAGTGTAATCCATTTCTGTAGAGGGTGCAGGGGGGGGGAGAGGAGGACGTGGCGCAGTCGTAAATGGGATCTGAGGGTGAGAAGAGGAGGCTGGAGGTCAGGGTTCAGTTACCCCCTCGCACCCGCTCATATTGGAGAGTCACCTGGCCACGGCCTGCGCAGGGAGGGGCGAAAAACTCCGACATCACTTCACTGGACGTTGAAGGAGTTAGCGGGGTTAAATAGCGGCGGAGGAGGGAGAGATGGAGAGCTCTCTCATCTAGCTGGACCCCTTTCTCGTTCCCATAATTGGTTTTAATCTCGCCGTTTTCAAGCATAATGGATAATCGAAGTACATTAATACTCTAATGGATAACCATTATAGAAACCGCATACATTATTATCATAGAAGAGGGATAACTTAAGTGCTTCCGGTTCTTGGAGTACCTGTGATGTGTTGCTAATAATTAATTATTATATAAAATTCATTATATAAAACTTTATGACTTAATAGTATCTATCATGGTTCGTTATGAAGGCTCTGTACAGACTTGGAACTGGGAGTGATAACTGCTGCATCCTGCTGATATTACTTAATTAATATATCCTTCGAGTGTACTAGTAGCTCAGTGATCATATCAAAGAATGGGATTGTGTTATATAGTGTACACGATTAATATACTGCATGTTGTGTGGTGATGAAACTATACCAATAAAATTGAGACTTCAATTGGAAAATTTAAACTTCACTGAAGTCTAATCACCAAAAACTTAAGGTAAAAGTTTGGCATGGGCTAGGATCACAAAACTAGTGAAATATTGTCCCTCAAGCAGAGAATACGTAGTATCCTTCGCCATTTGTAACTCCATTCAACCATAACAGATGCTGGCACAAGTTAAGCATTATAGATAATAAACTATACGAATAGTATATACTTCAGTACAATTATCAATTCTGTCAAGGGTCTAAATTATTATTAGTTTTAGGGGTGACAACCAACAGCTAATGTACTCATAATTTGCGCCATTAGGGATGGATCGGCATTAGCCTACAATGCGTCGGTATTAGCCTACTATTGTCGAAAGGCGCCAAGGGGTCCGTACTTTAACATCCCATCCGACGAACGACATACTCAAAGTCCTCTCCACAAAGCACCTCAAGTGGGGATCGGGACACCAATTCAAAATATCTGTCGACTCCACAATTCGAACCCGGGCCTAATCGGGGGAAGCTAGTACCTTAGCAAGCACACAATCTTGATCCCCTTTGGTCTGAATTAGGCGTTAAAAAACGAGAGATCCTGGATCAGAGATGAGAGATATTTAAGGGTTTTTTTCATGATGAAATCCTAATATTTTGTGAGCATTTATAAAATACCTATTATATTTTCCATAATATTAAGTAATTATAGATGTTGTCGCACAGAATAAGATTTTTTCACACCTCCAGAGGAAATAGAAGTCTGGTTTAAGAAAAAAAATGCATGCCAAGGTTTTTATTTCATCTAAAGCTGTTAGGTACCGAATAGTTTTATTTTCGGAAACCTAGTTCCTCAGGTTTTTGTGGGATATTTTTTGACTAAATTAGCGAGTTGTAAATTTGGTAAACTCCTAAATTGGAATTCTTAGCGATTGGAATGAGTTTGACTTGTGGCTAAGTACTAAAAAACATTTGAAATTATAGAATTTTAATTATTTTTATTCCTATTCATTATTTAATACTCGATTTTTACCATCGAAGGTAGGTTTTTGAATATCATTGAGCTGAAAATTGATACATTTCTAAGCACTGCCTAAAAATGCCAAATCTGAATCTTCACCTAACAATAAATCTTTCTTCAATTCCGCAAACATACCACATTTCGTTCAATATTCCTTTCATTTTCCTCCCCCCACCTCACTTTCCTTACGTTCTCTCCTCTATCACATCCCTATTCAGTTTTTGCCCTTTTTTCGTTGCCTAAAATTCTCCCCTCTATTACACTCTTCAACATTCCACCGTCAATCAAAATGCTATCCATCCATCTTTCCCGCCTTATTAGGATTTCTCTCAACAACACTCTCTCTTACCTAACCATGCATAATTCTTACTCGTGTATTTATTCTTTCCATTTCACCTTTTCCATCTTCCTCCACACCCATATTTCAAAATCCCCCGATCTACACCTATCCTTTTGCTTCAACGACAATGTATCCTAAAAGTATAAAATCACGCTCCAAATCAGTTTACGTATCTTTTTTATTTAAGATCTTTGCCCTACCTTGTTCCAATTCGTCCATCCTCGTGAAAGATTCTATACTTAACGAAATTCTTCTTATTAGGTCCCTACAGCTTTGCTCATCTTGGTCCAAAACATTTCCAGTATAGGTAAACTGTTCCGCGTGCTCTACTGTTTGGCCTCCCATTTTAAGTTTAGCTTAGACATCCTTTTTCCCGAAAACCTCAGAACCATTATTTTGCTTAAAATAATTCTCATCCCAAAGCTAATTGAAAACTGATTTTCAAAAATATTGTAACCGATCGGCTGACTGGCTAATTCAAGTTTGATTATTCGATAACTTGATTTTACGGATTCCCTTCCGCCTTTCATTCCTAACTCCACTTTCTGCATGTCACCGTTACCATTTTCTCCAAGTACACGTTGAAGATCACGGGTGTTAATAGGCATTCGTCTTACTCTCTTCCTAACATGGCCCACCCCGACGTTCCAGCCGCCACTCGGATCTGAGCAGACTGAGGCAAACACAGATTGTGGATAAATCACCTATCCCTGCAATCTACTCCAAATTTCTACAATGCATCCATTGACTCACCAATGTACTCCGTCGAAAATACCGCTCAAAATCTTCGTAACTAACAAATACATTCTGACTGTACGAAACTGAACGTTCTTTTCTATGAGTGAACTCGTTATTGTTAGCTTATCACGCGTACCTCTTCCCTTCCTCAAACCAAACTGGCCATATAATGTAAATATAAAATTTTCATTTTTGCAATTTTAACCGTTTGCCATATATCTCGTTTACGATTAAGAGATATATGGATTTTTTATTTCATTTATTTATTATCGACTTAATTGGGCGAGGTTGAGACTAAATAGTCCCTTCTTCCACCTAACCCTTACATTACATACATTACATTGAAGACAATTGCATACAGCCAAGCCTTGGATGGAGAAAAATCCACCCAGACGGGAATCGAGCCCGTGACGTGATCTCAGTTGGTAGACGAGGACGTTACCCCGCCGCCACCGGGGCCGGGAATTGGATGGATGGATGGATTTGGGAAAGCTGAAAGTAAAATAAATGTAGTTTTAAGAAACGCTCGAAATATCAAGTTTCATTGAGCTTTGAAAAATGCAAGCTGTTATTCTTTGGTGTAAGTCCTTTCATTCTATAGCATTGAAAAATGATCCAAACCATTTACAGTAAAGATTTCCAATCCATCGCTCACTCACTCAAAGCTATGACTTTTCACTCGGACTATTCATCATTTGGAATTCATCATCATCACCTAGGATCATTAGTTATCTAAAATCCTATAATATGCCGGTCGTATTTAATAAATATGTCAACTGCTGAATTAAATGGGGCAAACAAACCAAGAACGCTCTTTAATATTTCGGTTCCTCGGCGAAATGATTGATCAAAGATCATTGGCTTATTTCGAACATTAACTATCATTCAGGGTTTTGCCAAATAAATCTCTGCTACAAAAACTTGGGCCAAATAAACTTATCTTCCATGTCTTCCTTCTAACTGTATCTGCCATGATTGAATAACAACAACAGTGAACCAAGAATATGAAATCATATAAGGTCACTGCGTCATCACTTTTTGCACTAATGGGCCCAAAGTTTTCAAGGAACTTCATTTAAAAAACTTGGTACGCCTTCCACGGGTATTTTAAATTGACTCCAAGCGACTGATAGCCAGTCTGCTTTGCTGTAAGCATCTATACCTTCCTCAACACTCTACGTTTGTCATGCGCTGAGTGCTCTTTTTAACCGAAAGCGTTCGAGTGTACAGCTATCTAACGGGACTTGGCACAGTAAACATGACGTCTGCACATCGATCAAAAGTTTACTATGGCAATGAAATTCGAGGAAAGAGCAGATAAATGCGTCCTCATATAGAGGAAAGGGGTGCCGTTGTGTAGTTTTTTTACGCGACGGAGGCCTCGGAGAGCTCGCAATCTGGGGCAGCTGGCCCAAAGGGAGTCAGTCACACCACAAGGCCCTGTCGGAGATCCTTTGATGGGGCGCGGGCTCCCTGTTTGCGCAAGGTTTTAAGCCGCGGACGAAATAAGAGGATTTAAATGGCTCAGCGATGGAGGGAAAGAATCAAAATCACGTCAGAGCGCGAAGTGTCTGGCGGATTACTGCGCTCTCCCTTGGCGAGAGACAGACATTGATCCGACCGCGGCCCCCAACACGTCGTGGATCGGAGAGGGAGATAAAAAGACATAAATTTGCAGCAATTTCCAAGTCCAATATCACGGTTTACACGCTTCTCGCTTTCAATCCGTTATTCCCTCGAGTGAAAAGTTATCACATGTATCAAATTTGAGTAACTGGTCCTTAAGCCTATGAAACTTAGAGCTAACATTTAAAACTTGCAGAAAGAATAAAACAAGGAGCGAATTTTCGGCCATCTCCAGAAAAGGTAAACATTATTATCGGGATTGTAAAGTTGATAGCCAATCAACAAATGTTAATGAATCAATCATATTCTCTATCTTTTCTCAAGAAGCAATCAAGTAATAGTATTAGGCTCAACAATAGAATAGTTTGTTGTGAAATGATCTCATACTGAACAAAAACCTCCACGAGTTGCTTCTCGAGTTAAAAATATAACATTTTCCATAAACAAAATTGTGCATCCGCCCTAGAAAACTATGACTACATGCTACATATCTGTAATTCATAATATTTATACGAGTAAACATAGCGAGAGTTAAGACATAAAGCTAAGAAAGATCGATGGTTTGACTTCAGCCTCCTGTCTATTTGGTAAATTATGGTAAATCACTTGTAAAGGAATAAAATAATAATCGACCAATCAAGGTTCTCTCAACTGAGATAAAAATCTTTCCTCTGGCAGGATTTCATAGCGTTCCTTGCATTCCCTCCTCGTCTTTCTGAGCCAGTAGAACATGATGCGATCAATTACTTGTAAAATCATATTGAATTACAAATCCATTATCTATTTGATTTCCAGAGAATGCCGAAAATTTAAAACTTGGATTTTGCTTATCGAAGGGAAGAACTTGAAACGAGTTCCCAAGAATCCCTCTTCGACGACAAAGTAAATGATATTAAAACACTAGCAGATTTCGGGGTCCACTCTGGTAATTTAAGATTACATTGAGTAGGAATTGGAATTAAATCTCAACCTCTGTGCAATTTCTACACTTTTTTTATCAAAAAATGGGAAACATATCATTAAATACATGATAGACGGATTCAGATAAAGTAACTCCGGTAAGCCGGGGACTTGGAGGCCATTCCCATCTCCACTAGTGTCGTTTTGATTAGATTAGACCACGTTGGTATTTTTCGTCTGACAAAATAGTCGGCTAAATTTGTGAAAAACTGTCAGGAGCTGGTAAAGTGATTATTGTAATTGGTTTATTGGAGCAAATATGCGGAGAAAACACGCAAGATGGGCGCTTCTGGAGTGATGAAGGTGGTCCGCGAACTGAGGCTCTCAGAAAGGTTCAGAGGTCCCGAGTTTATTGCCGATGCCAATGAAATAATTGGCACCATCACATTTCATCGTTTAATTGGACCGAAAGTTGTATACACGTGAGTAAAAATCGAGTGAATCCTTCACGCTTTAAATATACGTTGTCTCCCTCAGACGTTTTCAATGACAAGAAAATCAAAGTTAAGAATCTAAATCTTTTTGATCGAAAACCCTTATCGTCAACTGCGAACGATTCATGTCACTACACTTACCTAATTAAATCCTTAATCTGCAACACCCATGGCCAAACTTGTTGAAACTTGGCCCCGTCCGAAGTGGATAGTAACTCAAATAAAAGCGACCGCGGAATTCAAGTGGATCGCACTCACCGACATTAGCTTTGTGATTCATCGTTGCACATGATTTCACGACGTTTTCATCTCTATTATTAAATTAATTTTGAGCATAAATGGCAAAAAATTCTCCCGCAAACATTAAAAGGGTTCAAGACGTTAATACATGCATGTATATTGAATAAAATATGCGTAATATGTCTACTATATGCATGAAAATTCAAGGATTCGGTTAGCCTATATTCTCTTGGTAATTTATTAAAATATTTCATGGAGAAACTATGCGAATAACAATCACGAATTTTTTGTAACATTCTAATCCCCTTTGAGTGTATCGTGTATGTTTTATACTATATTAAAACATAACGAATAAGATGGACATTTTGTGTAACAGAAAAAAATTACAACTTTGTGAAATCCATTAAATGTTTAATTGCACTTTGCGAATAAAAATTAAGATTAATTCACTAAGTTTCAATTTTTCATTCCGATACCGAATAAGATTCATGTCCCTCACTGATGCAACCTTTTTAAAATTTGAATAGAATTGCATGCTTGAAAAGGCATGCTTATCTCTCTAAAAAAGAATAAGGTCAAATTTATATCTTTCTGTTAAGAGAATTTGATTTTTAATAGCACGAATTTCCCCACAATGCCTCTGCGCTCTTCAAGTTCCGTGGCCAATGCATCCAGTCGGGAATCAAAACAAAATCTGTTAAGTAATTATCACATTGAGCAACATTCCCTCAGTTTTACATCTCAGTCGAAAGTATTTTTCCTGGGAGGATGCTATTTTTTCCTTAAAATTGAGCATTGCGAAGATCATCTATGCGCTGTATCACTTTCGTTTCGGAAACACGTGATGTTAGTGTTATGCATTGCATACCCGTGAGTTATGGAAGTAAATCACTGGTTAATAACTGGAGGGATCGAAGCCGTCTTTTGTATTCTCAGATAGGATAACCATCCCCTCGAAAAAAAATCCACGCCCCCACCCCGTGGCCCTCCCGACTACTTTTTAATGACCAACCCGTCCCGGACCATCCCCGAACCACCCCTTCCTCCTCTTATGACCCGCCCAACGCCAGAACCACTCCATCCCAGAAACCAAGCCCCCAACACCCTCGGGACCAAGCGCCCCCAGGCCGCAGAGCCACCCCTCAAATATTCAATTCTCCACCCTCCCGACGTCAAACGGACCAACCAACCCCTCGAGTCCCTCCACCGGCGGCCACCCCTCAACAGATTGAAATGACAAAAGAGGAATATCCACGGGGGGCCAGGTGTCACTACCCCCTCCTCTTCCTCTCTCCCTCCCCCTCGGGTCCCTGTCATCCAACCCAGGGCTCCTCTCTCCTGAACTCATCCTCCCGCCTCCCCTCCAGGTTAAAGCTCACGTCTCCGTCCCAGGGAATAAAAAGGGGACCGCTTCATCTTCAATAAATACGCTTCGGATCACTCTTCCATCGGGGAGGAAGGAAGCGCGCTGACAAAGAAAAAAATAGCCGCGGTTCCATTCTTCCTCCATCAATACAATACCGGTCTCCTCTCTTATCTGATTCTTCGCCCCCTTTCTCGTCTGGACTCCTTCTTGGAAAGCCGCGTTTTCCACCCTAAGGTACTTTCGCTCGTGAACGTCGTCATCCCCGTCTTCCTTCTAATCTCCACTGTTACGTCTGTTCCCTGATTCTACTCGCCACAGCAAGATGATATGTTCTCGAAAGTGCCTTGTTAAGATCTGTTGCATTGGGGAACCTACCGAGAGGTCCTTGAATACCACGTGGGTGATCCGATTATAGCTTCGTTTACAATTAGAGAGGGCTTATCGCTGAAATTGAACAGAGAAATGGGGAAATCTGAAAGAGAAAAAAGTAATCATGGTTGGGCATTGATTTAATATGATCTTATATTAGGTCATTCATTAAAATTGTTAGGAATTCTCATGAAATTACAAAGCTCAATTCTTACGAATTAGAATATCAAATGCACAACTGCACGATTGAATAACAATGCAAGCTTATGAATTAGAATATCTAGGCGCAACACTGCTACGGCAAATTACAAATATTATTTTCGTCATAGACATTAATTGCAATAACGAGTTAATTGGATGTTAGAGGATGGGAAGGGAATTCAGGGAAACAAAGTGAAATCATTAGAATCCTGTTTGAACGATAGATGCTAGACGGTCGAAAGCTGAACGTTCCATTCAAAGTCTTAAGTGGATTACTTCATTCGTCATAAAGTTTATACGATTCCACTGCAAGTGTCGCGATCCTAATTAAATACTGTTGACAACCATACCTTGAAATTGGTGAATTCTGACCGGACAATCGGCAAAGTGATCAAATTAAGGTGTGCTTAAAAACAGCCGAAATAGCTCAGTTGGGAGAGCGTTAGACTGAAGATCTAAAGGTCCCTGGTTCAATCCCGGGTTTCGGCAAATTTTTACGATTTTATTCATCCGCCTAAATTATGCTAAAATTTAATTGCAAGACTATTGGGTTTGTGTTCACCATCCGTTTCCGCTTAATACTTATACGGTTTAACTTTTGTAATATCTTTCTTCAACATATAGTGTCATTCATCAAGTGATCAATCATATTTCTTTGTTGCAAAAGAGTATAATGACAATCAATCATTTTGTAGGTGAACCTGTACACCGATCGGGTTTCGATTACATTCGAACCAGGGACCTTTAGATCTTCTGTCTAATGCTGTTCAGTCTCAAATACGAAAAATTCGTCATGTTAAAGCCATTATGTAATTAAAATGTTCTACGTGAAGTGTTAACAGCCGAAATAGCTCAGTTGGGAGAGCGTTAGACTGAAGATCTAAAGGTCCCTGGTTCAATCCCGGGTTTCGGCAAATTTTTACCGGAGATTTTATTCATCCGCCTAAATTCTGCTAAATTTAATTGCAAGACTGTTGGGTTTGGTTTAACCATCCGTTTCAGCTTAACGCTTTTACAGTTTAAGCTTTTGTAATTTCTTCATCATGTAGTGTTATTTATGAAGTAATCAATCATTTTTTCTCAGTTGCAAAAGAATATAAGGACAACCAATCATTATGAAAGGGAATCTTTACACCGATCGGGTTTCGATTACATTCGAACCAGGGACCTTTAGATCTTCTGTCTAACGCTGTTCAGTCTCAAATACGAAAAATTCGTCATGTTAAAGCCATTATGTAATTAAAATGTTCTACGTGAAGTGTTAACAGCCGAAATAGCTCAGTTGGGAGAGCGTTAGACTGAAGATCTAAAGGTCCCTGGTTCAATCCCGGGTTTCGGCAAATTTTTACGATTTTATTCATCCGCCTAAATTATGCTAAAATTTAATTGCAAGACTATTGGGTTTGTGTTCACCATCCGTTTCCGCTTAATACTTATACGGTTTAACTTTTGTAATATCTTTCTTCAACATATAGTGTCATTCATCAAGTGATCAATCATATTTCTTTGTTGCAAAAGAGTATAATGACAATCAATCATTTTGAAGGTGAACCTGTACACCGATCGGGTTTCGATTACATTCGAACCAGGGACCTTTAGATCTTCTGTCTAACGCTGTTCAGTCTCAAATACGAAAATTCGTCATGTTAAAGCCATTATGTAATTAAAATGTTCTACATGAAGTGTTAACAGCCGAAATAGCTCAGTAGGGAGAGCGTTAGACTGAAGATCTAAAGGTCCCTGGTTCAATCCCGGGTTTCGGCAAATTTTTATAGGCGATTTTATTCATCTGCCTAAATTATGCTAACATTTAATTGCAAGACTATTGAGTTTGGTTTAACCATTTGATTCAGCTTAACACTTTTACCTTTTGTAATTCCTTCATCATGTAGTGTTATTTATGAAGTAATCAATCATTTTTTCTCAGTTGCAAAAGAATATAAGGACAACCAATCATTATGAAAGGGAATCTTTACACCGATCGGGTTTCGATTACGTTCGAACCAGGGACCTTTACATCTTCTGTCTAACTCTGTTCAGTCTCAAATACGAAAATTCGTCATGTTAAAGCCATCATGTAATTAAAATGTTCTACGTGAAGTGTTAACAGCCGAAATAGCTCAGTTGGGAGAGCGTTAGACTGAAGATCTAAAGGTCCCTGGTTCAATCCCGGGTTTCGGCAAATTTTTATCGGCGATTTTATTCATCTGCCTAAATTATGCTAACATTTAATTGCAAGACTATTGGGTTTGGTTTAACCATTTGATTCAGCTTAACACTTTTACAGTTTTACCTTTTGTAATTTCTTCATCATGTAGTGTTATTTATGAAGTAATCAATCATTTTTTCTCAGTTGCAAAAGAATATAAGGACAATCACTCGTTCCAAGCTCTGAAATTTACGAATTTGATCGCGTACAAATATTTTTAATAGTCACCATTTTATTATTACTTTTTAGGATAAAAGACGACCATTACACTGCACGGGTTTAATGGTTCGCCTCATGTTTTGTCGCTCTCAGTTTTATATTTAGCTCGACGTAATTTGATGACAAGTTTTGAAAACCAGCTATATATCCAAGTTCACAGAAAAATTATTATCCGGTTCAAATTTGGGACAGTGGCTAAAGGAGACTTTATATAAAGTTAGATTTATGTCATAATATACGTTTCCTTTTAGTCCCTAACCACATGTAGAATTGGCTTCAGATTATTTTTGGTAAGTTCACTGTCACCGCCTAAAACACTCCTCGGTTCCAAACATTATGCATCGATACTAGTGTGTGAGTAAAATGACAAGTGCAACGAGTAGCAGTGATAGTAGCATCAACACTATCTGTCAACACTACTCAGTTTTACTATATAATTTCAGGAGGGCATAGATAAGGTATACCACATATATTATGTATGCCTACATACCTTTTTCATGGCATAGGATAAATGCAGGAAAAATGGATGATAGACGTATTGAACGGTAGTGAAATGTTGAAGAAGGTAATAGAGGGGAGAATGTTAGGCAAGCGAGGAAAGGGCAGGAACAGGATAGGGATGTTGGACGGGATGAAGGGAGGAAAGAAGTACGCGGAGATGAAGAGGGACCTGATGTAGATTAGGTTGCTGGATTGGGTTTTTTTTGGAGTTACAAAATGTTTATTTGATAGTTGTGTCCATCCAAAAACCTACCTTAACCGGTAGATTACCTAATAATAATAGCTTTTTCAAGCGTTTGTAAAAGTCAAAAATTAAACTGTAATCTTTCCTGTATTCTTCATTCGCAGAGGACCCTGGTACTACCATTCTCGTGAGTTTTATATTCAAATGTCTTTTTATTCTGTTATCTCTAATAGTGGTTCAGCAGTTTTCATTTTTAATCTAATTTTTTGTTCAAGTATAGAGTGAAATGAAAAGTGCAACTCTAAAGTCTACTCAGATCTGCGTTCATTTATTCGTTGAAAATATTATATATATATAAATCGGAGCATGTTTAAATCATTGTCTTGGCTATCCTGGCCATCATATTACCACACGTTTTAAAAAAGCGTATATCTATGAGATTGAGACTTGCAACCCTCAGCGTTTAATGGTGTGGTATTTGCGTGTGAATGAACGTAGAATCAACTATTAATATCACTCCTCTTACGCATTCCCCTGTTTTCCTGTTAATCAGCCGCCTTTTTTTGTCTTAGCTTGCTATTTTTCAGCAGAGGCCTTCCCTGGGATATACTGTCTCGGAGAAAATATTCTTTATTAATAAAAACCGAGGCCCAGTTTCATAAAAAGTGATCAATGTTTGACTTCAAATTATGGCGAGTCCCGATGATAGGGCGTCTTTTGTTGACCCAACACCTGTAACGAAATAATCACTAGACCCTGTGACCAAATCATGAATGTTACAACTGAAAAAAATATTTGAGAGATAATTGAGATCGATATTTTGTGAAATTCCATTGCAATGAAAAGGGAATATTTATTAAGTATTATTTATTACTTTCTTTCCTTGTATAAAATGCTTATCATACCTAAGATCAATGAATATGAATGACAAAAATTGATGTTCATTAAATACAAAAATAAAACAGTTTCCGGCGTAACTTGGTGGAAAATCTTCATACTGACTTTCAATAATCAAACCACTTTACTTTTTCACATAAACTTTTTAATTTTTTAGTAAAAATTAAAAAGTTTATGTGGAAAAGTAAAGTGGTTTGATTATTAAAAGTCAGTTTGATGTTCATTAACAATATTTAATGATAATTAATGACACTAGATAAAGTGTTGGGATAAAAAAAAGAGTAGGAAGTACCAGACCAATATGCGGGGGATATTTAACCAAAGTTCAAGATTTTTTAAGTAAAATTTTGTAAATTATTTGAAATACTATATGTACATACTTTATGTTATACTGTACATGTACATACTTATAATGTACATACTTTATGTTATACTGTACATGTACATACTTATAATGTACATACTTTATGTTATACTGCTCTTCATATAGACCCACGTGTTAAACTGAAATGAAATTGTAATTCATAACTCGGAAATCATTTGCACACGATATTAGTATACGATATACTTCTATTCGCTATGGGGGATATGAGAACGTTTTAATAAGGGAAACAATACTTCAATTCAAATCAACCAATGAATATTTTCTTTTTTTGCATTCTTTCTCTAAGGTCCGCAAAAAATTCGACTTTGAAGTATGGTAATACACTATTTATAGGATATTAGAAATACCAGCACCCTAAGTTTGGTTTAATAGCAGATGGTACAGTTCACATCGTGCTAAGCTCAACACCTGGTGAAAGTCACACACGTGGGTAGGGGGGTCAGTTCATTTCTGTGTACTGCCTCTGGGTTCCCAGGGTGTTCTAGTACTGCTAAGAATGCTTCTATGATATAACGTGAAATTTTTGCCAAAAATTGCACTATTCCCAGCAATTTTATCCATTACTCTTATAAGCTAACCTTGATGTTGTATTCAAATAAATCTTGTGATGACTATTCATTGGTTATGCATTTGCCTCGCATGTTTAGTATAATATTATGTACACTCGGTATCATGGTATTTTATAGGGAAAAAATTGCCGAAACCCGAGTCTGAGCCAGGAACCTTGAGATCTTTAGTCAGACGCTCTATTAATGAGCTACAAGGGTGGTCTGAAAAGTTTCCGACCCCAAAAATTTCAGAAAAAATGTCTTGTATTGCATTGTTAAGTCGGAAACTTTTCAGACCACCCACGTATTTCGGCGTATCTGCGAATTTGGGGAATTGTTATTCAATAACCGTAATCGAAGAAGGAACATAGCGTCGCTGGAAAACCGGAATAACATAAAAACTAATTACGTTGCTGTAATCATATAATTCAAATTGAAAACATTTCAGATGACCAGAAAGGAAAATTTTATAAGATCCAATCTAGAGTTTATCGTCTTCGATGGAAGTGTTACCTTGAGATGAAGACGACCACCATCAATGAAATGAAATTCGAAATGTGACATAAATTTTCTAAATCCTCCTCATGACAAATAAAATTTAATTGTATTGAAACTTATCTTTCTTTACCTGCGTCATTACATGACACCGGAGAAGAAAGATATAGAACATACTTGATCGGTGAAAACTGTTGAAATTAAACAGTCTAATACTTAACAGTATAATTGAGGAACCATTTTTTTATTATACACTTTCCCCTTTTCCAGGGATAATTTTCTTTCCGCCATTTTGTATCTCTAGTGCCCTTAGCTGTCGCTTTGCTCCAGCAGGATAGGGAAAAGGTTTCTTTGACGTTTGACCCTTCGTAAAGGCTGATTGGAATCCGGCGGATATCTCCATTGGGCCATCACACGGTCTCTGTGACCGCTGAACGCAGCGGTCATACTCATAGATATACGCATATATATTTATGCACGACTGTGCGAGTGAATGATGTTTTATCAAGTATATCTAAACCCAATCGATCTGAGAAAGAGTGGATGTTGAGCAGCTGAGAGTGAGTCGGTTGGGGACGTTTCACGCCCCCCTGTGTCCCATTCTTCCTCTCCCCCTCCTCTCTTCGTCGTCCCCCGCGCACAAAGATGGGCGACGATTCTCCCTGCGTCCGTACCTTAGGCGCTCCTCCGATTCCCCCGCAAATCCCGGCTCAACCGCGGAATGTTCTCTTCCGGTCCACTCACCCGGGCATCTGCGGCGATCGACTCCTAATCTCGCTCTCCCGATGGTACGGGCGAGATAGCAGAAAAATGATGGAGAGAGGGGGGTTATGGGTCTGTCTCCCCCTCGACCCTCTCTTAACTCCCTCTCGCCAAATCGTCCCATTCTTTTTCTCGGCGTGACGCAAGGAGGTGGAAATGATCCCCTGTCCACGACTTAGGAGGATTCACCCATCCCCCTTCCCCTCACAAATGGAATGAATGTTGGGAGGATCCAATAATAATCCGTGGTGTGGGTGACAATGTGCATCAAATCTCGGAGAGGTTATCCGAAGGGACGACCATTGCCTAATTCATTGTCATTCATCCGACCTTTCGATGCTCGTGGCTTGCACACTAAGGGGTCTTACAGTGCTCGTTAAGTGGACAGTCACAATGGAGCTAGTTTTCCGTAAATACTTCATTATCCAATTGAAAATTTATAACTACTTTAAGTGGTTTGTAAAGTGACAATCCTGTAACCAATATTCATTTTTAAGAATTCGCTACCAATATTTCGGTCAACTAGGTGACCATTAACGGGAGTGAGAATTTTGCAACGGGGAGAGCAACAGTACACTTGACTACGGGCAGTAGTTCGTTACCGTTGTCATCTCCGTCGTCAAATTCTCACTCCGGTTGATGGTCACCTCGTTCACCGAAATATTGCAACAGAGTTCTTAAAAATCGATATTTCTTTTGATTTGAATCTTAAAAATTCACAGCCAATAGTTCACAACCTCTTCGTTTGTGGTGTACGAACTTATGAACTCAAAGCCCATAAAGGATAAGCCTTTAAAGTTCATTGTCTATTTACATTTATTTGACAACAATATACAATTATTCCTTTATATTATAGGAATTACCGAAGAATCGTCTAGCGGATCCGCACATATGTTCACGAGTACGTGGGTTTCATTTATTTTGGTAGCGTTAAATAGTCTCAATCGAAACCTGATTCCTAATTGAAAATGTTTGACTCAGGGCCCATTAGTGACGATCCTTTGAAACATTATCCATTGGAATCTTTTGTTCTCACCATCTATCATTTCCTATCGTTTCACCTGGACTAATTTTGAGAACTAGGTTATCAGGATAAATTGGACCAATAAAGTCTCAAAGGATTCAAATAAGGTTATTGTGAGTGAAAATACGCGGTAAATTAAAGTGAGTGAATTTAATAAATGATAGCTAAACCTTTTGCAGAGGAAGTTGTGAATAAGGTGAACTTATTATAATAAAACTTAATGAAGCAGTGTTCGCTTTTAGGGAACATTAATGACCTTTGGTTTTATATGATACTATGGATTAGCTACGTCATAAGAATGAAAGGAATGTTTTTCATGCTTTTCAAGACAGATGGATCAGTTTCAATGACATGAGAAAAATATAATTTAGAGTGAACCGTTAACTAATGTACTGAAAAGAAAAATGGAGAAAAAGATATGGAAAACACTAATTAACACATCAAATAAAAGATTTCGAAATAACACAGAGCGTGAACTAGTATATTACTTGGTCATCAGTTGTAATTGCCATAGAATACTGCGTCAGAAAAATAAAGTTAGAAATAATTTAATAATTAATGAGTGTAAAACTATAGTTAACGTAATTATTTTTCCTTGCTTTGATTGCCGTTATAATATGCAAAACAGTTTCTATGAAGAAGACAAGAATATACCCTAAGAGCCTATGGAAACTGCAGTGCGCTTTTTATGTGAATACTCATGGAATAGACTAATAAATGTATGAAAAACTGAAATGGATCGTAGTAAGAGAAAGGCGGCTATATATTGTAGCAGCTTGGAAAACTTGTAAGACAGGTTGCCCCCAGTATATCCACAAATCATTTGTTTTCAAGAAAGAAATCCACCACCGAGCTACTAAGATCCCATTGCTTCCCTTAACTATATCCAAAACAGCACACTGAAATATACAATTATATTTTCAAAGCTACGATCTTAGAAACGTTATTTTCACCACCAGATAGCATAAAATGCGCTAGTTCTTTGCTAATTTTAAAATAAAACGAAGGCCATTTTACCTGATAAAGTACGTACTGTATACAATAAAAATAGTATAGAATGATAATTGTTATGCTGTACTGGAGTATTTCTAATTAATTGTATATTTAATTTTGTTAATATTTATTTCTTCTTCTTTTGTTGCTTGTTACTTTGCAATATTTTTATAGTAAAAATGAAAAGTGATGCACTTATATTGTACGCCTCAGGAGTCTTACAGGGCTAGGACAATAAACCTATCTATTATTACCCCCAACCTATCATGGTATTCACGCAATAGGAAGATATAGGGGTCCACCTAATAGGAATTTGGTTTCATCAGGTGATTAGACGGGCAGAGATGATATGCAAAGGGGTGAGGGGAGGGAAAGAGGAAAATGTAATGAGAATGTTATGAGGAACTAATGGAATATTATTTTTCATTGAAAATACCTCAGCTGGAATTCGTAGAAACTGCTTTGGACCTTTTTTAGAGTTTTGTAATTAAGAAAAATAGATGAAAACCAAAGACAATTAGTTATATTCGCCAAAATTTGCCACGATAAGAAATCGAGTTCCAAGGTATTACTAAAAAAATTAGTGCAGAAGTAATGTTGATGAGTAAAACTGATAAAATAAGAGTATGAGACACCGGAACGAACAGATTTTGATACGAATTCTTCGCTTGAATAATTCACGAATACAACAGGAACGAGGTGAATCAATAGGAATGCTCAATGAGACCCTGATTATAAGCTGGTATTTGTATTACGAAGAATTTATATTAATCTGAATTTACATGATAAAGATCGGTGTTCTAAAACCAATTCCTGCCATACGCCCAAGTGGGGCCGGCCTGCTGGGTATAGATGTAGCCTTTGAATGAAAAATGTGGACCCTTTAATTTTCCAGAAATAAAATAATGACAGACGAAAAATTCTAGTCAAGAGTTTCAAGTTGTCCAAGAGCAAGTATTTTCATTTTCGGCTCCTGTGATTGAGTAGTGATGTCTCATGAAGTGGCTTGGTTTTTTTAATATTATCAGCGCGCACGTGACAACAGTCATGAAGAACGCTTCTAATATCTCACAAATCTGAAAATCATTTTAAGTTTATCAAGGTCAAGTGAAGAAGCTTGTCGTAGCTACATTTAAGAGATCAGTGAATTTAACGATTAAAGAGGCATGGGAAGAACTAGAGGTAGGAATGAAAGTCGGAGGGGAATTCGTAAAATCGGTTAGGTTTGCTGATGACCAAGCATTAGTTGCTCAGTCAGCCAAGGGATTGCAAGCATTGTTGAGTGAATTGGAGGTTCAGTGCGATAAATATGGGATGAGAATCAATATTAATAAAACAAAGGTTATGCGATTTTTCAGAAAGAAAAAGGCTAAGCTAAATATTAAAATAGGCGGGGAAAAAATAGAGCAGGTAGAACAGTTTACATATCTCGGAAGTGTTTTGGACCAATACGGTCAAAGTAGTAGGGACGTAAGGAGAAGAATTGCGCTAGGCAAGGAGGCTTTCTCAAGAAGGAAGGAGTTGATGACGGGGACGTTGAGTAGGGATGTTAAGACAAGACTCGTAAAAACTCTAATATGGAGCGTAGCGTACGGTGCGGAAACGTGGTCGCTGAAGCAGGAGGATAGACGTAGATTGGAGGCTTTTGAAATGTGGGTGTGGAGAAGAATGGAGAAGGTGAAATGGATTGAAAGGAAAACAAATGAGGAAGTACTAGAAATGGTGGGGGAGGAGAGGGGTTTGTTGAGAGAAATCCTATGGAGGCAGGAAAAATGGATGAAAGGCGCATTGAGCGGTAGTGGAATGTTGAAGAGGGTAATAGAGGGGAGAATGTTGGGCAAGCGAGGTAAGGGTAGGAACAGGATAGGGATGTTGGACTGGATGAAGGGAGGAAAGAAGTACACCGAGATGAAGAGGGACCTGATATAGATTAGTTTGCTAGGTGGGGAGTCACAAAATGTTTATTTGATAGTTGTGTCCATCCAAAAAAAACCTACCTTAACCGGTAGATTACCTAAAAAAATGTTGTTTTTTGTCATTTAGGATAAAACAAACATAATTAACGGCTTAAATTAGCTCGTGATTACAGAATGTACTACTTCTGTGAATGATCTCCAGTTTTTGTGTGTTTACACTCCGAATTCCCGTTGTTTTCATCTAATTCAATTCAGCATACTCCTTTTTTTTTGAAGGAGCGCAGCAATTAGCCCACTCCTATTTTAAATAAAACGAGTACATATTTACACGTACAACTATCAAATCCACTTCAAGGAATGCTTTATCTAATGTTATGAATTTAGCCTGTGTGTGCGGTAGTTGGAACTGAGGAATTAAACGGCAGTTAGGAAATAGTTTATGTTCAAATGTGGAGCATCAGATAACAGCGCCGTAAAAAAATGTGATCCGACCCATTCTCAAACATGAGGGCCTCTTGTATCACGACAATGGACGAGAAGTGGCGACAGTGGTCGATCTTTATGTGGCTGAGGGCTCGCTCTCATCAGCATCTGCCCCTTTCATCCATTCTGTGTTCCTCCCCTCTCCCAGATTTTCACACCATTGGTCACTAATCGAAGGGTGTAGGTTGAATTCAGTGCTCGGGAAAAAATGACAAAGGTCCTTCAGATGAAGTGGCATATGACCTACGGTGACACTTGGAAGATTCTCCAGTGTTGGCTCGTTAATGGACCTTAGTAAGCACTTTAAGAAAGCACCTTAAGTAAGTTTTGTACACTCGTACTGAATGCAATGAACGGGACGAATCTATTTTCCTCATTTTCCCGAGGTTAATTATCACCCGAATCACGTTAAATCACAGCATGTTTGCTGCCAATAGATTCTCATAATGATATTCAGTATGTACTTTTTGAGTTAAAAATAGATATTTTAAAAAATTCCGATTATTTCTATGAACAAAAAAGCAACCACTAATATTATATTGATTACAGTATTCCCAAGCCGAAATAGCTCAGTTGGGAGAGCGTTAGACTGAAGATCTAAAGGTCCCTGGTTCAATCCCGGGTTTCGGCAAACTTTTTGTTTTTACAAGTTAACTTGTCAATTAATTTTCGTCATTCGTAAAGAATATCTTGATGATAGCTGTGCAAACGCTTATGTATTTTAAAATAACCGAGCTGGATAGAGATCACATTTTAGTTCTGAAGTTCAACACTGTTGTAATCACTAAATTTGGAAGGCTTTACTTGGTCATCACACTTTATACTCTAATCTTGACTCCCTAGCTTTTATAGGTGTAATATTGGCCGAATTATTTATCAATTTGATCAGTTAAAACTGCACTACTATATTTTGATCCAACGTCAATTACAAGGAGTAGTATGACTGCACGGCTGAAGTCTACAACCGATAACTTAAACATCTATGAACTAGATGCCCTTATCCATGACAATACATTATTTTAGTGTTTATAGCTAGAATTTAATTCGTGTAACTGAACAAACCGACAGAAAAAATCAAACTCCATATTAAATTAGCACAACTACGCTTACAGTATATGAGAAATCTTTTATCTTACGCGTATTTCGCGACGAATAATAAAGTAGGTAACTCATTTAAATGCCAGGGGGATAATTGAAGAGAGTGAAATTCTCTCTTTTTCGTTTGAACTAAGTTATTGGAAAAAAGATCCCTCAGAATAGTCACCATTCATACGAAGCATTTATAACAACGTCATAATTTCCAGCAATGTTTGAGATAATGTGCAAGCCATCCATATTCGAAAGGAAGTGGTCTTCATTATTGCTTTCACCTGATGAATTGTCGCAAATTATCTGCACTTGGTTCAAAGGGACGCTGCAATTCTATTTCGCGAGGAGAGAGACGAGGGAAGAGTGTGGGAAATGCAGGGTGGCCCCACGGGGGCGCAGCACTGAGTGGGTGGGGCCTACGTCATTTGGTCCCTGGCCGTGGGAAATTCTGCACCTGACGGCGCGTGTACTTTAGCCGGGAGATCGATATGGAGACGAAGATGGGCCCAGGACTGTCACATGAAAGTAGGGATGAAATTTTAAACACGGGCGAAGAAGAGGGGTTTAGCTTATGCATATAATAATGTACCAAATGTTCGCTTTAAGAGGAAAAAGATTTAAATCATGAAATGGGAACATTAAATTATTGAATTTTATTCCCCATTTTTCCGCGAAAAGGTCTTAATAAGTTTGAATGCGGCGATAAATCGTTTTTAATTGGTTCGAAATGTGTTTTTCTAAATATTCTTCATTTGCGACCATAATTTGTAAATGAAATCAAAGATGTAAGATATAGGTTTCTCGTTTAACTGGTTACTTAGTTTAGGTTACAGTTATAAAATCGTGCTTAAGTAGCTGTTAGTCAAAGTTTTTAAACAACAACTAATTTATTTGTAGTTAAAGTGATTAAAATGGGGTTTCTAGTTTGTGGTTAAAGTTAATAAACGGAATCATAGTCTACTCGTTAAAGAACGATATTCAATGCAAATTTAATGTAGTGATAACCTCTAGCCGTTTATTGTGTCATTTAGCTCAGAATAGCGTATAATAAAGAAGTGATCAGTGTTAGACTAAAAATATCTCATTGGACAACGATACTCGTCTCAAAAATGCTCCTATCACCCTCATCGTTATCGAAAGTCACCCTCCTGGTTATCAAAATCGCCATCATTAATTTGTATTCATATTTTTGTTGAAATGTGATTGACCTCATCCCAAAATTTTCTATTAATCAATATCGGCCTAATATTTTAAAGTGTCTGCCATGCAACAGTCCTTGAAGCAATACATGTTCTTTCCCAATGCCATGAATGTGTGATAACATTTGTGGTAATCCTTCGCAAGTAAATTTAAAGTTCTAGAAATTTAAAATTAGCCTAAGTAATCAACTAATGTTATATTTAACAATATGGAGTTAGAGCAAGAAGCAACTTACAACTTGCGAATGTTAACCGTTTAAAAATTTTCGGATTCCCTGTAACCATTAATATAGCATCCTTTTACTATTAAAGATGAGAACGAGTTGGTAACAAACTTTACTTCCAATGCTCCGCAAAGAGGTTCATGGCTGCTGTATATAATCCAACCCATGAGAAAGCTATCTTTCTTTCAAAAATTTGGACAGGGTTTACACAAGTGACATCGCTGAAAGAGATATTGAACCAATTATCAACGATGGTGCTTTATTTCAAAGCTTTCCAATTAGCTTCTGAGGCTCAGGTACCATCATCACTAAATGTTCATTGCACGCCTTTAACGTTTGGCTTCATACGTACCAAAAATATTTTTGAGAAGTTAGACGATAAGGGGATGTCGTTGTCAAGCGAAGTAGGTTTCGAATTTTGCAGGAAACAGCTTTCGGCGGCGACATTTCCTTTGAGTGCCACATCCTGCGGTTTTGTCCACTCCTCCCATAAAAGAGCGGTATGGTCTCAGAGCAGCCACGAAGGTCGGTGATAGAGGCAGCATTTCTTCAACATTTCAGTGAAACTTGACCTCAATTCTGTGTTTTAGTTATTTTCGCGCGACAATAAATTACTAAAGAATGGCCGTTCCAAGCGCGTATCCTTTGTTCGTGTTTCCTGTTTTATTGGCGGTTTATTCATGCGCATGTAAGTATCGCAATCGTAATTGGGCTCTGCATTTATATTAAGGTACGTAAATTTGCATGTTCTGAATTTCATGATGTCCATTCACTTCCATCTTATCCGCAATTCTCATCTCCGAGTTCGTTATTAGGGGATATTTTTAAGGAAAGCGTTTCTGTACGAGTTTTTAAAAGAACAAAGTCAACTTTCCTTTGAAAAATGTGAATACAATAAGAAATAGGTTGCCGGAGAGAAAATATAAGCTAACACTGTGAAAGAAAAACAACCTTTCGGACAGACACAAAAGCACCATACTACCCGAGGAGATTTAGCGTATCCATCTTTCATTGGGATTCTTTGGAAAGGCACCACACGAACCGCAAATTTTACAGTGAGCTGGAATTGCTGTATTAACCATAGTGCAATTTTCTATTCGCTGCAAATTATTAATTAAATTCTATCATAATTATTACTAATAAATTAGGCTTAATCCCATCCATTTGGCTCAATAGGATTCTAGTTAACGTAAGACATACGAACATACCTACAAGTAATAACCCTGTGTCGCTGTACCGAATGAATGTACCACATGATGTACCACGAATGAAATTTATAAGTCCTCGTAAATTTTTCACCTTCTAATAACAGTAGATATTTCTCCTCGCCTATCAATTCTATTAGAATCGCATAATTTTCAAGATTCATTTTAAAATAGTTTACAGTGCATTCATAACTATATTTTGAGAAAATCTAAAATGACTTATGGCTTTGAGAGTATTTTACACAATCCTTCCTTTAATGCCAAAACATTTAATGCACAACAAATAGTTAAGGAAAATTAGTCGTAGGCGAATCAATATACGGCGTCGTTTATGCGTGTTTAATGAAATAGCGAGAGGAATAGTTATATTCATTCCAGCCCTATAGCTACTCTTGCATCAAAAATTCACCACTTGAACCATAAAAAAAACTCTACATTGGTTTCTATTTCAGACTCGGAACCTTTTGAGTACCGTAGACTGAGTGTAGTCTATTTTCGAGCGTATTAAACTATTTTATCTTTCCAATACCAATAAGTCTATTACTTTAAGAAACACGGTCATGTAGGGATATCGTATAGAAGTTATGTTTAAGGACTGTATTTCCGCGGACAATGTGTAATAGCAAACCTCTAGGCCATACTCCTAATCCAAGCTATTGAAGCCCTTTTCAATTCTATATATCTTTCCATTGATATTTTCATAATAGGTTATCTTGCATGGTATACACGTACAGAATAATGTGGATAGCCATATTCTCGGGGATCTTGGGTGATGCAAGTTGCTTTCGCTGATATCTAAGTGATAACCAAACGCTTCTTTGTCTAATAGCACCTCGGCTCATCGAGACTAACCAATATTTGTTCAACTCATGAAAGAGTGGTGGCTTGCACATTGTACTGACATTCTAAAGGTTTTAGTGTCTATTTCTGATCCCTTTGAACTGACTCCTAAGTATCCTTGGAATTAATCATCATATGGCATGTCCATATCTCTTTCCGCGTTGACGAGGCAAAGTCCTATACGGAGGTTCGAATTAACTGTGTGTGCAGACACTTTTGATACCTTTCTTATTTCATCTTGAGGAGGTTGATACGACTCTTAATAAACCTCCCGAAGATCTGACAGGTTCTTCCGGAAGCGTAGGTCGTTGGATCGTAGCATTGTGGTGTGGCTATATACGACTTGGATAATAATTGAGTCTGGATTTTATACTTTACGCACACATGAAAGCATCATCATCACATCATTATCACAAGTCACATATTCACTGCCGTGCACGAAAATTTGGCAATTAATTTTACATGAATACATGTTTGCGACAAAAAACTGTCAAATTAAAAATCAAATGACTTAAAGAGGCGCTCATCCTCATCGAAGGGAAACTCATTTTTACGGCAAAGGGATATCAGACAACTTAATTGCATTTTATAGTTTCTGTAATGCAGTGAAAATCATCCTTGATTATTCTAATAAATTTCGTGAATTATAACTCTAACTTATACAGAACAATGTCCGGTAAATTTTATTATGCATTATAATGGTTTAATTTTGAATGGCTATCTTTTACATTTTACATGATTTAATTTTGCATGGATAAGGTAGAGAATGGTTGAACAGATTTCTCTTGGGAAAAGAATACGAGACACAAAGCAAGTTACATATATATCGAAGTAAAAATCAACAGTTATGTTATTTCAATTTGGCGATTAGTCCTATTTTAAGTTCTGTCCAAAAATATTCTGTCATGATTTCCTTCGCGCTTAACATGGTTCCAAAATCATAGAGTATATAAACTAGTGAAATATAAAATGCACAATTGGGATCACGGTGAGATCGTCTTTTCCATGTCGAAGTATATTTTCTCTTTGTTTACAGTGAGACCTGGAGATTCATGCCACACCCCGAGGTCCGAGGTCGGAGTTTGTTTGGAGGTGAGGAAATGTTCGACTCTTGTCGTTCTGCTTAGGAGTAAACCTCTGATGCCGTCTACGATAAGCTATCTCAGGGGTTGTCAGTGTGGCATAAATGGTCGGAAGCCCCTAGTGTGCTGTCCCCAGAGGAGAGAAGGTGAGCAAAAATACTGTTTGAGGAGATTTTTTTTACTTATTCATAGGACGCAAGGATATTCCAATTTCAACAATCAAAATGATCACTGCCACAGATTTCGTTATTACTTTGTTTGACGCTCATGTGAGATTGATGTCATGATTTGGATTTGTAAAAATATTCGGGTGAAATATTTCAAAGGAGATATTATTTAGCAATATATCTTTGAAGAATATCAATAGCTGAGAGGGTTCATCATGGCGTGGGAAGTTTACGCCCAAGTGTTTAATAACTGTCAAAAATAATTCGTGAGAGTGAAATGCTGGTACGGATGGTAAACCACTCAAAATTATATAAACCTATTGCGCAAGAAAATGACGAGGGACAAGGGAAGTGATAAGACTGCCTTACTGACCAGCAGGAGGAATCATTTTTCTCAGACACATCTGAAGTTTAAGCTATAAATCCCCTACTAAAGAAGGAATGTACTTAGTCATAGTCATGGGACCAATTTAGTGATCAGCACGAAATAGTGGATTATTATTAGGTAATCTACCGGTTAAGGTAGGTCTTTGGATGGACACAACTATCAAATAAACATTTTGTAACCCCAAACAAAACCCAATCCAGCAACCTAATCTACATCAGGTCCCTCTTCATCTCTGTGTACTTCTTTCCTCCCTTCATCCCGTCCAACATCCCTATCCTGCTCCTGCCCTTTCCTCGCTTGCCCAACATCCTCCCCTCTATTACCTACTTCAACATTCCGCTACAGCTCAATACGCCTTTCATCCATCTTTCCTGCCTCCATAGGATTTCTCTCAACAAACCCCTCTCCTCACCCACCATCTCTAGTACTTCCTCATTTGTTTTCTATAGTGCCCATCATTACATTCTTGAATACAAGCATTTTTTTTAAATAGTGGATATGGATATGAAATTCTCTTTATTCCTACCTTGCTCACATAGGACCAGCAGTATTTTCTTTCACATTCGTTGTCCGTTGTAATATTTTTACACAGCTCTGACGATTTCATTGTTAATTACCGAGAGGTTGAGGTACCAAAAATCAGTATTAAGAAAAAAAGTTTTTCTATACCGTTATCTGAGTGAGAAATGTGCGGTAAAGGAAGAGAAAAACTCTGTCCTCATAGATGTATAAGTACGTTTGTGTAAGAATTTGACCGAAGAAAGTAGGCTAATATTTTCTCTGTCAGAGTCACGTTATCATCACGCTTTTTCCCTTCCTCTACTAGATGGTCCCTCTTAAATTAAATGATGGGCCAAGGTGATAGTTGTTCGATACCAATTAGTTCTTGAATAACTCACCATTTTGCAATTACCGACTTGTTTAAGTCTAGTCTTCAATTTACGATCACAACTTTGTCAAAGTTGGAAAACACTACGGTAGTAATAAAATAAAAGTCACATAACATTCAACTAAATCAATACCGATCAATACTAATCTGAACTAATCTATACTCTGCTGATCAATGTTAACATTTATTATTCGGCAATGATGCCCAGAGTCCTGCATTATTTCGAAGCATACACATATACCATCTCATCCAAATATATTAAAATTTACTTATGTTTTAATACCTCAACTACTCTTCTAAGATAAATGTTTCATTAGTTTCGGTCCTGACATCCCTTCCTCTTCCAATGAGTTGCAAAAGCATTAGCAACAATATGTTGCTCCTTCTAGACGGTTCGCCGGAACCATGCGTCACTCCGGACAGGCGAGGAGGGGAGTGCATGGAGTTAAAGCGCTGCCCCTACCTCTTGGGACCGCTGACCAACAACTCCGACCCCTCTGAATCGCTGCTGAGGCTCCTCCAGTCCAAGTGCAGAGACGGGTCCTTGGAGCCCTTGGTATGTTGCCCTTTGGCCGATGGCGGTGCAACTCCTCCCGTTTGGCCTCCGGCTGCCGGAGGGGGAGAGGTGGCAGGAGGCGGGGGCGAGAAGGAGGCCAAGGGAGAAGGCAAGGGGGCGGGGGTGAGGTTCCATCGGAACGTGGGCCTGCTAAGGAGGGACATCTGCGGGCCACTGGCGCTGGACGACGTGGAGGATTTCTTTCAACTCAAGCTGTACAGATTTCCCTGGATGGCGCTGATCTCCTTCGAGTACGGTAAGCTCCCATAATGCATACTAATTGCGATAGGATATCCATTTATCGTGGTCACTTTTTTTCGATCCTTTCTAACGCCCTTTGTCGACATACTCAAAAATATCACATCACCATTGCCACTTAACCTTTACAAAATTTGAATCATTTCCGTCAGGATACAGTTTCAGATGATTCATTCCTTCCTACCATGAAAGGGCATTTTTTGTGTTTGTCGAACAAAACTCGGTGGCATTATCAAAAAATTTGTAAAAAGTCTTTCTTTGAGTATGACATTGACATCCAAAAATGCATTTCTCTCTTCAAATTACAAAATTATGTTACTATCATTGGAGTTGCATTGCGATGAAAGTTGTAGTTATTGTGACGGTTCCTGTTTCTTCCAAATAATGAAAAATACTTTCGTATTGAGCAAATGTCCAAAGTTAGATGTCAAGACCTGAGTCTGAGACGCATGTCTAGGATAATACTATAGTCGGTGTGGGCAAAGAAAACTGCAAAAATATTCGCCCGGACAGGGACTTGAACCCTGGACCCTTAGGTTAAAAGCCTAATGCTCTACCGACTGAGCTATCCGGGCTCCCTGAGGGCAATTATATTATTAAGTCGTAATTAACGATATCTAAAACCTAATTGTGTCTGGACTTCAGCCTACGGCAAAACTCGTCATACACCTACATTATTTTCATATTCCTCCGCAGCACGAACTTCATGCATTGAAACTTTTACTTGATATTTTTATTAAAAGTTCATCTAGATACGAAAACAATATTCACTATTTCGAAGGCACCGAAGGATCCAGCGTTCCCGTTTCCTATTTCTTTGTTGTTTTGGAAATGCTATAATTCAAAATATACATTAAAATATTGTTTATTTTAAGTGAAGTTTCCTCTAATATTGTCATAAAATAATATATGCTATTGACAAGCTGCATGCTAAAGGTACAATTGGTATGGCAAGTTCCGCAAAAAATGAGAAGATTATAAAATCATATGTTACCTACAAAGAGTGTGGAATAATCGATCGGAAGAACTGAATGTAGGAGTGAAAGCCGATGATGAATTCATGAAATCTCTTTTATTTTCTGATGATCATGCTTTACTGAGCCAAAAGATTACGATAATGGCAGGGCACATTAGAAAATTATTGTAATAGGTATGAAATTTGAATCAATGCAAACAAAACAATTATGAGGTTTACGAGAAAGAATGCGAAATGCGAGGTTAAATATTAAATTTGGAGGGAATAAATTATGAAGGGTGTAAGAGTTTGTATATCTCGCAAGTATTTGAACGAAGATCATCAAAGTATGTGCCATCCGTCTTAAGTACTTTAATTGATTTAAGATTGGTGCAAGGCGTTTCATGGCGTCACTGATGTAGTTTACCTTAGCTGATTCACTGATATTTACGAATTTATTTCATTTTTTTAAATATATTTTTCTTAGTCTTTATTATTTATATAGGTATTTATTTTTGTTTGGATAATTTAATTTACTTCATTGATTGAATAAATTTCTCTTTTAATCCTGTTGGGGTGGTTTTGATTTTTTTATTCGATTATATGTTCTTTCTTTCCAAAGGTTTCGTATCTTTATTTCTTCTATGGCTATTTTATATAGACAGTATTATATGGAGGGGGGTGCTAATTTTTCTCGTTTTATTTTATTTGTACTTTTCTTTGTTTAAACAAATTAGTTGTCTAAAATGGAATTATAGGGCATAAGAAGAAGAACTGTCTTATAGGTAGAGAAGTTTTCACATTGAGGGAGGGAGGAATCGATTACAAGGACGTTGAGTAAGGGTGTTCAGTAAATGATAATAATGCCTTGAATTTGGATTTCAATGGATTGGATACATGGTCGTTGAAGCAAGACGATAAGAATAGATGTCGCAATTTGATTTACGACGAAATGTTGCAGACGGTGATGGAGTGAAACGTAAAGCAAACAAGATAAAGGAAGGAAAACAGGTGTGTTGGACGGAACGAAGGGAAATGGAATGGTGCGTAATTGAAGAAGACTGTGTTGACGTGGGGTCTCAGAGTGTGTCTTGTTAGACGATCAAAGTCTTGTTAGACCATCAAAGAGATAGAGCACTGAAAATGTATAAAATATACGTGTAACCACCAATATTTTTTCAGAGGATTGTCGCTGCATAATACAAAAACCAAAAATTGCAAATTTCAAAGAACTTCAATTTTTCTAAAGTTACTTTGAATTTAAAATATAGCCATGATATTGACTCGATTCGTTTTTTACTTATTGTGGTTATTTTGAGATACATTCAATTGATGCTCTAGTAATTTTCTCTCTTACCTTACGCCAGAATTTAAAAGCAACTGATTGTAAGGTTTTGACATGAATGAAAGTACTTACTAAATTGTAATTGCCATAATAAAGTAATTTGCTTTTGTGATATATATATTTCATGAAAACAAGATGTGTGTGTGTGCGAGCAGAGTGAATTTTAATATTTTGTATTAAAAAACTCACTTCTCTAAAAATTGGCAATTTACGTAAACTTGCATGTTCATAGATTTATTAGTGTTTAGTTCATGCGTACGATGGGTAGAACACAGCAGTTAACCATGCATACCCCATTTCGAAAGTAATTATCAAATATAATTACTTGAATTGTACAACATATTATGAATAATTAAGTTTGTTTTATTATTTTTACTTTTCCGTTGCCTATTTACCAAGCCCGGATAGCTCAGATGGTTTTATCTTAAGGGTCCAGGGTTCAAGTCCCTGTTCGGGCGTTATTAATTTTTTTGCAGTTACTTGAAAGCACAAGTAAACAATTCTAGAGTTCCTAATTCTTACAAGTGTAGAGATTTTTTGGGAAAATCGAGCTGTGGGGTCTAATTCTTAATAAGCTAACTTCTGCGAACGTAGATAGTTTTAAGTTTTTAGAAAACGTTTGACAACAATAGCCATATTGGTATACTTTATATTGCCACAAAAATACACACTCATAATCAAAATATGGGGTTTTGATTAATTGTTAATTCATTCGGCATGGATAATTAATTCTACTGCATTGGATATAAAGAAAAATCAGTTTCGAAATAATGAACTAATTTTTCTATGACAAGAAACGATCGATTGAATCTTATTCTCTAGCGAGATCCTTTTTCAACTTCACTTCTTCGGAATACTCGTCTAAACAGTTCAAACTTTAGGGGTCACGTTCAGGGAGATATATGACCCCTAAAGCTTTTTAGTCCATTGCTGTGGAAATAGCCTGGGCTAGACGATATCCTAGGTTAACTTTATTCGTCCGCCATAATTTTTACTGCATTATTTATATTGTTAATATTGATGTCCCGAGTGGCACCAAGTTTACACTGAATAACCAATCCAAAATAATAACACGCTTAATTATCCCCCGTGCTAACTTATCCCAATATATTGGAATAAAATAATTGATAATTCTTCCTGATTGTCATGTCTTCTGTTTTGCCTGGTCATCCATATCGCTAACCAAATGGACTGCTATTGTTACATTTTTTTCACTCAAAATGATTACTATATCCGTTAGGCCACCCTCCGGTTTACCCCAGCAATATTAGCAAAAAATGTGTGCTCATAAATAACTATATACTAATGTTTTAAATCTGTAGAAAAATTGACGAAGGTTGTATTTGTAAAACTTTATTTTCTGAATATAACATTCATGTAATAATAATGTGAGTCGCGGTAGTCCAGGGGGTAAAGCGTTGGACTACTGACCGGAGAGCCTGGGTTCGATTCCAAATGCTCATAAATATGTAATAGAAAAAATGAAAGTTTTATATCTGTAGAAAAATTGACGAAGGTTGTATTTGTAAAACTTTATGTTATGAATTTTAAATTCATGTAATAATAATGTGGGTTGTGGTAGTCCAGGGGGTAGAGCGTTGGATACCCGGTTAAGTCACTTAGGGCACCTGCAGCTCCACCCAAGCTATGTGATTTTCGGGTACCAGATCTTCCTGGGAAACCATAACCGCCACAGGGAAAGGAACTGGCCCCCCTACCCTGATGTGTGAATGTTCACACGCCGTCGGACTTAGTACTGAGTGAACCTACTATCACCTGCCAAACCGACCTTCGGGATGAATACTGTGTTTTTGGTTTTTTATAATAATAATATAAGTCAGTCCCGAATTTTGTTTGATAGGTTATTATAGCAAAGGTAATGCAGTTATATTCTGGAAGGTATCAATTTCAAATATGGTCATTTATAGTACATCATTGTTTAGGGGAGAAAAGGACTACAGGAGTTCACACCTGCTCACACCCACCTTTCAGACAGCGGTCAAAATGCATTCATATAAGGAACAAAATAAGATGAATCAGATAATCAGGATCCCTTTAGACTCTACTTCAATGTGCAATTATATTTGAAGGTCTCTGAATTTCTTTTTGATTCTTTATGTCGCATCTCTTTTGAAAAACTTTACACTTTGACACTAATTCAATTTTTAAATTATTAAAGTTTTTTTAGTGCAAATCCTAATTTAGATCCTTCCCTATTTTCCCGATTCATTGAAAGCTTCAAGTATATTATTAATTTAGCGGCATTTCTAGGTGTCATAGCGGATCTTATTAGGTACTACGACACTTTGGTGTGCTTTTCCCCTCCAATGAGTTTGCACCTGCCCATAGTAAAGTCGTTTCTCCCTCTCAGGCGAATTCGGAAGCTCTTGCCACACGCCCGACTTCGCCATAGGACACTGCATTCGATTCCGAAACTGTCCCACCTTGTTTCGGGAGCTTCGAAATAAACCGCAGAACGTGACCACGAGGGAATTCCTGGCACCCTACGACTGCGGACAGGATTCCAGCGCATGGGGCACTCTCTATTGCTGTCCTATTTATACAAAAGGTAGGGTAGATCAAGGTTTGGGGGTGCCTATGGTATGATATTATACGGAGTTTTGAGAAAACCTCTGCATGTTTTAATATATATTCATAGCCACCCTTCAGTACTCATGAGTTAATATTAACTTCTTCGGCTCTCTTAGTTGATCCGACTATGTTATTCGACTGCTTCTTTGATGGCATTAAGTACTACTTTTGAATCCCAGTTAAAATATATGTATCATCATCAGCAGTATTTCAATCCTAGGATTGGTTTATTGCAGCCCTCCATTCGCTTCTATTTAATGCCAATTCCCTCAATCCTTGATACCTTTTCTGTTTCACGTTTTTCTTAATTTGTCCTATGTACATGTCTCTTGGTCTTCCTCGTGGAATCTTCCCTTCTATTTTTCCTTCTATTATATCCATAAATATATATATTATATTATTATTAGGTAATCTACCGTTTAAGGTAGGTTTTTGGATGGACACAACTATCAAATAAACATTTTGTGACTCCCCACCTATCAAACTAATCTATATCAGGTCCCTCTTCATCTCGGTGTACTTCTTTCCTCCCTTCATCCCGTCCAACATCCCTATCCTGTTCCTGCCCTTACCTCGCTTGCCAGTCCCGCAGTTGCCAGGACTCAATTTCTGTTTTGCGTCCACCATTATTTTCTTGGGAATGATAATTGAGGTGGTTTCCCGTTGCCTTCCTCAATAGTGTTTTTAACGTGACACCATCACTTAATGGCCGCCCCACTGGGGTCAGACGCCATTGCAGCCGCCTCACTGAGGAACAGACGCTGTGTGGACTACCTTTCGTCTGGCTCCTAACCTTCGACCTATCTGGCATGGGTGACCCTACCTACCAGGAGCAATTATATTTACTCCCGCCAGCACAGCTCTAGGGGCCATCGGAACACACAAGCCCTTCCACCACGACAAGGTTGTAGTCCATGGGAGGGAAATATATATATATATATATATATATATATATATATATATATATATATATATATAACACAATAAAACAGATAACACGTAAAAGGACACTCACACTGTAGATGATTTAAGCTTTCGGCCTACTCCGAGGCCTTCTTCAGGTCTGACCTGAAGAACCCCTCGGAGTAGGCCGAAAGCTTAAATCATCTACAGTGTGAGTGTCATTTTACGTGTTATCTGTTTTATATTCTGTGTTCTATCGTGCCGTCCAAAAGTTATATTGCTCTCGTGAGTGCTTCCGTATATATATATATATATATATATATATATATATATATATATATATATATATATATATATATATATATATATATATATATATATATATATATATATATACACGAGGGTCATCCGGAAAGTAGTACCCGTTCGTGCCGCATGAAGTGCTGACGACGCGAGTAGCCGCTGGACGAGGTCAGGTAGCTTCAGTGGCTTGTCTGCCTTCTCTGAGCCAAGTTGCGTGACGCTAGCATTGCCTGTGTTGTTTCTGTGATTGTTTACAATGTTTAAAAAAATTGAGAACGCCGCCAGTTGTGAAGTGAGGGCAGTGATTAAATTCCTCAATCCAAGAAACGTTCGCCCATGTGATATTCATCGCCAATTAAAGGAGGTGTATGGAGACAATGTAATGGACGAGTCGTCTGTTCGGCGGTGGTGTCGCAACTTCAACATGGGGAGGGGGAACACACACGACGATGAGCGTTCGGGGAGACCGTCTGTCATTACAGACCAACTGGTGAGCTCAGTTGACGAATTCGTGAGGAACGATCGGCGCGTCACAATTGATGACATCTGTGAGCATTTTCCCAATGTTTCTCGAACAATTGTTCATGAAATTGTTAAACACCATCTGCATTATGCAAAAATTTGTGCAAGATGGGTCCCTCGCATGCTTACAGATGAGCACAAAACCAAGCGTATGGCTGCAGCACTGACGTTTTTGGGACGTTATTCTGATGAAGGAGACTCTTTCTTGACTCGCATAATTACTGGTGACGAAACATGGGTTTGTTATGCATCACCTGAGAGTAAACGACAGTCAATGGAGTGGCATCATGCTCATTCACCAAACAAACCAAAAAAATTCAAGACAGTTCTGTCCACCAGGAAACTCATGGCAACCATTTTCTGGGATCGACGAGGTGTATTGCTTATTGATTTTATGGCCCGTGGAGACACTATTAATGCCAATGCGTATTGTGAAACATTAAAGAAATTACGGCGGGCAATACAAAATCGGCGGCGAGGTCTATTGTCTACTGGTGTCATTCTCGTTCATGACAATGCCAGGCCTCATGCAGCTGGGATAACACAAAAACTTTTGCAGCAATTCAAATGGGAAACTTTCGACCATCCACCGTATAGCCCGGACTTGGCCCCTTCAGATTTTCATCTCTTTACAAAGCTTAAAGACTTTTTGGCAGGAAAAAGATTTGACAGCGATGAAGAACTTAAAGAAGGAGTGACCCTGTATCTCAATGAGCTGGCGGCGAAGGACTATGCAGCAGGAATACAGAAACTTGTCACACGTTATGACAAATGCCTTAATTTGCTTGGAGATTATGTTGAGAAGTAGTTTAAAGTATCCTCTTTAAAATAAAATTTTTTATGTTTGTTAATATTTACTTTTGTGTCTTTATTTCACGAACGGGTACTACTTTCCGGATGACCCTCGTATATATATATATATATATATTATATATATATATATATATATATATATATATATATATATATATATATATATATATATATATATATATGTGTATATATATATACACATGAGTGTTCTTTTTAGGTGTTCTCGAGCTGTGTGTTACTGTCTAAGTTTTATTTATTTTATATATATATATATATTTTTACATTTAACTAACTAATACCTCCTTGTTATGAATCCTCGTCATCACTCGCCCTGCGTATATTCCTTACCCCATTGTTATTTTCACCAATGTAGGGTAAGTAATGGCCACGGGAACATACCAACTCTCTCAGAGGAAACCGACCCATTGTGCTGAAGGGTTAATATTTAATTTTGCTTTGCAAATCAATTCCACTGCTACCAACCTTATTAATTTGAAGATGATTGAAGAGAAATTGTGTAGAGCTCATTAATGGGTATTCTTTCCTCGTGATTCAGAAGATATTTTCAGATATTTTTTTTCCAAAAGAGGGTTTCCAGGTGCCAATTGGGGACCAAGAATTTATCTTCTACGGAAATTCATTCCAATGTGCTGCCACAGTCATCAATGAGCGTTACTTGTTGACCTCCGGTGCTTGCCTGAACGGTTTGCCCATTAAACCGTAAGTACTCCTGAGGACTTATAGTACAATAAGTTTCATTTGGCATTCAGGTAAAGGGGTACTTAGAATCATCAATTAGAGGAAGGAGAGAAGAGAAAATGATTGTTTAGGTGATAACCAGTTTGGAGATAGAAAGGGGAAAGACACACGTGTTGCCAACAGCATTAATAAGGTCAAGAATGAGAAACATAGAATACAATCAGGATGTGTCTGTTTCGTAGATTGTAGATTTAGAGTAGGCGTTCGATAGAGTGAATTAAGCGGAAATAATGAATGTACGGGGTCTGTTCAAAAGGTTCCCGAGATTTGTGAATAGCGCGCATCCAGTTGGTTATTCATTAATTCGCTTGAAGGCGTTGCGTCCGCAAAAACTTCCCACATAACCACCTACAATAACTTTGTTGATCTCTTATTTTGTTGATAGGTTACGGCCGTTTCTATGAAGAAGTGTTCGTGGAGTGCGGCAAAAAATAGAATCCACGGAAATGAGCTCTTTGAAGGAGTAGGTTTGTTCCGCGAAATTCTTCGTGAAACCCTGCAAGTATTTGACGAAAACTTTTGGAGTTGAATAGCAAGGCTAATGGTGAGGATGCTACGACACGTACCGCTTATTTTGAGTGGTTAACCCGGTTCAAAAATGAACGGCAATCAGTGGAAGGCGACGAGTGTTCCGGAAGACCATCAACGCCAACAGATGACCTCCACATCGAGAAAGTGAAAAATCTCGTTCGTGAAAATCGATGTTTGACTGTCAGGGTACTTGCAGAAGAGTTTTGAATCTCAATTGATTCGTGCTACGAAATCCTCACTGAAAAATTGAGGATGGATCGAGTCGCCGCCAATGCGTGCCTCGTTTGATGACAGTAGACCAGAAATCACATCGAGTTGATGTCTGTCAGGAACTGTTAGATCGGGCTGAAGAGGATGAAACCTTCCTTCTAGTAAGTAGTAGGTAAAATAGCCCCCTCTCTCCAAAAAAGCTTGACAATTTCGCTCGAATATCGAGGTGATGTTGACTCTTTGTTTCGATGCAAAGGGGATTGCGCTTCACAAATACCTACCTAAAGGCCAGGCAGTCAACGCAGAGTACTACCTGGGGGTTATGAATCATCTATGGGAGAGAATCATGTGAAAACGGCTCGTACTTTGGAGGAGCGGGGACTGTTTTTTCTCACCCTGACAACGCACCGACTCATTCGTCTCTCAGACCTCATGAGTTTTTAGCCAAAAACAAAACCGCTGTGCTTCGCCACCCACTCTACTCTCTAGACCTGGCCCCATGTGACTCATTGCTGTACCAAAAACTAAAAACCTCGCTCAAAGAAAAAAGATTTGCCATCATTCCAGAGACAGGGAAAAATTCGACGGAGGAGCTTATAAGAATCCCGGAAGAAGTGTTCCAGGACTGTTTCAAAAAGTGAAAACACCGTTGGAATAAGTGTACACGTTGGGGAGGAGACTAATTTGATGGGGACCATGACCAGTAATTTGTAAGTAAAGTTCAAGTTCATTTTTTTTTAATGAAAAAGTTCGAGACCTATTTCAATGGGCCTCGTTTTGCCGAAAATAGGGGTTAATAGGAGGGATAGACCACTTAACTGCAACCCCTTACATGCCACAGATTCCTCAGAGGGAAGTGGGAGATGGACATTCGAGAAGGGCAGTGGAAGAGGAGTAATTCAGGGTTTTTTTTATTACCTGTGATGTTCAAGGCATGTGTGGAGGAAATTATTAAAGAGGGATGAGAGGAACTGGATATAAGAATGAAAGTTGGTAGGGAATTAATAAAATCAGTTAGGTTTGCTTATGACCAAGCCGTAGTTTGTCAGTCAGCCAAGGGATTGCAAGAATTTCTGAGTGAATTGGATATTCAGTGCGATAGATATAGGATGAGAATAAATGTGAATAAAACTAAGTGAATGCGGTTTTTCAGAAACAGAAAGACTAATTCAAAATTTTACATAGTAGGACAAAAACTAGATGAGGTGAAAACAGTTAACATATTTCGGAAGTGTTTCGGATCAAAATGTTCAAAGTAGAATGTAGTAGGGACATAAAGAGAAGAATTACGTTAGACAGAAATGCTTTCGCAAGGAGGAGGGTGTGGATGACTGGGACATTAAGTAAAGACGCTAAGAAAAGACTTGTCAAAAACTTTAATGTGGAACTCGGTGTCGTTCACTCATGGTTGTCGAAGAAAGACGATAAGTGTAGATTGGAAGTTTTTTAAGGGGAAAGTGTTAGAGGGGAAAACGTTGGGCAAATAAGGAAGGGGTAGGAATGTTGGACGGGGCACAGACTGTTGGACGGAATGGAAGAATGAAGTATGCAAGCTTAAAGAAAGGTTTTTTTTGTAGAATGTATTGTATAACGTAGGATATCAGGTAGAGTGTTGATGGAGAGGCAAGTAAATACATCGCTGCACCATGTTATAGGCTGTGTTCATCTAAATACCAGCTCAAATGGTAAAATTATTAGGTAATCTACCGGTTAAGGTAGGTTTTTGGATGGACACAACTATCAAATAAATATTTTGTAACTCCAAACAAAACCCAATCCAGCAACCTACTCTACATCAGGTCCCTCTTCATCTCTGTGTACTTCTTTCCTCCCTTCATCCCATCCAACATCCCAATCCTGTTTCTACCCTTTCCTCGCTTGCCCAACATTCTCCCCTCTATTACCTTCTTCAACATTCCACTGCCGCTCAATACGCCTTTTATCCATTTTTCCTGCCTCCATAGGATTTCTCTCAGCAAACCCCTCTCCTCACCCACCATCTCCAGTACTTCCTCATTCGTTTTCCTTTCAAATGGTAAAATATCAAATTAATAATTAATGAAAAAGTACTCCTTTAAATAGGCAGAAAAAATAATTGAATGCCGGAAAATGATTGCATTCCTGGTAAATAATTGTTTTATTGATATTTTTAATACTATTTTTCCAATTAATATTTTATTTTCAGAATAAAATTATAAAATTAATAGAATAATGGGGAAGAAAAAATGCATGATATATATAAAAAAATACAATAATTATAATTCATATTGTGCAGTTTGATATCGTTTTATATCTGAAACGTAAAATGGGAAATATTTTGTAAGTCTAAAATGACAAAACTATGCCGGGATATTTGAATGAAACATGAAAAATATAAAAATGTGCTTTTCAGGACCAAAGCGAGGATTGGCGAACATGACACCATGAAAGATGATGACTGCGGTGTGGTCAGCGATAATTTCAACAGAAGTGAGCAAACTTAGAGCATTTATTATGGAATGAAAGACTAATAATAATACTAATAATATTTAGGAATTTTGGGATATGATAATTGTACATTTAGTAATGTGCAGACCCGAAAAGCATAAAAAATTATCCCATGTCTTGTATCATGTCTAGCGTATTTGTTGCATTTAGGGTAGTATTTGTATTCCCGATTGTTTCTGGAACCATTACTTGTAAAGTTTTATTCACTGGCTATTATTTCGTAATTTTTCCCTACTAGATAAATTTCAAGCTACTCCTACATTTTCTCTCTTTTGTTTTGTTAATATTTCAGTGCCGTTTGAAATAATGCAAAAAATCACAAGTATTTTTTTTTAACCAATGAAACTGATTAATCAACAGTTCCTCACCAAATGCAAACTGATTAATGTACAAGCCTATCATCTCATGATATAAAATTCGATTGGAAACAATATCTTTTACATTAATAATTTTTTTCTTTATGCACAAGTTTATCAAACTCACACCAAATGTTTTCCCAATACAGAAGGAAATCAAAATAATTTTATGTGATGAAGGCAAATAATGTCATATTTTAATTTTATTTGTCTTTCTGAAAACGAAAGCGGGTAAAACGGCCACAGACCTCAAGTTGCTTCATGAAATGCTCCTTACAAATCCCGGCCTCTCATTGAACCTTAAATATCCTCTGTAAAAGTTGGCCGTGGTAGAGTTGATGCCACAAGATACCAAGTTTCATGATTATTACTTTGGTTCTCTTTAAAAATGAGTGGATCATGTCCTATTGGATTTGCAATTATTTCCTTAAAATGTACGTAAATTACGTCAATGTCTCAATGATCTCATATCTCTTACTATTTTATTTCTCTAACATGTTTCCCTTGAATTTCGCCAGTTATATTCCCAGAAGCTCATTTTTGGGACGAGGAGATATGTGCTCCCAGCCCGGAGGACGTTCCAATTGAAGAAATTATTATTCACCCAGATCTCAGCCGAGAGACTCCGCAGAATGACATTGCACTGGTGCGCCTCGAAAAACCACTGAACTTTCGAGATTGTAAGTGGCTTCATAGGATAGTTTAATTTTTTTCTTTGCTTTTCAGACTCACGTTATAAGCGCGTTCATATTCTTCCGCATCTCGTGCCTTCCTTCCATCTGCGACTCAATTAATATTAACTCAACAGGCTCCCTCTCAGTACCTAGAACAATGTCTTCTACCGCTGGCTACTTGAACGGTTCAATTTTCCAGTAACGTACAGGGAGACTCTCACCAAGCGGAGTAGGTGATGGAGCGTAGTATTATCAGAAATACTTTCAAATATTTTATTATATTTTTTTTAATTTACCCGATTTTCGACGAAATTCTTCTGCTAAGTAACATAAAGCTGGAACGGAATAATATAAATGGAATTGCGATATTACTCTCAAATTGGACAAGTGTTTTCTCAGAAAATAGTATTTTATTATTTAATTTATTCATTATTGTGAATAAGTTTTGTTGGTACTTCATTTAAAACTTGAGTATAAAGAGCATAGGCAATATTACTTTAATTATATCGCTATTATTGCTGTCGCTAAAGTAAACTTCATTATAGTAGAAGGAATAAAGGACATGATAGTCAATTTTTTGGTGATTCCAACGCCTGATATCTTTTAAAATATTTTATACTAAAGCAAAGAAAATTCTATGTAACAGCACACAACTTTTACGGCAAAAACGGATATTGAACTCACCAGAATGGTGGTTTCCTAAACACCAAAATTGGGGCAGGGTCATCGACTCATTCATTTGCATGTATAATTGCAGCTAGAACCTAAACATTCTATTTGATGAAACGTAAACACCCGAAAGCCCATGGGTGGTTGTGTATTAGTGCACATTAGTTGTGTCAGTAGTAGTTATGCCCATAAAGTCATGCATGTCAAACTTAATTATTACGTGCATCGTGTTCTCTGTAAAAGTCAATGTCCGAGTGTGTTGTAAGAATACATCTGAAATGATAAGACCAGTTTTAATGAATACCAGTACTTATATCAAAATATTTTTCATGCCAATGAAAAATTCACCGCTTGACCATTAACTAAATAAAACGATCACTTGATCAGAGACCAGTACCATGAACTGAAAATCTGTTGCTATAGGTTCTGGGCTTTCTGGAATCTATTTTATAGGACCAAGTTATAAAGAGCTATTTAGAGAGACTTTTGCAAGGAGATCCGAATAATTTTTTTCTGTTGATACATGATTATATTTTCATTTCATCCTACATTTTTTCTTGTATTCACATAAACAATATCAATTAATTTCGCAGGGGTCCCGTAATTCGGCTGAATTGATACCGACCTGGCGATATCAAAGCTTCTATTGGTCTAATTAGGTGTGATTTCAGCATTGTGCGAAGATTTAGTATTTGAGAAGTATTTTAGTAAAAGTGTAAGTCAATTTTTATTAATTCGCTTCTCTATCAAACGCTTACGCATCCGTAAAAATATATATTTAATCTTAAACTAATAAATTACTTATTAGCACTTTTGAATATTTTTCAATTGCATAGATAGACACAAAGATGTTATAATCATAGCTATTTTTTATGTCGATTGGGAGAGTTTCAAGTAAGCCCTATGCTCTCAACTCGTCTTTTATTCACGAAAAATTATAGTCTAGTAAAAAATTCGGATTATATCAGGTGATATATAAATAATCAAAAATATAATATAACTGAAACGTCAATGGCAAGATCGGGTAGTTCAGTTGAAAGAGTAATATACTTCTAATCTTAGGGTTAAGGGTTCAGGTCTCTGCTATTGTTTTTAAATTTTTTTCAGAAACTGATTGATCTCATGATGGATCTCACGCCAAATTGTATTACATTTTGACAGATTCGTTTCCTTTTGCACAATGCTTTCCCTATAAACAATAGCGTTAAATTTTACGTTAAAAACCTGTTCATTCCTCTATGCTGTTTGAGGTGCACATAATGTGACAAACATATTTTTATTCATTTCAATCAAGAAGTATAAAGAGTTTTATGTTCATATTTACTGTTTTAATCTCAATAGTTGTATACCTTTCCCCTTCCCTTCACTCCGCTCCCTCGTTTATTATTCATAGCCTATAAACGCATTGATAAATTCTATTATTATTGCCAAGTTAATGTGAAGTGGATAATAATTGAGTTTTTATTGGAAAATATTAGCCAAATAATGTATTTTAGTGGAGAGTTCAACACGGTGAATTAATCAGAACTTGGGTAACTGTAGTTGAACTTGGGTATGTAGTACACTGGGCATATAGTTGATCAATGGCGAAATTTTGAGTTATCATTTCGCTTCTAATATTTCTTTCAGGCAGCTCTCCCGCATGTTGTCTAATGTTTGCAAATTCGACAAATAGTTGTTATATTTACTCACTTTCCGGTAGTGAAATTTCTACTCCAAATTGTCATTTCTTCCCACGTGGTTAGTAGCAGGAGCCCGGGTAGCTCAGTCGGTAGAGCATTAGACTTTTAGTCTAAGGGTCCAGGGTTCAAGTCCCTGCTCGGGCGTTTATATTTTTATTCAGAAATAATTACCTTATGTTGGACTTTTCAACGAATTTATTTTCATTAATTGATTTCTATTGACTCAATTATTTTACGATTGGTTACTCGATACGATTATATGCGTCGATACTCATACATTCATTCGTCAAAGCTATAAAAAGAGTTAGGACATACGAAAGCATTGAGTTGTGTTGAGGACAATTAACGTTTACGTAGCTGGTACGTATTTGCAAAATCACTTCAAATGGTGAAAGTGTGCTTTGTTTTTACTTGCTATGCCTAGTATTCACATGCTCTAAGCCCTGATAACTTCTAAATACACTACCGATCAGTCTGGTGGGAATCAATGACTGTAAACTTCATTCATTCGGTTTCAAATGAAGCTATGATAACTTTTCATTTCTTAAGATTCTACTGAAATCTATCAACATACGTGTAGGTATTCCACATTAATTCTTATTTACGGTGTACATTCTCGTGCCTACATATTATGAATTGGATAAATCGATCATACTGAGTCAGATACCTACCCAAATAAAAAATCCCTATATTAATGTGATTTTTTTATTACACGTATTCCCTGTGCGTGTACATTCCACATTTTGTTTCCTGGAGGATGACTTTAATTGTATTTTTAATCTTAAAATATATTTATTCCTCCAATACATTTTTGACTACTAACTGGAGATAAATTCTGCTATGCGTTTTTGAACTCCCGAATGATTATAATAATTATAACTAAAGATGATAAGCGTTATTCCTTTATTATGTTGTTTCCTCTTTCAATTATTCTTTGATTTTTCAACAATTAGATCTATTTTTTGTGAGACAATCTCATTTTTGCAATGTTTCATTCCATTGCAATTGTATTTTCAATGATCTAGAATTAAAACCATCCTTTTGTCGTACAGCAACGGTCAGGCCAATGTGCCTTCCAGTTGGAGAAGAAAAACAGTATGCATCTCTGACCAGAAAAATGTTGACAGTCTCATCTTGGAGCCAACATGGAAATTTTGGTGAGTCATTGTGATAATTAAATGCAGAATATTGTATCCTCGTATAAAGATTATTGTACAAACCTTACATTAGGAAATGTAAATCCCTGAGAATATACGTCCGGTCTGTTTTTGCGGAATATTTCACACCATTCAAATAAATTTTTATAATTATTTGGTAAATTATAAAATGTATCTTTCTGGAGATGTTATTCAAGTTTTGAATCTCCTTATCCACTTTCTTTCAGTTTAGATTAAGGCCGACGGTAGATTTCTCTTCAGAACTTCCCCCTTACCCGTTCCTTTTGACCCCACTCATTACATAAGTTTGAATGGAAATATTTCTTATTCAAAGGATATAAACATCCTGCAGTAATTAATTCATGAAAAAATAACCTATTTACATTAATTTGCCTCGAGAGTGAGAGGATCATAGATTCCGACCGGAGGAACATGAGCTTAAACCAGGGTCGTGCCGCTGAGTATTAAAGCCCTAGTTGTGTTGTTTTATAAGTGTTACATTTATTCGGGAAGCTGCTCATATAACGTAAAAGTAAATTTAAAGGTCATGATTTGTCCTCGCTTGAAAGTTTCATAACATGCCTTCGAAAGAGATTAGCTGAACTACTTATTATTAATCAAACTTAGGGATGAAAGCTGTGGCTGGATTTATAAAATTTCCAATCAGAGATGAAAAGGATAAAAATTCTAATCTGAAGGAAAATTCTCTGAAAGAGATAATTACTTGTAATATATGTACATAGGGCAATATCCAAATATTAATGGTAGTGAAACCCAATTGTCTGGTAGGTTACAACATCTGGTCTAACGCTGGAATCGTGGTGGAGCCCGGTGCCTGCAAGTCAGTAAAGAACGTCACCGATTCGAAGCAGTTCTGCATGGACGAATCCTTCAGTATGTTCTACTGTAACATGCTGCGTGGTGAGCCGGCCATGAGGGTCCAAATGTTCCGCGGGAGCCTTAAATACGTCCAGTTGGGAGTTTCGGCGTTTCCTGGAAATTGTCGGGATAGGAATTCCATCTACACTCGCGTCGAACCTTTTATGGAGTGGATCCTGGACAACATGAGGCCTTGAATCCTCGCCCACCCTGGACTTCACCCGACATCTTGAATGAATGTGAATTAACCCGCTGCGTTTTCTCGGTTGGTGAAGTGGCATAATCGGGAGATTTATTCTCCATTTGCTATTTTCCAGCAAAATTCTCGTCCACGCATTGCTCATGGCAAAACTGTTGACTCAATGTACCATAGCATAATGGGGACGTTGCTCAAACAGACCTCAGGAGGTATCTTGGTGTGGAACGTGCCAAATAATAAGATTGGTTTTTCTTCATTATAATTTTTCTTCTCTCTCGCGTGTGTCATTGCTGTTTCTAGTATTTGGACTTCACCACGATGATTAGCCAATTTGTATTTATCAGCCGAGGATTTTTTTATGCATCATGCATTCCTTCAGTGCAATGGGACAGATTGGTGAAGACAAAAGCCCTTTTCGTCACTACTTGATGACGGAAAACTAACCTGGTGTCGCGTACCTGAGAGTGCTTAAGTGTTAAGATGTCGTATGCCTCTGAGAGTAGCAACTGATTATACAGGGGGAGGAAGACCAGTGCGTTCTCAACGAGTGTATTGGGTGTCAAAGGAATAGTAAGGCAGAAGAGGATGAAGATTCTTTTCCTAATATGAGTACCTACAATTTTCAGGATCTGTACATTTATTGAGAATTGTATCAATAAGGTAGCAAGTGCACGTGGCTAAAAACGGGAGCGTGAAATAAGTGTAAAGATAGAAATAAAAGGTTTAGGCACAGTATTTTATTTCCATAGAAATAAGAGATTGTGCCTGTGTTGTGTATTATAATCTTTTGCATAAAATATATTATGCAAAAAATGCTTCAATTAAAAGCTATACAACCTCGGAGTGTTTTGGGAGCAATGTATCATATTTTACAGCTTCCAACATTTAAACGTTGGCTTCAGAGTTCTCTTACTCCAACTTTTTACCTCGATTGAAACCGTCTGAAATTTATATTCTATCGATCCTAGAGGATGGAAATTTAAAATATCCACGATATTGTATTATCGACGACAACAAATTAGTCTCAAGTGTTTTAATCTATATTCCCTTATCGCATTGATTTTGCGTGTGTTAAAACACACTACATAGGGTTTACATGCTCTCTTCGGGTTCATTATTTACTTTGTCTAACTAATGTTAAGGATAAAGATTTTTTTACGAATAGAAATTACATTGTACTCAAGGGACAACTTGTCATTCAATTAAAATCAACATAGCGTTTCACAACTCTTTGCCACATATCAAATTCTTCGGTGCTCTTAAAACTCAAAATTTCCGTGGTACCCTCATGTTGGTTTAAAGGTCTGCCATCCAAAATACGTGGGTCTTCCAATAATTCCCTCGACAAAAAATGTAAAAACAAATTATAATTGTAACCCTACAGTTACGACACTGGATAGTGTCGTAACTGTAGGGTTAAAGACACTCACTGCGTCTTGGGAATGAATGCATACGATTTCAATAATCTCGTGTTTGTTGGCAAATCCCTTCCCGCATGACAACATTCGACTGTCTTGTAACAAATTTTGTGCCCGTTATAATATCCCTTACCCTTTTGTAATGTTTTGTACCTCCCCCTTGCATCCCTCGCCCCTCTCTGTGGGGGTGATGCTTCACGCCGTCAGCTGCCAACAGCGGGATGCCACATTTTCTATTGCGATTTTAGGGACCATGAGTTGCATGTACATGAATTTATAGAATTTCCCCTTCTTACTTACCAGTTCTGCATAACCTGCCTTGGTATGGTGGAGGTCAGTCGTATAAATGGTTGTGGTTCATTTTTATTCCCTTTTTTTGTATAAAACAACTATTTTATTGGGTGTAATTATGACTTGTTTTGCATTAAGTCTTCTTCCAGCATATACATGTACTTTGTACATAACTTGTACATAACTTTGCACGTTATTTGAGGTTTGTCGGTGTTTTTTCCCTTCCTCTCCAATATCATCCTTTACCCATCCCACCTGAGCCTTGCATACCCTGCCACACACCGTTTTGGTGGCTCACGGTGTATTTAGTAGAGATAAATAACACACATCCCCCATTTACTCTTCTCTCCCCGTCCCAGTCTTGCCTTCCCCTACCCAAGGATACCGTTCCCCCATTACCTCCCCCACCTCTTCCCACTTGACCACGAGCAGTACTTCGCTACTGTTGTCTTCCCCGGTATCAAATGCTCCATACCGTTGGTAGTCACCTAGTTGACCGAAATATCAGCATATAATCTTTAAAAATTAATATTGGCTGTAGGATTGAAAACTTACGAATTCACAGCCAACAGGGAACACCCTCTTCGTTCCGAAAAGGGTGAACTTCGTCTAGTCGGGGATGATCTAAAGGAGGGAGTTACTCAGACGAAGGGATCGGAATCACACCGCAGTGTAAATGAGAACGCCTTAGAATTTAAGGAATGAAAAAATACCCGAGGATACTAGGAAGCGTTCACTCTTTCAGTGTCAATACCCTAAAAGACGTGTGTGGTCTAAATAAGACTTGCAGAAAGTTTAATTACTTTTGTTCGCCTAGAATTGTGCATTGCCCAAGATGTTATGTGTCCATACTCTTCAGCAGTTATTGGTTTTAAGTCTTTCGGCGAAAACTTATCTCGTGAGCGTTTGGTTTTTACTGTTGTCAATATCTTTCTCCTCTTGCGTGCACTGTCTTTTTTACAGAAGAGGTAAGAAATCAAATGCTCTTTTGTTTTCATTTAGGATATACCTTTCATACCACGGAATACGTAAACCTCGAACAAGAATATTGTATTCCAATCAATGCCGTAAGATACTTCGTTTTTTTACAAATTTGCTGTTGAAGTGTAGTTCCATCAACAAAGGTTAATCTCATTTTGTGCCGATGTCATTTCGCGGTCAGCTGTCTCCACGGTTTCTTTCCTCATTCTCCCCCTCCCTCATAGTTATGAATATTCCATGCTCCCTCCACCCATCTCCCTCCTACCCAACCCAACCTCCCTTCTCACTGTCCCCCTACCTCCTTCCTGGCAGCTCAAAACCTTCCCCTTCGCCCCCTACTCTTATCTTCGTCCACCAATCCCCTTCGTCCGCCGAACCATCCTCGCCCTCTCCCTCTACATTCCGTTGTAGAACTTACTTTTAAGAAGCTCTGGTTACTTCAGGTGTGCTGAGGAGAGAGGAAACGTCTGGACGGCATAGGGAGAGAGAGATGGAAGATCACGTGTTTCTCAAGTTGGTTAGGTAAGTGACTATTTATTCTTCATTCTCGGCCATTTTCCTGTAAAATGTTTATGTGCGAATTATATTGTTGAAACGCATTTCCCGCGATTGTCGAATTCTGCTCCGAACTCAATTTATTTCTCTCGTAACCTTGTTTCTTTGACGCTTAATGTTGTAATAATGCTGCTTCACGTCTACGAGGATAGATATGTCTATGCATACTGGCGTAGGGCATCGCGGCACTTTACACTCGAACTTTTGAGAAAGGCAAAATTTGACCGGTCATCACCGTCGCTAGACGTTTGCTCTGCTCTTTTTGAGTGACTAGTTTAGACCTTATAACTAACTCAGGAGAACTAGGTTCCCCGTGTATTCTTTCAAGGAATGCTCGAAATTCGTGGAAATGCGTTTTAATAAGCGAACCTGGTAACTTTTCAATCAAGAATTGCCTTTGTCAAATTTCACTAAATGAAACCAGCCTCAATGAGTTGAATCTCGTACCTAAGAATACATGATGTAATTTATTTTCTGTGCCATTTTATTTTTTCAGTTCACCCGAGGGCGTGTGATGACGCAATTGGCGAGGTTCGTGGAAGGCCATTTCCCGTCTAATAAGATTTCAAACCCTGCTAACAGCCAATCATTGGTGCTTCTCAGGCTGAGTATTAAGTATCCAGTTATCAGTTACAAGAATGAGTCTACCTGATTTTAATAAGTCAGTTTCGTAGCGCTTTGTGAACTTGTTAATTTTAAGACTTCTACATATTGGAAATAATCGACAAAAACATTTTCCGAAAAAGCTTATTCTTTCTGCTTTCCTGCCTTGTAGATGCTTCAACTTACCGTTCATCACACTCATGTCTGCTGACCCAATGCGGAAGAATGCATCGCATCGTCATTTCATCAAATCGTGAGGCAACCTTAGCAGCGGGAAGGCGAAGAATGTTCTTGTGATCAGCTGATCGGCAAGATGATTTCCGGATGCCATTCATTCCAACACAGGTAAGGCAACCCAATTTTAGCCTTCTGTTAAAATTGACAAGTTTGAAGACGAATACATGTAACTACATAATTTTTGCCATGGGTGTAGGCTTACTAGGGTGTAGGCCATTACGGTTATGAATTAGTCACGTTTTAACTTATTTGATGAAGACGAATACTGCGTCAATTGGGGATTTTATGTTTCGCTTCTCTACCTCATGGATGTCATGTTAAAGTCACGTGAAATTGTAAATCCCCGTCAGGAATATTTGCAAGCCCAACTTAACCATAACTGTACTTTTAAATGTCCTCAAATTTCTTAGTTGAAGATCACAAACTTATTCACAAATGTTAAATTATTTAATTGGAATAGTAATTGATACGTTGATATCATGTGAAACATTGAACTTAATGATTTGTTTCGGCGTCGTAGTATATGGAAAGTTTTAACTTTATGGGCTTATTCTATATTTCACTTATTATCGCTCGTGCCGTGATACGTGAATGAAATGGTCTTGAGGAAATAGCTTTATTAATTATAATATATTATTAATGTTGAAGGAAGTTTTTTCGGCAACTCATTTTTAGTTTTGTATTCTGTATTTAGAATGAAATTGCGTAGAATCAAATTTTTTAGAATTTACTGAGATTATAAATGAACTCTGAATTAACTCTACCCCAATTAAAGCGGAGCTAAATCTCAAATGGACAAACAAAATCTTTGAAATATTTTGCTGTTAACAGCGTAAACTCATGCGTGGGAGAAAGTGGGAATCCTCGTCAACATGGAACTTCATCTCGTAGATTTCTCGTCTTTCGAATTTCGATGATTCTTCGGACACTTTCACCCAGTAGCCTGAGAACATCGTATTCCTTAGATCGGGAGATGGACCCTGGATCATCGAAGCGTGCAATCTTCCATGCTCTGATCAACAGCTGACGCAGAGATAGGTCTTCCAAAGCCCTTGTTATTACAGAACACTTTTCTGAAAGTTATTTTCATTCCAGTATTTTCTCTACTTCATTTCATTCACTATTTTCCACAAGATGACCTTATTAACACTACATTTTGCCCTGATATCAGGATTCCTGAAAGATTCATATTGGTTGGTGTTCCCAGCTTTTTCTTAGTCCTCCATATGTAAATTTTAAAAAATTCAAATGAGGATGAAATTATCGAAAATCAATAAAACCCTAAAATTGAAATGAGAAATACTTCCACTACAAAGTTTCAGTTACCCATAATGCTACATAAATAGTATTACGCACACAAGGGAGACTACTACGCGTTGGACTACTGGACTTCGGTTAGATTCACTGGAGCTCCTCTGGGCTCCCTTAGCTTCACCCGAGCTGTGATTTCACGGGTATCAGAACTTCGGCTCAATACAGGGTTAACTCTTCGCTCATCTATTAATTAGACCTTCGGGTTAATTACTGTGGCTCAGTGATCAATATGCGATGCTATAAATATTTCTTCGTACGTTCGTAGTAATTAAAGGCATTCATGAATGAATGATCGAGAATAACGAATTCAGTAACCTGGTCTCAGCAAACATCTCCTAAATTTGGCATAGCTATTACCACTTCGCGTTTCAATGTATCCCTCAATGCAATGTCTCGGCGTATCGTTGAGAATATTTTCTCCTCCACATATCATTCTTTGGTGGGCCGATTATTTTAGACCGGATCGCGATGTCCTGTCTTTGAGTGTCGGCGGAGTTATTATTGCTAATGTAATGTCATCTAAAACTTGATGAAAGTTGGAATGTAGAAATCTCGCAGGTACCATTCACGGAATGTTAAAAAAAAGTGTAGCTGCAAATTGAATGATTTCTTATTCAATAGGAAATTCACTTATTTTCCGATCGCAGACTAATTTCACATTGTTTCCATGGCCCTAAATTAGCGTAAACCTGAAGTCGTTTCATCCATTTCTTGTACGCAAAACTGCTCTTGCCTTGGTTCTTGACGTATTATTAAACGAGCATTTTCCTGCTTAAATGTTTTAAATATTTTTTTATCATTCCAAAAATCTGTCGCCCAAAGTTTCATTTTGGTATTCATCTCGGTAGGTTTTTCTTTTGCACTAACCTAATGTGAATATTTTTAAACTTTTCATTCATTCACCTCCCTCTGCTTAATTTTTCCTGTTCAAGAATTGTACAAAGGTATTTTAAATGTTGATCGATCAAGCACATTATGCTGGTATTACTACAAATTTTAGCTGCATTCTCAGCTTGATCATATGGCTTATCAATCTGAATTGATTTCATATTTAAATGTGAAATGTAATCGTACAATTTCCTCATTTATTCTTTTGCAATATTTACCAAACTACACAAATACTACTGGATACAGTTTTCAGTTGATGAAATTTGTCTTCTAATTGTATTAGCGTTTCATATTAAAAAATATTTCACCCTAAAACTACAGACTCCAGCTCTACTAGAATTACGGAACTTGACTTTTCAACATTAATATGTACTTGAGACACCTTCGCAGACCCGTCACATCCTCGTTTGAATTTTTTTTCATTATATGTCTGCAAACGAAGCAAATATTTTAGGATTTGTTTTTTTTTAGTGCCTGTTTAGATGGCTGTAGTTATGTCCATAAATGGGTATGTGCACTGCTGCTTGTTGGTCGCAATAGCGCCTTGTTTTTCCTCGCTATTTTTATACTTCCGTGTGACATTGTTTTCAATACACGAATTGTTCATTGGTTTTCATTTGTCCAGGGACATTCACAGCAAGGTGAGGCGAATAGCAGATTTTGAAATGAGTTCAGCTTTAGTCACAATTTCGTACCATTCATGATGCGAAGCACAGGGTAAATAAAAATCATTTTTGATTTAGACATATTCTTCTGATTCCGGTCCACCCTTAAAAACTCTGTTCGGCTTTCGCTGTATAAGAATCCCGATAGACAGCTGTGCCGGCTGCTCTATTTAGAAAATACTTGGAAACTGAGAATTTAAAGTTTGAATCCACTATGAACGTCGTTGAGCTAAGCTTTTGACGTGCCTTTTACTAAAACCTCGAAGAGATTAACGCACTTAGAAGTTCATTGGCATCCCCAACTTCTCTTCTCTGCTCGGGTTTAATTTATTTAATCATTCAGAAATTTTAGCTGTCATTAATGGTGGTGATTTTTGCCGATCTGGATTAAATTGGCCCTGCATTCTGGACTGTTCACACGGGGGCTAATAATTTTGTGACGTACCCGGACGTTCAGCCATGAAGTGTTTCTGTAAGTTTTACAGTTTTATCTATTACAATATATCAAATGAAATGATTGGCTTCAAAGTTCAATCCTTGGGGTACTTGAACTCTAAAGTGTTTTTATTTTATCATTGGCGCCACTCTTCTCCAACCGTTGACTGTTCATTAGTTATCTTTCTGGGAATAATAAATCCAAGATAACTTCAACAGGCATTCCTCCGTATATCTTTACCAGTTCTTTGTATATTTCTTAAAGGAAACGAAGGGTTAATAAGTCACCACAAATTTAGTAATTCCTAAACAGCAAGAATGCTCTCGCTTAATCATTAACCAAACTTGAAGGTGTAGATGAAGATGTAGGCCATCAACGTTCACTCGGGTATAATGTTACGGTCTTTTGAAGGGCATTTTTCCTTAATATGGAGACTGAAGTGCGCTTCGGCGGTCGTCAGTCACTGGTTGAATGTATCCTGTGTGGCAGACATGCATTAGAATCGCCCTAACCAAGAACAGATTTTAGTATGACAGGTAAATAACATTGCTGTGCTCAAGTTAACTGACTAGACCAATGAAATAGGATAAATTAGAGCAATCCCTACACTTAGCGATAGTTTTGCGTCATCCGTCAGGCCTCATCGTTTTACCATTAAGCCTAGTGATGAAACTTAAGCGGTAATTTTTACGTAAAATTCATACGTAAGACATTGAAGCTACTTTCCTTCCTCGGTACTACTTATAGAACCACCCCTAGAAACTCATCTGGTGTTAACATCAGTTACGCCACATTCCAGTGGAACTAGGAGTTTTCAATTCGGTGCAAGAAATGACATGATCGTCTTTCAAGACCCGGTATTACATAACCGAAATACATTGAGCAATTTTTCTAGACTGATCACACGTGCCTTGATTCGTCAATAGTGTAGCATTAGATGAAAGCAGAATATTCACTCGCTGAAATGGGAGCGGTCGAGCGGCTGCCTGTGCGAGGTAGTCAGTTTTTTGGAAGAACCGGGCAACATCTGAACAAATTTTACACATCGAATATTTTTAACCCAAATATTTCGCATAAGTTTCCGTAATGGCCGTAAATTCCATCATAATTTTCAAAAAAATCTGCACAAATTTCGAATACTGCTGTTTTTCCTCACCCTAACCTGTACTTGTTATCTATGCCACAATTTCAGTGTGTAAAAATCATTCACCTTGACCGGGATTCGAAACCGGGGCCCTCGATGTCCGGTCGAGTGCTTTAGCCAGTTAAATTAAGCGTCCTCTTAAATCTGAAATTTTCCGGACATCGAGGGATCCGGGTTCGAATCCCGGTCAAGGCGAATGATTTATACACTCTGAAATTGTTGCATTGAGATGAATGTTAGCGGATGACTCCGTTAAAAGTTAGTTGCGGCATCTCCCATAAATGTGTTATCTAGTTGCTCGATCACGTTTGATTGTTCATTGAGCAATTCAATTGTTCATGCAATTTACGCAGTAAATTTCCAATAAGTATTCGCATGACAACAACTAATTGTTTCCGTCACACTGGAGTTTGGCATGATGTTAGTACACTATACGTAAATAAATTTGAATATAGAATATAGTTTGATTCTACGCCAATGTCATAATTAATACTAAGATATGGTATTAAAAATTTTTTTCGTTGTTACACTAAAGCATAAGTTAAAGTTTGATACATCAAAGAAATGATACTAACCATATTTCTGAAGAAGTAACGTAGTTACAGGAAGGACGGGTGGACGAGAGATTGACTTATTCGTGTACTGCATTAATTTTAAACTATGGACTTATATAATATACTTTACTATTAAATCATTCGTCGAAGTTCAGTACATGTTAAACGCCTTAACCTATTTCCAATGATCATTCGTTGAAACAAAAATTAGAGCAGTTACAGTATTTCATTTCGCCTTTCACTAAGTATGACTATTTTTTTGACTAATAAATATTTAACTAAAATTTAAAAATTTCATTCGGGGGTATGCCCTTGTTGTATTGTTTTTATGCTTTCATATTTTTATCGTATTGCTGCATTATCTCCTCGGTATATTTTTTATTAATGGAAATCATGGGCATTCACATACCATCACGAGAGAGACTCTACATTCGAAATGCAATACAAAGACTCTTTCTCAGTAACTCTACACGCAGAAATTCTTTCAAATATGATGTTACCTCATTGTAAAAAATTAGTTAACGAATCTTTAAACCATATGACTTTTCGGTTCTATTTTTCGTTAGCATGTTCCAGGTTTTGCTCAAGGTTAGCAAAAAATATTGAAATCTTGAGTATTTCTACAAATTCTGGTAGAAGTGTTCAATTTTAATGCGTAAACCTTGGACAGTCTTTGATTAAAGGTAATCTAGTCTAGCCATCAATGTTTAATACCGGTCACCTTTGTGAAATTAGAGCATTGTCCATTGCTACGTAATTAATATAATATCATTTAAACTTAGATATATTAGGCAATTATACTTAACAATCTTCTGCCTTTCAGAGCTTCGTCTGAGACCTTGATGTTGAGATGATCTGGGATGTTGAATGTGAATAAAAATTGTTCTAGATATATGGCTGTATAGTTTATATATTTTGGCATTCAACTATATAAGCTGTCGATTTATGCCAAAGAAACGGACCTCATTTGAATAGTTTAGAGGTTTTTAAGTACGTGGAATTAAACTTTGAAATTATTCTCGTTACGGGGTATTCAATTGGTCATAATCAATTGTTAATTATATGTATAATATTGTATAATACCATAAAATATACCATAATAGTACATTTAACAAAATTGGTTTTTGTAAAGGCTAGCTCTTTAGTGTAAACAATGTCGATGAAACCGTCGTACTCATATCAGATAACGTTACAATACAATGGAAGATGTTACTACGGGATTGGACTTAATCTATTTCGGTCAATTTGTACAACACGGGTATTGCTAAACCCCGCAGTTTGTAAAAAACCTTAACTGATACTGAAGCCAATACCATTTCATCAGCCTTAATCACAAAAATTAATGCGCGACCTTTCTACTGAAGCAAAATTAATATTAAGTAAATTTATTTCTTTACAGGACGTCACCAGCCTCACCAGGGCAGGACGAATGAAACATTCATCAAACTGAAATTGAAGCATGGCAATAAACTCTGCTGTATTCAGCCATGCTCTTTTGCTTTGACTGCATATGTTTTTAAATTTTGTAATACCACTTATAAATTATGCCAATAAATATTACCATTCCTCGAATAATTAAGTTTGTTTCAACCCTGGCCATTGAAAATTTTGATCTGGACTTAGTGCGATTTTTTTCATTACATATACACTATCGGACGCATTCGTAACTGGTTCTTTTAATATGTTTATATAATATATACACAATAGAGTTAATATTTGAAACAATTTTTTTATTTCATTCTATATAAAAATTTTGGTCGCTTTGCCAAAATTTGTTCAATATTGGGTCAAAAAAATGCATTAAAATACCCCTTAAGTCCTATTTGCTAAAAACCAGGCTCTGTTCAGCATCGAGATTTGGGTACTAAAAATTTGGTTAGGGTTTGCAATAAAATTTTATTTCAGCTGAAAATAAAGTATTACATTGTTCTCAGGAAAAGTCTCTCTTCGTGGCTGTGCAGAATCGTTGATTTCCACAAGCAAGCATTGAAAAAATGCTATCCGGTGTCTTTAGAGAGAGACTGCATTGTGCGCCTGCAGATGTCAACTGCAAACGGAATGCAGTCTTACGTCAGTTATCCTCAACGCTCATTTTCAGTTGCTCCTAACACGGTAGAACGAATTTGGGCGCCAGCACCCGTTGCTGAATCTGCATTTCCGGAAGACAAGTCTCGTCTGACATTCATTTGGATCTGGTTCACTCCGGCAATGATGACATGTAACGAAAGGAAGAACAAAAGAACTGCGATAAGACAACTACCACGTGCCTTGTTAATTGATAAAAATGCCATCACCCTTAAAGTATTTGCTGTTGGCGTTGCATTTCCAAGATATAAATCGTGCGCGACATTCTATGAATGGTTGAGGTTTTCGGGGAGACTAGTTCCTTTTTTTTAAGTAAGACGTGCAATCTAAATTCAAGAAAAAGATGACTTCGTAAAAAATTTGAATTAATCTGCTAGGGCTGCGGATGCAACATATTAGGGGAATGACTGCAATGGTATGAAAGCATGCATGAGAGTGCGATTTACATCGTAGGAATGAAAGAAAAGAGGCCCGATTCCTCAAGATGTGGGTGTCGGATGCAATGCCTGACGAGCCTTTAAATTAATAATTGGAGAAATATAGATGTGAACAAATGTGCTCCTTCGTAAATTGGAAATTATACCTTTAGCTAGATATAGTAGGGATTCCGGTCATATGATCGCCCAAAATTTAGTGTAATTTGATTAAAAATATTTGAAGGCAATTGATAAAAATTCTCCTGCAGTGGAAAAATTTTTTTTCCTAGAGGTATATTGATTGTCAAAACATGGCTATATCATTCAAATTTCTCACCAGTACCCACGATCAATGACCCCCAGGGTTATACAAGGGACACCAAAAACTACATGTATATCTGCAGATTCTATTGGATTAGAATAGTATTTGAAATTAAGGCGCCCTACGTTACAGAAAATACGAGAAAGAAAAGAAAGTAGAAAGAAAATGTGAAGAAGTTAACGGTTCAATTTTCATAAAATTCCTCAAATATCTAATAATATCTTATTTTACATTTCTTACAAGACCAACACAGGGTAAAAACAAGTGAAATTGTAAAAATAAAAAATAGACAATTTTTGAACTAAGGAAGAGATTAATAATTAGCACTAGCAAAATCGCGCGTAAAAAATATTTATTGTACAAGTTGAGGTCTGGCTGCATTAATATCTATGCGATGATTGTGAAATTTTAATTAAATATACGCATTTGAAATTATGAAAGGTGCTATCTAAGAGTAATGCCATTTTAGATGAGTGAGCGATGGAGTATGGATTCTCGAGGATAAAATTTCAAGAAGATGAAGACGAAATTAGTCCAAGAATGACGATGAAAACAAGGGGGCAACTTGCACAGAAAGACAGTCAAAAGTGTAATAATAATATATCTTATCTTAGGGATATTATGAGTAATGAAAGTACGTGTTTTCGTGTAAATTACCAATTCGTACTAATCACATGTTTTGTTACTGTCAGAATATATTTCAAATGAGAGCTACTTGAACTGAAGCCCTAAACTGAAAAAATTTCCCCGAGGCTGTTTCCTGTTGAGAACAGGGTAAAGAGCGGAGAAGGAATATCAGTATCCGAGGAGATTCCGTGAAATTATATCCACCTACATGGAGAATACACATTTCTGTTCCATTCATAGCACATAGAATTTTAAATGCCATTCAATTTACTCCTTAGTACAGTTGAATAATTATTTTGTAAAAAATGTATGCTCCTAATCCGAGCCAGTATTAATTAAAATACCAGCTCCATGAGTTGACAAAGAACTTCAACAGGAAAAAAGAGCAAATCAGCTCACCTCCATCGATAGACTGTATTACCGTGGCGGACTCTTTTGCGAAAAAAATAAGGAAGATGGGGAAGATTAAGCCAGTGGGACAGGACAGTATGTCAATTGATGATCTAAAAAAGGGCGACACCGCAATAGCTCCGTAACTGCGTCATCTATTACACGTAACTAAATGACGATGTCTTTCCAAGTGATTGGAATAAAGCAAACATTAAGCCTATTTTTAGGAAATTGAAATTTAGACGATTAAAAATACAGGATTTGACGTTAATGTATTTGATGTTTCCAAATAAAAAGACCGTAAACTAATTTTGGAGATGCAATTCCAAGAGGCGGAAACTGCAAATATTTATTCGTTCACCTCACTGAGGGATTGGGGTGAAAACAGTAGACGCTAAGGCATTTTAAAGTATTTCATTGGGTAAGGAAAACGTTTTTTAGTATTTCTAGTACCCCGCAAGTCACTGCTAGCGTGTGTGGGAGGGGTTGAATATTTACCAGAATAATTTTTTCCCGAATATTTTTAGCCCTACCGCGGTCGGACGTTATGTTAAAAGGAAATAGGGTAGTCACGAAAGAAAAAGCTTATAAGGTCTTAGTCTGCCTAATCCTGAAATAACCTTCCCAAGAACAGTAACGGTCTTGTCGTGGGAAGTCAATGAATAATTCCAAGGAAATAATAAAAGACGACGTACGGAGAAGGGAAAAGCATTCTTCGGAGCTGTGAATGGCTTGCTGTAAATGTATGTACATTTACTTGCAGTGAAGAAAGGTCCGATAAGAACACTACTAGCCAATGTAGAGTAGGAGGTTTGAAAAATCCAGATGAATTTAATACAAATTTTGATTTTTAGCCATCTTAAGGAAGATGGTCTTTAAATGAGATTTCGGCAGGATACGCCGCAGTAAATGGAAGCATTTCATTATTTAGACAGGAAGATAGCATGCGAAGGAAGAAGTGTCCTAGTAGAAGAGACAAGTACCTATGGAAAATCGCACTAATACAGACATATGGAAGCGATTCCCCGAAAGATGTGGAGTCTATCGACGATGGAAGAAGCAGAGAAAAGTAGATTGGAGGCGATAGAAATTCGATGTTTTAGCAGAATGATTAAAATAAAATGGATGGACTGAGTCACAAATTAAGTACAAGGTTTGTCCGTCTAAAACTAATATGATTTTTTTCCGGGATAGACAGACGAACGGGCGGCAGTTTCACCGGATGAGTTCGAGGGAGGGAAGTCTAGGGAAAGGCCGATGATGGCAGTTGGCTCCCACCCTTTGCTTAGTGCGGATCGTTCGTTTGCGAAACCTCTATAACGCAACCTCATTACGCTCTGTCATGAGCCGATTATTGGAACAGCGCCACGCCATCAAATTTTGCGTGAAACTGGGCAAAACCGGGTAAGAGACTAAATACATGCTCAAGGCAGCTTATGGTGATAACACCATGGGTAGATCGGGTGTTTTCGAGGGCCACAAGTTGTTTCGGGAGGGTTGAGGAGATGTTGAAGTCATCGAACGTTCAGGATGTCCTTCGACCTCAAAAACTGACGAAAATCTTGCAAGAGTGAAGGCTTTGTTGGACAGGGATCACAGATTAAGTGTTGTTATGGTTTCCGATGAACTTGACATCCCTTAAAGTGATGTGCATCGACTTGTGGCCGAAAACATGGGCATGAGAAAGGTGTGTTCGAAGTTGGTGCTGCTACGAACAAAAGGAAGCTCACATGCGGATCTGCCATGAGCTTCTTGACCATGTGAGTGGGGATCCAAATTTTTAAGACAATGCCTCACCAGAATTCCTCTTCCCAGCCTCAAATTCGTGCTGAAAAAATTTCACCAAGCCACCCACTGCCAGCGTGATGCGTGGCCGCACAAGGGTGCTACTTCGAAGATTTTTGAGTGAATGTATCAATTCTAGCAATAATTGTTTTTTTAATAGAGTAATTCCTACTACTTTGGGGACAGACCTTGTCTTTCGAACGGTGTTTGAAGAGAGAAACCTATGGTGGACACTTGCAAAGAGGGAATTTGACTGGGCATACCCTGAGGTAGGATAGTTGACTTAAGGCCACAATTGAAGGAATCATAAAAGGGAAAAGGATAGGTAGGCTTAGGATAAACTATGAGAAGCATGTGATGGAAAATATCAGTGTAAATATTTATGAGAGAATGAACAGATTGACAAGGAATAAGATATACTATGGAGAGCTGCTACAAACCTATCCTCTGACTGATAACCCGACTGTTATGCAACTAACAAAATTTAAGCTTTCCATTACGATTACCATAATCCAAGGAAATTTTGTAAAACCTTCCGTCCCTCGTCCTCTTATAATAAATTTCGATGCCCACCCCTATGTCATCACAGCAAGCGGGATATAATGCAAAAGCACTGAATATTAGTTGAACGTAGTAGGCTGAAGTCAGTTTACAAGAATTCCGGTTGACATTTTACAAGAGTTCGGTCACAAGTAGATACATTGACAACTAGAAATCATTAAATGATTAGCAGTGATCATTACTATAGATATTACAGTGATCTACAACCTATTGGCTCAGTAAAATTTATCTCATTAGATTGGAACGACGTCCTATAAATTTTCTTTAAACGTATAAATATTGAAGTCTTCAAAAACTAAAATTTTGTCTTCATTAATGATTTATCAAAGGCTAACATGTATCTTTCTTAAAATCTCTTATTTATTTGAACACATTTCAAAGCTTTTAATAATTAAAATTAAAATTTCTCTCGCGTTATATGCTTTTAAAATATCATTACCTTAGAATAGCATATTAGAAGAGAGAGAGGGGGAACACTTCAAGAGCAAAAGAAATGCATTTCTCTGGAAGATTCATCATAGTGTTCCCAAATAAAGCGCAATCTATGGTATGGCGAACGGAGAGGTAACGAACTTTTTTTAGGAAATCAACCATACAGGAAGCCAGGAAGCATTTAAAAATTAAAAATGTATAATTTTCCCGTGTAGTTTTGCTTCACCGAGCATACGTCAAGACGCGATCATAACAGTGGCGACTCGCGAAAGAAAACTCAAAATCATTACAACCAACTATTTCAAACGCCAACAATTTTACATTTAAACTAAAATCAAAACAAAAAAATACGGACCTACCCTGCGGAAGAGGAAATTCATGCGGCCACATTGATTAAGACTGGTCGGTGGACATTCAGCTTATGTTAAGGTGTCCTTCCCTCCACTCCGTGATTTTCAACCTTCTGTGACTCCAAGCATATGCGCACATAATAGTAGAAAGAGGAAAATAAAACAAGTTAATTATTTTAAATCTAAAAGGTTCTTCTATTTAAATACACCAGAAACACTGGGCGAAAAATGCAGATAGTAGTTCTTATAAAAACTTCCAATTCATTCGAGAAATACTCCCCCAAAAGTTCATTACTTGCTCCAGCCTTACAGTTATGTATCGAATAGATTTTGTGTATTTACCGCCGAAAGACCATAAAATAACGTGAAACCAGAGTACCTGCGTTTATTAAAAGATGACAAAATGAAATCTTGCCGATTGACTAACTATGATATCTTAACGATATTAATGAAGTTTTTTCAGGTCTTCCACCGGGTCAGGGGTTCAATGTTGGCCGACTTTTCCAAGCTCGACGCAAGGCTTATGGCACGTCTTTGGATACGTCGTCCAACATGGAACCCCTGACCCGAGAAAACTTCATGAAGCTGATACGCGGGGAAAACACCAGATCATATGGTGTCAAGTATCTATTACTCCAATAATGTTTTTGCTATTCATTGTGCCATTCACCGACATCTGGTAGCTAAAATACTGCGTGATCCCCTTCAAGTCCTGCAAGCGTTAAGGGAATTCTTAAGGAAAAGGTTAGCGGAAAATTTGAAAGAGAATCCAAAAGAATTTTGGGCATAAGTCAGAGAAGTTCAGGGAAATAAGTCAACTCTTAATTCACTCAAATATGGTAAAGGCGAAAGAGTAACCAGCAGTTTGGAGACGGCTAACTTATGTAGAACGTTTGCTGAATAATATCAAGCCTAATAAATCCTCCAGGCCCGACGAAATGTCCGCTCGTATATTTAAGGATCTAGCTCCGGAAATTACGCCGCATTTAGACCTAATATTTAACAAGTCGCTGGTAAATCACAAGGTTCCCAAAGATTGGAGAACGACTAACGCAACAACAATATTTAAAAACGGAGACGAGGAGGAATAGAGCAATTACAGACCTATTTCCCTAATATCCATTTCGTGCAAGGTTGTGGAACATATAGTTGCTATTTATAGTTCGATCGTAAGACACCTCGATAATGAGAAGTTATTAATGGATAATCAGCACGGTTTCCGAAAAGACAAATCCTGCGAGAGGCAACCTGCGCTTTTTGTTCATGATATTCTTATCTCGGAAGAGAGCAATGTTCCAGTGGACGCGACTTTTCTAGAATTTAAGAAAGCCTTCGACAAGGTACCTCATAGTAAACTAATCGCAAAGCTAGAAGCATATGGCATAAAAAAAATATCCAGGGTTCAAAGGTTAGTGACAGATGGCATTAGCTCAAATGCAGTAGAAGTTTTTTCTTAGTTTTGTTGGGGAGGCGACCGACACCTAAGGTCATTTGCACCATTAGGGATAGGTAGGAAAGGAAGGGCGGAGAGAAACCTGGCGTCGGCATTAGCCTACTCTTGTCGAAAGGCGCCAAGGGGTCCGCAATTTAACGTCCCACCCAAAGGACGTCGTACTCACTCAAAGTGCTCTCCACAAAGCACCTCGAGTAGGAACCATTGGAAGATATTTGTTGTCTCCAGGATTTGAACCCGGACCTTCGCGGTGAGAATTCATTAGAAGTTACCGCAGGTGTTCCCTAGAGAAGTGTCATCGGACCTCTTTTATTCCACTTGGCAATAAGAATTGGCTCCACTTGGCATTGACACCATAGTCACTAGTAAGTCGTTTATTTGCCAACGATGCAGTGTAGTTTACCGTGATATCTATGATCCTGAGGACGTAGCAGCTTTGTCAGATGACCTTACTCCATACAACGCTGGTGCGACATTTGGCAATTAGAATTAAACTTAAAAAAGTTCGTAGTCAACATTTTTGGAAAAAGAGCAATTCCCATCCGAACCCCTACTGTATTGGGAATACCGAAATGAAGGGTGTAGACTCAAATACCTAGCCGTTACCCTCACTCACGATCTCTCCTGGGTGAAACACACACGGGAAATATGTGGGCAAGCTATCAAAAAATTATGATGTACTAGAAGAGCACTTGGTAAATGTGATGAAAAGGTTAGAGAGATATGTTATCCGTCGTTGGTTTGACCTCATTTAGAATATGCTGCAAGTACATGGGATCCTCACGAGGTCGGAGTGATTGCCGAATCGGATCGCGCGCAGCGTAGAGGAGCTACATATATAAAACGTTGTTATGATAAACTTAGTAGCGTATCCAAAATATTAGAACATCTAGGCTGGAAAACACTCACGGAGCGAAGGTTAAATTACACATTGAAGCTCTTACATTTATCGGAAAGAGGTCTCTTTAGTAGAGATGTTGAAAATGTATGATTACCCCCATCGTATTACGGTAGGAGAGATCATGCTAGTAAAATTAGAGAGATTAAGTGTAGAACACTTTAAGATATCATTTTTCCACGAACGCAGGGGGACCATGATTACATTGTTCGACCGCGGTAGAACTATGTTCGGGTAAAATTAATCTGGTGTGTATTCGCCCCCTGCCACGCACCCTGGTGGTGGTTTGCAGGGCATTTTTAACAAAAATAAATAAAATAAATAAAATAAATAAAATAAATAAAATAAATAAAATAAATAAAATAAATAAAATAAATAAAATAAATAAAATAAATAAAATAAATAAAATAAATAAAATAAATAAAATAAATAAAATAAATAAAATAAATAAAATAAATAAAATAAATAAAATAAATAAAATAAATAAAATAAATAAAATAAATAAAATAAATAAAATAAATAAAATAAATAAAATAAATAAAATAAATAAAATAAATAAAATAAATAAAATAAATAAAATAAATAAAATAAATAAAATAAATAAAATAAATAAAATAAATAAAATAAATAAAATAAATAAAATAAATAAAATAAATAAAATAAATAAAATAAATAAAATAAATAAAATAAATAAAATAAATAAAATAAATAAAATAAATAAAATAAATAAAATAATAAAATAAAGCTAATTTATTGTTTAAAAAATAACAACATATGCAGGTCTTAATTGTCAGTGAGTAAAAGCTAATATAAAACTGTGGGATCTACGGCGCCTTTGCGATTAACAATTAATAAAAATATAAAAAGAATTGCAAGGTCTTAAATAAAATGCTCGTTACACGTAAAGATGCTATGATACCAAGAAAAAAGTGTAATTAATGTATTTAATACACAATCGAAGGAAATTACAAAAATTAAGTCGTATAACGTGTATAAACGTGATATGAAAACTTTACTTCTATTGTACTCTAAATAAACATTTGATTAATCATTTTCAATGTAAACAAAAAAATAATTAAAAATAATATTTTTTGCATTGATTCACGACCGTAGCTACATTCCTTGTATATTTAAATCATTTTCAATATAATTATTTCATAAATATGTTCCTCATTTCGTTATTTTGTTTTATGATTTTGGTTAGTATTTTAAAGCTATCGACTAGGGGGCTTTGATAATAGGTTTATGTAACAAGTGTGGGAAACACTATTAAATACATTTAATTGGCCCACATAAACCATGCACCGGTGGGGATGAATGCAAAAACTGGCAACGAGAATCAACTAGGAATTATTTCTTGAGTACAGAATCAGCCTCACTTAGTTAAATCGGTCCACAATACGTTTTCACTTTTGTCCATGGTTCCATTACAATCGATTCACTTCCTTCACCATTGAACCTCTTTCGAGATAAAGCCATTCAACTTGACCCCTCTCACAGACTCGAACATCCGTATTACGTTCATTCTTCTCGGCACATCACTCATTGTTCTCCGAATTCAATTTACTTCCTTAGAATCTCCGCCCTCCGTTTTTCTGCCCAAGTATATATCGTCCTTCCTACTGTTTCCTCATCCAATACCAATCCTCTCCTTCCCTGTACCCACTTAATGCGTGCTTGCTTCCCTTTTCTTTGTGCAATCGATTAAGTACAACTGTGGAGTCAAGGTGATAATGTACTCGTGTCAGTTAAAATTTCATCTATTTACTAGTTTACGGTCAACATCCACGCAAAAACTACTGTCAAAAATATCTGCAACTGATTTTCTGGCTCGACGCGTTTCGTTCGGGAAGTATATGAAAAGAAGACAGACATTTTCTAGTTAAAGCTGCTAATTTATCTCTTTCTCTTCTTTTGTTTTATTTCATCTTCTTTGTGAATTAATTTAGAACCGTTCCGTAAATTTGAAACTTATCTTAACGCTTTAAATTGATTCTATTGCAATGCTATCAATTTGAATAATCAAGCTCATTAAAACTCATTATGGAGGACAACATTTCGATCGAAATTACGTTTTCACAGCTTGGGTAGAGCTCATCCCGATGTAAGCCATGTGGCGTTGAAAAATTTATGCATTTAGAATAGTGGGAGCAGTTCCCTTCCATATCTCAGCATTCACTTTCCCATTTCAGGTCCCAACGACCATAAAATCGCACCGCTTGTGTGTTTAGATGGGGTCATCAGACTACATCACCCGTTATTCGAACCCGGGACACTCCGGTCAGCCGCCGACCGCTCTAACTGCGCCAACATAAGTTATATTAAGATCCCCAAAATAAAGAAATAACTTGACTTAAAAGAATACGAAGCCAGGATGTAATTAAGGGAGACCGGTTGGAAGAAAGAAAGGGGCGCGGCCAATGTACAAGACAAGAAACACATTAGTTAAAACCGACGGAAAATGAGAAGTATTGCTCTAATATTATTTCCACGCACCTCCTCACTCTTGTTCTCGTAGTCGCCTACTACATGGATACGCGCTCACAATTGCCAATACACGAAAGCAACACAAAACAATTTTGGCTAGATATCCAAGAAAAAGAAGTATTTTACTTACCTTAATATCCTCTCATTGAAATCTCCTGCGTATTTCTACGCGTCCATCTCACTGCGCCGGATGCGAAGCTCAGCACGCTTGTTTAGTTATCTTCTAAATGGTCCCTAAAAGTCATTGAGGCAAATAAAAATTAATGTAGCCGAGAATTTACGTCTATTTTTTTCTAAGCGTAGAATATTCTCACACTTCACTACAATGTCCGCTAATTGCAAACAAAATAGCTTTTTAAAGTATAATCAAAGTGGACGAACTCATGAGGAAAACTTCTTGCTTGACAACGAATTGACGACGACGACGGCTTGACGAATCCTTTCTGCCCAAATCACGGATGGCGATGCACAACCGAGCGAATCCGGTGAAAAAGTGAAGGCTTTTCTTGAAAGAAGGTAGGCGGCGCCACTTAAGTTGTTTCCCGTTGAGTTGAGGTGTTTCGAAGGAGGCGATGGGGAGCAAAGTTATAGGAGGGCGGTGGGATTTGACGGCGAAGATGGGTTTCGCCAACATGCATGACAAGGTTGGGATTGGAACAAGGTGCCTAGGCGAGAATAGTCGGTTTTCTTTGTCCTTTCAGGTAGAGTAGCTTACTGGAACCACAAGAAAAAAATGAGCATTTCGGATGATATTCCCCACATTACTTCACCCCATCGATTGTTAGGGTAATTTGGTAGGCAGCATTTTCAGGGAAAGGGGGAGAAAGGTTGGATATAAACGGGCGTTGGCATTAGTGCTCTCCAAGGAGGTCACAGAATTTTATGCCCGTCTGACTGCGGCGTGCTCCATTTGAACTACTCTACAAATGGCAGTCCCAAGTAGGGAAGGGGATAACACTGAAAAGTCCTGCTACCTCCGAGAGACGAACACGGGGGGAGGGGGTGAAGGGGCCTGGGTGGGAGGCCCGTACTCCAGCTACTGCACCTACCCGATTCTCTAGTTCCAGTAAAACTTTTCCCAGTGGGGTGAATAAATTTCCCTTTCTTCCTGAGAGTGCATTCACATTCTTCTACAGTTTTAACTATTTTCCTTCTTCCTGTAAACTCCCCACATCCATACTGCACCCACTGATTCTTCCACCACTTTTCTTTTGGTTTATTACTGCTTATTTGTCAGTGAGTAAAAACTGATGTAAAAACTATACATCCTCTTACTTCTTGTTAGTACATTAACCTTCCTGTACAATGCGCCAATTTCACCATTTGTAAACTTTCCATACCCTCATATTGTGTCTTCCACCATGCCCCTTTAACCCAATTAGTTTCCCGCCTCAGTTGATTATTCAACTATATGCACTTTATTTTATGTAAATCTTGTGTTTACATTTTCCCATTTCTTTATCTATTTTATGTTCCTCATTACCTATTTATTTTATATGGTGAAAATATTTTCCCATATTTAATAATGTTCATAATATGTATTCATATTTTTAAATGTTGTCTTAATGACACATATTAATGGCTTATCATTGACATCAATTCATTAAAAAATAATTAAGTGTGACCTATCCAGGTGAACTTTTACCCTGAATTTGCGGTTTGCCCATGCACTAGGGCTTGATATACCTTGGGCTCTCTAACCTCACCAATGAAACAGGACTTTAGGTTGACAACTTTGACTTTGTTTCTTTTTATTGACACTGATCAAAATGAAACAATACATTACCCTATACATTTTACTAATTTGCCTTGGAAATCTTGTCACTTATGGATGAGTGAATTTTTAAAACACTTCTAATGTTAGAATAAGGACTTCTCGAACAATTATTTGAATGGTTATTCAATTACAGGTATTACTGCAGATGTGCCCACTGTCTTTTCCATTCTCATCTTCCTGTTTTCAAAGCAGGCATTTGTAAGACATCTTCTGACTAGGACATCGTTGAAGAACACATCTTCCTAAAAAATTAAACCTATAAATCATGCTATAAATTGCTGATAATAAATCTGGTTCAATCACTTGAACCCAAACAATCAAAGTTAATAAGTTGGAGTCATATCTACAGTTTTGTGTATCTTGTTTTTTAATTAGAATTTATGTATAATAAGTGCTCTTGATACACTTCTCATAACTATTACCTAATTGTTTATGGCAGAGAAGGGACCCAGTAAAAACAGTTTACTTGGCCTGAGAATGGACAATTTTCACTAAGACATCTTGCTTGTGTCATGAACATGCAAAAACTATCACCCAAGTTTTATAACTGTAAGAAAACTTGTGACAACAGTTTACATTCATCACTGCAATTTTTAATTAGTATTTGTTGTTTACAGGAATTTTTTGGGGAATTCTGTTTGAAATTAAGTCAATATAAAAAAGAAGAAAACAGAAAAATTTTTAAGAATGAAAGGCCTCTTCAATCATTATCAGTATCTGAAGGAGGTTGCTTTTACACTTCCAGAAGAAAAACATCCTATTTCATTTTACATAATTCTTCAGGAAGACTAAAATAAAGTATAAGTACTTAAAATAAATTACAACCATGGGATTTATGTCTTAAAACAAACACTAACCATGAAGCATAGACAAAATATTCAGTGTTGATATTATCCTTACTATACCTAAATTAAATAAAGTCATATAATATTTTCTGATCCATAAAAGAACATGTTTAGTAAGGCACAGTGTGGTGACACATTGGTGTTATGTAAGTAATATGTACTTTTGTTGATTGTTAACACTTCATAGTCATCTTGATCACCTCACTAATGCTTAGTTTAGATATCAATTAGGGCAGACAGTAATAAAGGAGTGGAGAAGGGAGATAGAAGATTTATTCATTTTATTTATTCAATGACTTTTATTGGGACAAGAATGAGAGAGAGAATTTATTTTAAGATAAAATGAATTTCTCCGATTCACAGCATCATTTGATACAACATCTCTTATGTTGGTCAGACAGGGAGAAATTTTGAGACATGAGCAAAAGAATAAGCTAGTAGTCACAAAAATCAGAATTTCATTTCACTCTTTGCAAAACACTACATTCGCAATTTTTTCCCTGAAATCCTGCATATCCTCCTTAAAGGATTAAAAAGGGATGCTCATGACCAAATTAAGATAAGGAGGCATTTGGTAGTCCCCAAACCTATCCTCTGTAATGAGCCATTGTACCCACAACCCTCCTCACTCCATTCTGAGAAATGAACCTCGAGGAGAAAAACAAAACCAACCCTTCAATGCACCTGATTGCTCCCACCCTTCCGGTGCCCCTCCACCCCACCCCATGCCACATCATAGCCACAGTAAAATTGCCTTTTCTCTTACCCAAATAACTCCAATCCTGACCTTCAACATCCCATTCTTCCTCATCCCCCTTTGCTCATTCCTAAGCGTATATATTTCAGTGCTGCATGTAAATAAAATTTGTACCAGATGATGCCAAATCATGAAATGCATTGAATCTTAAGATAAAGTCTGTGGAAAAGTACAAGATCTTGGCTCTCCATACTGGATCATATGGTTTAATCTTTTATCATCCAACCTTCAACAGGCCATAATCCTGAGGTGTACGGTGTCATGTTTTTAGCATTATATGAGATCTACTGTTAATTATATGGAATGATGACTAGTGTTATTGGAAAGATAGAAGGAATTTTTAAACTATTTCGGATAAAATCTTAATTACTCACCCGCAAAATTATTTTATAAAATCACAAGAATTTACTAGAAACATATCCAAGGCCTATGGATAGAAATAAAATTCTTTTACATCAAAGCAAAGCAAAGTAATAGAGATCCAACTGAAATTATGGCAAATAATGCAATGATTTCAGAGTGTAAAAATCATTTGGCTTGACCGGGATTCAAACCCTGTCAAAAGTTAGTGCTATGCCATCTCGTGCAGTTTCTTGGTATTTGGCAAATTGTTATGTAACAAGTAAAATTATTAATATTGGTGGAAATTTATGAGCAATTTTAAAGAAAAATTTTGAAATACAGTTATGTAGGTACACATAAATAATCAGTATAAGTGCATTAATAAAAGTTTACCTTGAAATCAGTGATGTCTCCTATAGTATATTTTGCTTTTAATGGAGGGATTAGGAAAGGAGCCACCTCAGATCTTCGACTTACTACCTGAAAAAGAAATAATGAATTCTGAGAATAAAATTCAAATTTCATAAAACTTTTTAAGAATTTTATATTTCAGTGAGATCTATGTAAATTATTTTTCCATTCAAATTAAACAATTTTAGTAAATTTTTAAAAAAGCATACTTTGGTGTGACCTAATAAAGTGTGCATGCAAATGGACATAAAAAGTTCAAGACATTTTTGGGGTCAGTAAATATTACCATTCCATTCATTTACCACCCTTAAAATTGAACTTTTAGCTCATTACACATTCTGATTACAGTCTGATGAGTTGGAACTATTCAGCAGGAATCAATGAGTCTGAATGATCACTGCAAACTAAACTCTTTCATAGTCCATAGCCATGTGGCTTCACTTTTAGTATTCTGTGAATTGTTCACAAATTTCCATACATTTGCTGAAATGCAAAAATTTCAGCTTGCAGTGATTATATAGTCCACAGAAAACAATCTGTGCATCTCATCTCCAAAGCTAGGTGCTTTAATTTTCCTTTTTTCTTTACTCATTTTTTAAGAGAACATTTAATATAAATGCTTTCTTTTAAAATTAAATGTGGTTTATGCGGATTGAATTTGGAAAGTTACTTCACTTGTGAATTTTCAAGAACATTTTATGCAATGTAGGGTTATCTAATAATTTGAGATTATCAAGCATTTGATCACTTAAAAAGAACCCATATGCATATGTTATACTATTCTTATACTGCTTCTTCTTATAATATTCTACACTGCTTCTTATACTAGTCTTATCATTTTCTCTGCATATATGTTGAAAATTAATAAAGTAACCTGCAATAATGTGCTTGCCTGTCCATCCCTATTCTCTCTGCTACCATTATGTGTGCCATCTGATTCAAGTAAAATTTTCAAATAAGTTACTTGTGCCTCCATTCTATTCCTAAATTCAGCAATATCTCCATTGATTTGCCGACTTAATACTCCAATGCCTTCTCAAAATCAACTTAACACTAGAAGACATCCTGATTATATTCGATATTCTTTTACAATAATGTTTTCATCTTTGCAATCACATCATGCGTTCCTCCAGTTTCTAAAAACATAATGATCTTTTTCTAGGTAGTTATTTGCATTATTTTATAGGCTTATAATGATGATTCTTCACTTCCTTTCCTTTATGTGAAATAAAACTGACCATTCTATAGTCCTCGCTTCTGTGATGCACTTTATCAGGATCAGAATGACCTAAGGAAATCTTCTGGTTATATTACTTCATCATGAATACTGTGTATAATGAAATTTCAAAGAATTCCTTCCTTAAGAAACTCAGTATATATATATATATATATATATATATATATATATATATATATATATATATATATATATATATATAAAAGTATATAACTCAGACAAAATGTACATTGTACCACTAGTCCTGAGGATGTTACAGTGTAAACGAAACTAGTCAACAAATAAAGTTTTATTTCTGTAGAAAGCAAAGATAATATTAATTTCTTAAGTTAAACATGGATTTCTACAAAGTTAACGCCTAAACCATTCAGTGCATGAATTCCTTCCTTCCATTTTATCTTAAACTCTAAGTGTTTCTGTGGAGATATTATCTATCCCTACTGCCTTGTTTGACTTCACCTCCCTAAGTACCTTTTCTGCCTCACAATTTAGTATTCTTGGACCCATGCTACCCTTATCCAAGACACATTCCCTTCCTATTTCTAAACTAGACCACCTCATATCTTTACCATAAAGCTCTTTAGTATATTATCATCCACCATCCCTGAATCTCTTCTGGCTCTATGAATAACTTCCCTGTCTCATCTCTTATGATAGATTTAGGGCTTCCCAATCTGCAAATTGACAATTCTCTTACCATTTTATATAGCACTTCTACCATTTTTGCATCTTAAATTTCCCCATTTTATTACATTGATCTTTCCATCACATTTCCTTGTTTAATTAATCTCTCACCTCAGTTTACCATTTGGCTCTCGGTACATTCTTCTCCCCATTTCCATGTTTACATTCTTCCATTTTCTTCTTTCATCCATCCTCTTAAGCATCTTTTCTATGACGTATGGCTTCATAATTCTCTTTATTGCTACTAATGCTATCATTTCCTTCTCAGCTCTTCCTATCCCATTCTTAAGGACCACCCACTTTTCCCTGACCTATCCTCATTTGAATATTTAAAATGTTCCTGGTACTCTTTCTTTATTACTCCAATGAAACCTTGAAGATTTCACATTAGCTAATTCTACTATTCTTCCTAATGCTTTTGAATTTAAACTTGCACTCCATGACAACAAAGTTGTTCTGAATCTGCACCCGAGAATCTGAGTGAGTTTATTATTCCATTTATAAATCTTTGTTGAACCATAATACAAATATAACTGATAACTACCTGTTTCTCCAGGCATATTCCAAGTATACCTATGCCTATTATGAAGTTTGAACCAGGTGTTAGTTAAGACACGCCACTAAAGCTCTATAAACCCTTGAAGTGGTGTTCATTTGGCTCCTAGGAGCATGCTTGGACCCACATTTGAATCTTGCCCACTAGATGATACCCTCCCACTTCCATTAGACTCTCCTTTCTCACACTTGCACCTATTAATATCACAGATCTTAGAAGAAAGTCTTTACCTCAGAGACCAATGTTTTCAGGTCAGTCAGGTCATGAATGCAGGCAATAAAGGAGAGGACTGATATCACAGTGGAATGAATCCATGCTGATACACGAGGAGATTGTATAGGCAGATCAGGAATATTTATGATGGCATCCTGAATCAAATATGCATTGATTAATTTCATTATAGTTAACATGTGTATATTGTAAAAAAAATTAGCCATAAAATATTACTGACTACACCTAACTGTTAATATATATTATAAATTATCATTGAACTTCAGTCTAAAGTTATACATTTTAAATAATATATGCCGCACTCAACCATTGGCAGGCATGCTACACAGCAATATTTTTTATGTCATTGATGACCCAAGGAGAGAATAAGGCAAGTATTATTTATTATTGGTATTCCACCAACTAAGAAAGGTTTTTGGCAGACATGGACTATGCAATGATACATTTCCTTACATATCCTTACAAAATACAAACTGACATCCAACCCAACAATAAGCCCCTATTCAATTCAACATATTTTTTGCCTCCCTTCAATCTATCCAAAATCCCTATTTTACTTTTGCCCCTTCCTAGCCAGCCTGACATTCTCCCCTTTGTCACAGTCTTTAACATCTCATTGCCAAATAAACTGTCCTGCATCCATCTTTCCTGCCTCCTTTGGATTTTTCCCAACAATTCCCTCTCCTCTCCATCATGCACAGAACTCCCTTCCTTGTTATTTTTTCTGTCCATTGCACCATTTCCATCTTTCTCCACACCCCCATTTCAAAAACCTCCAATCTACACGTATTATCTTGCTTAAATGACCATGCTTCCATGTCAGACAAGACCATGCTCCATATTAAAATTTCAGTGAGTATTTTCTTAACGTCCTTACCCAATGCTCTTGTCCTCAATGCCCTCCTCATCAAAGCTTCCTAGCCTTATGCAATTCACCTTCTTATGCTGCTACTACTTTGACCATGCTGGTCGAACACTTCTGAGACAGCTATCCTGTTCCACCTGATCTATTTCATGACCTCCTATTTTAATGTTTAACTTAGCATTCCTTTGTTTGGTTTACAATGATTCTTATCCCATACCTATTGCACTGAACTTCCAGTGTGCTCAGCAATGCCTGCAACCCCTTGGGTGACTGGTCACTAAAGCTTGATCATCCACAAATCTAACTAATTTTATGAATTGTCCACTTACTCTCATTCCTATATCCAGTTCTTCCCATGCCTCTTTAACTATTTACTCCAAATGTACATTGAAAAGTACAGGCTATAAGATGCAGATTAGTCTCATATCCCTCCAATCTGCTCCGATATAATTCAATACATTCATTGATTTTTCCCAATTTACTCTACTGAATCCCTTCTCAAAATCCACAGAACAAAAAATTCCTTCTGATTTTACTTTATATTCCTCTCCATTATTTCCCATTACCGCTCTGGCTTCATGCACACCTGTTATCTTTCTGAACCCAAATTGATCATCCCCTAAGTAATCATTCTCCTCTCCATCCTCTTACTGATGATCCTGGGAACTACTTCAGCTGCAAATGAAATCAAACATATTGTTCTATAGCTCTCAGATATGGCTGTCTTTTCCTTTTTTGAAATAGGAACAAACCCTACCCAAGAACCCTTAAGTAGTTCTGTGGAAATATTGTTTACTCACACAGCCTTATTTGATTATAATTTCTTTTCTATCTTGCCATCAAGTAATCCTGGACCTAAGCTATCCTTATCTACCTTATACTCTTCTTCTATTGCTAAGCTTGCGGGCCTTATGCCTTTACCATATAGTTCCTTGTTATTATCTTATATTTATCCCTTCCATATCTCTTGAATCTTCTCTGGTTCAATTAATAATTTTTCATAATAATACTAATAATTGAATTATCTTTGATTGTTTGCATGGATTTTCCCTTCTTACTTCCTGATGGTGCTTTCACCTTCCTGTACAGTACATCAATTTCACCCTCCCTTTGTAAATTTTTCATATTCACACCCTACATCTTCCACCATACTTCTTTTGCTCTACAAGTATTTGCTGCCTGTCTCAGTTTATTATTTAACTCTTTATACTTCCTTCTACCTAACTCTGTATTTACATTCTTCCATTTCCTTCTCACATCTATCATTCTAATTATCTCATTTATGATCCATGGTTTCCTTGTCCCTTCCTATGTACTATTCCTATATATTGTTGCATTTGTGGCTTTCAATATCACTATTTTGATATGTTCCTATTTTCCTCCTATTGTAAGCATCTCCTTTTCCTCCCTCATAGTTTGCTCTACTGCCAGTTGTTGCCTTTCTTACCACTCCGGTTAATACTTCTCCATTCCATTTCCTCAACTGTCTTCCCTGTTTCATCCTCTTGAATCTGGCAATATACTTCAATAGTACCAAATTATGATATGAATCGGCATCTACTCCCGGGAAACTGTATGACGAACTGGAAAACTGAATGATAACACTCTCCCTAAATCTGTGCCTAAGCATAATATAGTGTGAGGATGTAAAAAAATGGTGTATAAGGTAAAAATGGAAAATGCTGGAACTTTAGTAAAGAATGAGGTAAAACCACAGGAATAACTTCACAGTTTCTGGTTTTCATGGCTATTTTCATTACGATTCAACATCCTTGTACTCGATTTTAACACTTGAACATAACTTCAAAGACAGTAGGATTTACTATTGCATTTTAATTATTATACTCAACGTAAATTTTATAACTGAAAGAAGAAAGAGCCACTATTTATGACTATCAAGTGACAAAAGGAGGGTCTCAACATGTAGGGGAAGAATTTGGAGGTTATACTACACCAACAAATTAAATTAACAGCTACCTCAGCTGCCCATTTGGGTAGCACAAAGGAGGGCATGATAAGTGATGAAATGGGCCATCTCTTATCCCTCCATCTTTCCTATTGTGGCTTCAGGAGGGAACATATAATTTTCTTGAATGAAATAGATAATTTCAAAATGACAATTATTGTCCGATTGGTAAAGATTTTGATATTTTGAATTTTTGGTTGACGAATGTGACCTTCCTTCACTCAAGAACCAAAATCTTGGAGATGGGGCTTATTGGTGTTACACAAGCAGACTTTTACAATCAAACTAGAGAGACATAAAATAATTAGCTAAGTGGACTAGCCTGATTAATAATACCCCAAATAGTGAATCCAATGGCAGTAGGCTAGCATAAAACTTGCATTATTATTAGGTAATCTACCGGTTAAGGTAGGTTTTTGGATGGACACAACTATCAAATAAATATTTTGTAACTCCAAACAAAACCCAATCCAGCAACCTAAACTACATCAGGTCCCTCTTCATCTCTGTGTACTTCTTTCCTCCCTTCATCCCATCCAACATCCCTATCCTGTTCCTACCCTTTCCTCGCTTGCCCAACATTCTCCCCTCTATTACCTTCTTCAACATTCCACTACCGCTCAATACGCCTTTCATCCATTTTTCTTGCCTCCATAGGATTTCTCTCAACAAACCCCTCTCCTCACCCACCATCTCCAGTACTTCCTCATTTGTTTTCCTTTCAGTCCATTTCACCTTCTCCATCCTTCTCCACACCCACATTTCAAAAGAATCCAATCTACGTCTATCCTCCTGCTTCAGTGACCACATTTCCGCACCATACATAGCTATGCTCCATATCAGAGTTTTTACGAGTCTTGTCTTAACATCTCTACTCAACGTCCCCGTCATCAACTCCCTCCTCCTTGAGAAAGCCTCCTTGCCTAGCGCAATTCTTCTCCTTACGTCCCTACTACTTTGACCTTATTGGTCCAAAACACTTCCGAGATATGTAAACTGTTCTACCTGCTCTACTTTTTCCCCGCCAATTTTAATATTTAGCTTAGCCTTTTTCTTTCTGAAAAATCGCATAACCTTTGTTTTAATAATATTGATTCTCATCCCATATTTATCGCACTGAACCTCCAATTCACTCAGCAATGCTTGCAACCCCTTGGCTGACTGAGCAACTAATGCTTGGTCATCAGCAAACCTAACCGATTTTACGAATTCCCCTCCGACTTTCATTCCTACCTCCAGTTCTTCCCATGCCTCTTTAATCATTTCCTCTACATATACGTTGAACAGTACCGGTGACAGTGGGCAACCCTGCCTTACACCTCTTCCTAACACTGCCCATCCGGACTCTCCGTTCCCCACTCGCACCTGAGCAGTCTGAGACATGTACAGGTTGCGGATCAGTCTCCTGTCCCTCCAATCCATTCCTATTTTCTGCAATACACGCATTAATTTTTCCCAATTCACTCTATCAAACGCTTTTTCGAAATCTACAAAACAGGCAAAAACGTCCTGATTGTATTCTATATTCCTCTCGATTAGTGATCTCATTACTGCAATGGCATCACGCGTACCTCTTCCTTTCCTAAACCCAAACTGATCATCCCCTAAGTAATCATTTGCCTTACTCTCTATCCTTTTGTTGATGATCCTGAGAATAACTTTAGCTGCGTGGGATATCAAACTTATTGTTCTGTAATCCTCACATGACGTAGACTTTGCCTTTTTTGAAATAGGAACTAACACCGATCTCACAAAATCTTCCGGCCAGATTCCTTCCTCATAGATACTACGAATCAGTCCATATATGGCCTTCTTCCCACCTTTTCCTAACCATTTCAACATTTCTACAGGAATGTTGTCCACCCCCACGGCCTTATTTGCTTTCATCTCCTTTAGTGCCCTTTCTATTTCATCGTCCAGTATGCCTGGACCTAAGCTATCTTCTTCTACGTCATGTTCCTTTTCTATGTCTAACCTTGTCGGCCTAAGTTCTTTACCATACAGTGTTTCTATATATTCCTTCCATCTCTCTTGGATTTTTCCTGGTTCAACTATTATCTTACCCCACTTATCTTTCACTGTTAGCACAGATCTTGCCTTCTTACTTCCCGATAATAACTTAACCTTGCTGTATAGAGCACCAATTTCACCCTTCTTCTGTAAATTTTCCATATCCTCGCATTGCGTTTTCCACCATTCTTCTTTTGCTTTATTTGTGGCCCTTCTCAATTTATTGTTTAACTCTTTGTACTTCATTTTACCTAACTCTGTGTTTACATTTTTCCATCTTCTCCTCTCATCCATCTTTGCAATCATTTCATCCGTTACCCATGGTTTCCTTATCCTTTTCCCGTTAACAGTTCCTATAGTGTCTTTAGCGGCTTCCAATATCCCTTTCTTGATACATTCCCATTTTTCTTCGATAGTACTCAGTTCTTTATCATCATCCATTATTTTCTCTACAGCCTGCTGATACTCCTTCCTCGTTAATCCATTTAATGCTTCTAAATTCCATTTCCTAACCCGCCGCCCTTGCCTTATCTTCTTGAAACGAACATTACATTTCATAACAACTAAATTGTGGTCAGAGTCCGCATCCGCTCCTGGGAAACTGTGCGAATTTATCACACTGTTCCTAAACCTGTGCCTAACCATAATATAATCTAACTGATACCTTTCTGAGTCACCTGGCATTTTCCATGTATACCTACGCCTTTTGTGGTGTCTAAACCATGTGTTGGTGATGACTAACCCCTGTTTCCTGCAGAATTCAATTGCTTTCTCCCCGCGTTCATTCCTCGTGCCTAACCCATAGTCCCCCACCTCACCACCATCTCTTCCTTCGCCTACCGTCGCATTCCAATCCCCCATCACTATCAAATGTTTCCCTGCAGGAACACTCGCGGTGATATCCTCTAACACATCGTACATCCTATCGACTTCTTCCTCCTTGTGGTTGCTCGGTGGCATGTATACCTGAACAATGACCAAGTTCGTCGGCTCTGCTTTAATCTCTACGAGTAAAATTCTATCAGTCGCTTGCTCTATGTTGACTACGCTTCTTCCTACCACTTTATTTAAAATTACGGCAACCCCTCGTTGGCTCTCGTCCCCGCCGCTGTATATCACTCTATAATTGTCACTCCAGTAATCCCCGCTATCCTTCCATCTCACCTTGCAGAGACCTAAAACATCTATATTACCTCTTTCCATCTCTCGCTTAATATTTTCTAATTTGCCTCTCCTCAGCATTGTCCTGACGTTCCAGGTTCCTATTCTAACTACTTTCGTCTTCTTCTGCATCTTCTGTCCTGCTGCTGTTATTTCTCCCCCGCAAGGATTTCGTGGGATGACGACCACGGAAGCCTTGCCTCCCCCGCTGCCGGGCACGACACACGGCCCCTTGGGCCGAGTCCCGCAGTTGCCAGGATTCAATTTCTGTTTTGCGTCCATCATATTTTCTTGGGAATGATAATTGAGGTGGTTTCCCGTTGCCTTCCTCAATAGTGTTTTTAATGTGACACCATCACTTAATGGCCGCCCCACTGGGGTCAGACGCCATTGCAGCCGCCTCACTGAGGAGCAGACGCTGCATGGACTACCTTTCGTCTGGCTCCTAACCTTCGACCTATCTGGCATGGGTGACCCTTCCAGGAGTAATTATTATTACTCCCGCCAGCACAGCTCTAGGGGTCATCGGAACACACCAGCCCTTCCACCACGACAAGGTTGTAGTCCATTGGAGGGGAAAACTTGCATAATTGATGTCATATTAATACACAAAAAGAAAACTCTCTAAGATTGCCTCTGTTGAAATTGTAACAAATAATGAACTTTGATAAGTATATCATGGAAATTATTTCATTTCACATAAAACTATTCTAATTTCTTTAGGATTAATACAAAGATAAATACAAAAGTTGTGAAAATTAGTTCTTACCTGAATATTCACCATGAGCTCAGCTATATCTCTTGCAATGTGAGGATATTGCAGTTCTATAAGGATGAGACAAACAGCACAAAATAAAGCTTCCAGATTGTTCTGAAAATAATAGAAAAATAATCATTGAGATTTTACAAATACTAATTCTCTTTTATAGTTTAAATCATAATTATTTTAATATTGCAGGTTGAAAAATAGTTTCATTCATTATTTACGGGAAGTTGACAAGAGTATCTCCATTCTACCTCCATTACAGATGCCAAGGGATGAAGGGTATTCATAATTATGCATGTGTATAAGTTTTCAGAGTAGGCTCAAACAATTCTCAGAAATAAGTACTCCAAGTTCTTTTGGGGATACAGCATTTTTTTTATAAGAGTTACCATCAAATGTTACAGTCAGTTAAATGTTATAATGACCATAGGATCATTAACTCAAATGTTACCCCACCACCACTAGGACCAGCAAGATACATAGATACTTAACTTCTAAGAAGGAGGACAAGGATTCATGCCATTAATTCAGTGTTCTTTGTTCTTCAAATCTCAGATAATAAACTGTGCCAAAGTATGGTATCTAATAAGCACAAAGTTTATTTTGATAGGTGGGAGAACAGCTAACTTCATACATTCTTGTGGCCCCATGTCATGTGAAATTCACACATCTGTGCAGGGGGACAGTTATTTTTTCTTATGCAGTCAGTAGTTCCTCAAGAAAATCTGGTTCCTGGTCGATCAAACAGCTTAGATTTTCCTGGAGTATCCAGAGCACTACCTGGATATGAACCAGGAATCCTCTCTACTGGGCTCCTACACAACATTCACATTCTTTGTCATCCCCTACCTTGCTCTCCTAATATTCACCCATCCATCAAAGTCTTCCACATTCCGTCGACAATCAAAATACTCGGCATCCACCTTTACTGCCTCATTTGAATTGCTCCCAAAAATTTTCTCTCTCCCTCACTATGCCTAGTACTCTTTGCTTGTTTAATTTTCCATTCTTTTTTTCTTTTCTATCTACAGCCACATGTACATCTCAAAGCTTTGTTTTGATTACATTGATTTTAATCTCATGTTTATCACACCGATTTTCTGATGCATTCAATAATTATTTTAACCCCTTGGCTGACTGGCTAACTAAGGCTTGATAATCTGCCAACCGAATCAAATGATGGAGGTAACAGATAATACTGCATTGAAATGTTGTTTTTGTCTGGTCAAATCATCAGCCGAGGCTAATACAATGCCACAGCTAGAAGGTGACTTCAAATGTTAAACATGGAAAGAAGATTAATTCCAAATCAAGGTGGAGCTCCTGTCACTGACTCCTCTCACAGAAGTAAATATGGACATTGCTGCTGACATTGTCAGAGAAGATTTTCAAATTGTATTAAGAGTACTAGTATAACAGATATTGAAAATTTCCTTCGGTTGTACCCACATTGCTATTGGAAATAATACACATGACATCCATTTCTACAAGATGGTATCTGAGAATGCTAATACCAGAAGGACAGAACATTCCTTTGCAGGTTCATTCACAGTTGAAGTTAATGCTATATGAAGGTGAAGAGTTTTTTCAAAGGTTACCTTGGTGACATCATTCTGATGCTGAGAACAAACAGCAAAGTTCTGCATGGAAATTTCCAGCATCCTGAAAGCCATAAAAAACCAAATTGGTGTCTTCTGCTAGGAAGCTACGGTCATGTTTTGATATTCATGGAAATGCATACCATGAACAACTGTAAATGGAACATACTATAGGGATATACTTAGATTTCTCCAAGGTCATATCCATCATAATAGATCACATTTCAAAGCAGGGTCTGGATTCGGCACCACAATAATGCACAGCTGCCTATGACAAATGTTGTTGCTGAGTATCTTATGAAAAGCAACTGATGAAATCTTATGATTTGTACTACCCGTCCCCTCTATAGTCTAGACCTAGCCCCAAATATCTTTTTCCAGTTCTCATACAAGAAGAAACATCTAGGGAAGCATTTTTCATTCTCAGAGTAGTAGTAAATGCTATTGAAGTGATTTTGAAGGACATTAAAAAATATCTTTTACCACACCATAAAACAATGGAAAACAAGATTAGATCTCAGAGATAAGGATTCATCAAATAAGGGCTGCTTCAAGAAGAACCATTAAAATGTGGTGTGAGTAAAGGTATGGTGAAAAGAAAGAGACATTTTTTACATCATAAATTATTTTATGAATTCCCCAATGACTTTCATTCCTATTCCCTGCTATTTCCATACCTCTTTTATCAATCCCTCCATATATAATATGAGAAACTTATACATCAAAAAGTGTGGAAAATATTGGGTAGCCCCATCCCATCCTCTTCATCCTACAATGGCTGTGTTCATCCTGACTCTCCATCCACCATGCGCATCTGAGCAGTTTGAGACACAATAGGTTACCTATTAGGATGCCCATCCCTACATATATTCATTTATTCCACCTGATGAACTCTATCAAACACAATCTTGAGATTAACAAAACAGGCAATGTTTTACTTTACCAACATGCATGCCGCCTGTATAATAAATGAATGTAAATCATATCCAGCATTATAGTGAAAGCAGTACCATCATATCATATGCTCTACTCATTTCCTAATAATAATAGCGATTTTGAGACACAGTTTTTACTGATGTAAAAATTGATAAATGATAAACAGTATCATTCAGCTACTTCACATCATCAATTAGAGTAATTTTAATGAATTTTTTTAATATAAACATAATTTTCAATTTGTTTTTCTTCAAAAATCACTGCTTTCTATCATATTTTAATAATGTAGTTTGAATCATGACTCTCCATATGTCCCCTTGCTATATATTAAGGCATATTAATAATATATAAAGAATTGTAAGGTCTATATTAAGAATCCTTCCAATTGACCTTAACCTTGTATAGTGGAAGGGCTTATGCATTCTGAAGAGCCCTAGAGCTGTGCTGGGGAGAGCAATGATATTTACTCCTGGTAGGATCACCCAGATAGGTCAGAGATTAGAGCCAGACCAATGGTAGTCCACTCAGCATCTGTTACTCAGTGAGGCAGCTGCAAAGGTGTCTCAACTCAGTGGAATAGCCATTGAGTGAAGGTTTTACATTAAAAACACTAGCCAGAGAGGGTTGGCAATAAAACCAAAGAAAAAGATAGGAAGAAGCATGGTAAGTTCAAGTCTACATGTTATCAAGCAATCATATGTGGAATCATGTACCTCAGAAGTGTTTTGGACCAATATGGTCAAATTAGATCAGGCATAAGAAGAATTACATTAGCTAAAGAAGCTTTCACAAGGAGGAGTGAATTCATGACAGTAATGTTGGATACGGATTTTAAGAAATAACTCATCAAAACTTTGATATTGAGTATAGTTTTGTATGACATGGAAATATGGTCAATTAAGCAGGATAATAGGCATAGCTTGGAGGCTTTTGAAATGTGCATGTGGAGAAGGATGGAGAAGGTGAAGAGGACAGGAAGGAAGACAATTGACAAAGTTCTATGTATGGTGGGGAGAAGCGGAGATTGTTAGGAGAAATCCAAAGGAGTGAGGAAAGATGGATGCAGAGCATTTTGATTGACAATGGGTGTTGAAGAGTGTGAGAGAGATGACAATGTTACGCAAGCAGGGATGATGTAGGCATAGGATAGGGATGTTGGACAGAATGAAGGGAAGAAGGAATTGAAGGACTTATTGCAGTGTTGGGAGTTTGGTTGTGATTTGTTAGAAAGCTCAAGGAAACTGTTGTTGCACCATTTGGTAGCTAGTGTGAAATCAAAGCCTACCCTAACTCATAGGATACCAATATTAATAAAAATATTTAAGTTTCATCTCTCAGTAGTAAAGCCAAGAAAAACAATTTTAAATGCATACAGCAATGAGATGTAGACATATATTAATCAATATGCCCATGAGAAATAATATTGATGCTATAATGCAGGGGTGGCTTATACACCTATTATACTTGGAACTACCTCTGGAAGATTAGTGGTAAAAAAAACAGAAAATAGTATGTTGTGTCAGAATGAAGGAGAAGGATTTGACTACATAATAATATTGTTTTTTACTAGTGGGCTGTAAACAATGTTCTAATCATGAAATGACTGATAACCATGAATTGATTCTTGTTGGTACAACCAAATCTTATGCGAAAAAAAACAAAATCACTTACCATCACATTGGAATGGGTAAGAAAGCATCTATAGAGGGATTCATATACATCTTTACGCTGGAGCCGGAAGTATTCCAAATCATCCTCATCGCTTTTAATCTTTGCAAAATGAACACTCTCTCTAAATATCCTGAAACAATTAATGAAAGAATAACTTAGTTTAATACATAGGTATTTATTTAACATCACTACATTCCTACAAACTAAATGTTTACTTGGTTGAAGATGAGTTTGTGTTTAGATATGGCAGGGGAGCAAATAAGCCACGGAAAATAATAGGGATGAAAACAGAAGAGTAATACAATGATCAGAATTTGAGCTATTTCATTTTTTTAGAATTCTCTTATGTCATGGTGTTCACTATTGGTGGAAGGGAAATCTTCAATCTACTTTTGAAAGCCCATATAAGTATAGAGTGTTCGATGCACATAGAAAAAGTTTTCAATAGTCTTCTACAGGAATGAATAATTTTTTATAGTATCTCTCTTACTAGAATTCAAGTCAAACATTAGTTAACTCTTAACAGCTCCTGATGTTATTCTGAGTGAAGAGAATGAACATTGAGTCAAAAAGTTCTTAATACACAACAGGAAAATCTGAAAAAATTACCTATATAGTTAAAACACAAATCACAAAACACTGCAAAAACCTTCCATTAAAGAATAATGATAAGTCAGGCAATGCTTGCTTTATATATTGTGAAGTATTTTCATAAAATAGAAGATGTGAATAAAAAATATTGCAGGTTGTAACAGAAGTATTTTAAATTTTACACAAGTGAGTTTTTCAAATGGAGGATTGAAATGGACAGTTTTTTGCAGAGGAGGAAGATAGGGTAGTCCAAAACCACCAAAAATAATGGATTTCACATGAGCAAGTGAAGTAAGCAAGGTAAATTCACAAATGAATGTTTTTACAATAATATAATCATCACGGGTCTATAGCCTCAGCCCCATTTCTGGTTAAGCTTCTTGATTCTCCTCTAGTAGAGTATGTTTTATGAACCTTAAAGAAGAAAAGTGAATGGAAACTGAACTAAGGGGAAGTGTGAAATTTTTTAAATGGGAGAAGAATGCTGAGCAAGCAGAGATTTATTTAATTTAGCAACCAATTTTTAGTTGCATGAGAATTCATACAACAAATGTTACTTGGTATTTCTCAAAGAAAAACTAAAATCTTATAGAAGCTGATGAATAGTAAGAGGTGAGATACCTCTAATTATGAAAAAAAAGTGTTGTAGTTGAAGTTGAAGCCTTTTTGTTTAATTATTTTCCCTCACATTGGTACCAATATTAAATTGTTTTTATGAGAAACCCCTTTCAACAGATGAATTTACTTTTAAATTGTTAAGTTTTACATATAATTTAAAATGTCATTATCTAAGTCGGGACGCTGCCTCTATTGATTATTATATGCATTTATATCATGAATGGAATGTTTCATGAAATACTTACAAATGAACAAATTAATATTAGCAATTTACTAGTCTTCACTTGTAAAACCAATGTAGTTTTTCCCTATGCAAACCTTAAACTAATCTATGAATTGCCAAAACTTCATGCATGGCCATTTAAGTTACAGGCACCAACTCCTAGAACGCATTAGAATAATATTCAATCATAAGCAATTTATAAGTGTATGCATGCTTTTACAATGCACTCATACATCGCTGAAATACTCGATACAAATATGTTATTTCAACATTGTACACTAACTCAATATTTATAACCATATTAAATATCCCAATGACCCATTTCATTTCTCCTATGGATAATTTATATCCACATCATCTTCCTTACCCTAATGTAATATTTTCACATTAAATTTGATAAAACGAAGTTACTTTAAACCATCTCCACAACTACATATTCTACATAATATGGACATATGCAATGAAGGAGCTCATAAGTCAATCATTCTTGACACTACCTTGGAATTGAAACATGGAATCTAAGTGAATGACGATCTATTATATGCTGCAGTAATTTCAAACTTCTCAGATTAGCCCCTATATCTCCTAGTCCTGCTACTTTTAAGAGCAATGATAATAATGTTTCTGGGAGACATGCTCGGAGTTTACGATATCCAATGGGCATTCTTGTAGCCTTGAATTAGAAAAGCATCCATTTAGTTGAATAATTGCTAATTCATTTCATATTTCATCAGTCAACACTTGTCAATTAAAATTACTAAAGACTTACCGTGATAATCATATCTAACAACTGGTATTGAGCAGCTTGGGAAATTTCTTTTTCAATTACATGAGTTAACACAGCAATTAAAGTTTGGCTCATATTATCCCATTTTTCAAGAATTTCCTCACTTGAAGTAGTTTTCTCTGTCTTATAAGGATAAAAGTAACATTTGTTGTAAAAAAAGCATTTGAGAGTGTATATATTGTGTGATCTTTTCACATATCACCCAATGAAACAACTGGTAAATTATCATATCATATGGCTGGATACTGAAAAAAGAAATAAATCCATTAGGCATATAATTGTCAAATTTTCTGGCCAAGGAACAAAAAATTAAAAAAAGTATTGTAATGTTTGGCATATAGGATGTGTGTACAACTCATTTTCTATGTCCAATGGGAGAAACAGGCATTTTATGTTGAATAAATATAGTAAGTTGAGCATTTGAAACCAATAATCGATTGCCGGGAATTTGATGCTATAATATTTATTCATACACTACCCTCCTCAGAAATAATTGTCTCATCATTTTTTGAAGAAGAATGATGCACAGGTTTCTTGACTGGCATAAATCTCAGCTTGGATGAAAGAACATCATCCATAAAATTCCTCAGGCAACCTCTTATGGCACTCTCGGTCATGTCCCATAGCTTGCTTTCTCTTTTGATATTAAAGTACCTAAATTAATTGAAAAGATATCAATATGAGAAGCATGTAAAAATCCATTTTTTAGCCAAAAGTTTATGTTTAATCAATATATGCATATTACTTGGATAAAAAACATATCATATGGATTCCCTGGAGGGTGGTTCTATGGAAGCAATGATGAGGAGTTTTGGTTTTACAAGTTAATTTGTTGGTCAATGTAACTATTGTACTTGATGCGTTTTGTAACAATATACCTAAGTACCAATGTAAAACAACATTTTCACTTCCCCCAAACACATAACCCTTATCTTAATATGCCGCAAAAGATGCCTGTATGTAAATTCTATTCATTTTTTCAAAGGGAAGATAAACTGTTCCCCATTCTTTCTATCTACCTTAATTCCATCCAAAATACCTATCCTTTTTCTCTCTCTCCCTTGCTTTCCCAGAATTCTTCTCACTATTACCATCTTCAGCTTCCCACTGCCTCTCAGTATCACCTGCATCTACTTATCATTTCTTCTTCAAATGTCTCCCAACAGCCGTCTCAATTCCCTTACCATGCCTAGAACTTCATTGTTGATTTTCTCCCTCATCCATTATTCATTTTGCTCTACATATCCATATCTAAACCTTCCAGTCTATGTTCAATCCCTTCCCCCAACAAACATGTTTCCAGGTCATACAAATCTGCTCCATCTTAGAGTTTTCACTGAACACTTGGGTCCCAAAATGAAAGAAAAGCAAACTGAACTTTATTGGCTGTCCTGAAGTGAGTAAAGGTAGAAAAATCTTCACCTTAGCCCTATGCTCACCCAATATATATTTCTCCTCATTCAACTATATATCTTTTTAAAATCAATTTTTATTATTATTTATTGGTATTATTTTTAATAATGCATGTTTTTCACTTCTCAGGATCTTGAATAATGTCAGGTAGCTTATCACTGATCACAAGTAAAAATTCACCATAAGAGCTGGATAATATTTGAATTCAATACGAGTATTAAGCCAGTGAATGTAACATTGATATAATTATATCACGAATTTAATCCATCCTATTGTACAATACATAATTATTATTGGAATTAGAACATACCCAGGCCTGATCTCCTCTTCGTAATGATTTACAGAATCAAGAGCCTGAAAAACTCTGGTGTAGATTGTGAGTAAAATATCAAAGGCAACCCATCCATCCTCACCTAAGAATAGAAAATTAAATTAAATTAAAAACCAAATTTCAGAATGCTTTTAAGATATCTATGCCTAAAAGATATATTTTTAATATTGAAATGAAGGACACTCAAAGGTTACATCTGTGGCAGTAAATCCGTACAGTCGATAAAATTTATGGGAAGAATCATAATATTCAAACGACCGTAGTTACTGCTCGCTTCATACAGTCGATGAAAATCTTACCAGATAGTGAGATATTATAAGGAACTAACCCCAATTTAACATAAAAACAACCAAATTTAATGATGCAATGCTGTGGAAGTAGAGGGCAGAAGTCTGGAATTTGAGTCATAAAAGAGAGAAGAGTTTGAAAATGTCAAAATTATGAGATGTATGGGAACATCCCTAATGATTATTTCATCCTGAAAACAACATAGCACAAGTTTTACCTATAATCAAGGATGCCACATTGAAATAATGATTTTTCATCTACAGTACATACTGCAATACATATTTGAATCCAATAATAGCTGGTTCATTCAACTCAAATTGAACCTTGAATTTAACTTACTTCACATGGCATTATCTCTAGAGTGGCAATTAATTGAGATTCTGAACACATCTTTGCAGTTTTATAATATGAAATCCAGTTACCTAATTCCAGAATGTATATGCTACTACCAATTTTGGAAGAGGTAAAAATAAAAATAGGTATTAATCTTTCAAATTCCTTTGGTTCAAATTATCTATAAAGAATTCTTTCTACAACAGCTGTTTACTGAAGAAAGATAATTTTTTTAACAGCATTAGTTTACTCTTTCTTCAAATTTTGATAGCCTTTAATATAGTGCCCATTGGATGCAATCCAACTGTCTGAACTTTTTTCCAGTGTTTTTTCCTTTTTTAAAAGCCTCTTTTTGATAGGTCCTTCAAAATTGTCTCGGCACTCTTCACCACTACTTCTGATGATAAAATGACTTTCCGTAAAGATGCTTCCTCACATTGACAAATGGGAAAAAGTCACATGGGGCTACATATACTAGACTACCAGGAGGATAAGGAACACGTTTCACATTGATTTCTGTGAGAATTCAGGAACAACACTCATGATGTGTAGCCACTCATTACTCTAGTGTAGCATCAACCTTATTGCTTTGAAATATTGCCATCTGCAATAAATATACCCTTGAAGAATTTTCAGAACATCCATAGAGTATGCAACATTTATGGTCCTGTTTGCTGATGGCAAAAAATAATACACAATTTCCATATTGATAATATGATGAGACCATAACTTTCCCAGCAGAATCCACAACTTTGGCATTTTTTGGTGCTGGTGATGCTAAAGATTTCCAGAAAGAGCTTTAATGTTCACTATTATTATTATAGGTAACCTATTGGTTAACATATGTTTTGGATGGACACAACTACCAAATAATGCTCTTATCTCTCTTAGCAAAACACAACCTGACACCCTACCCTACAACAAACCCCTTTTCATAACTGTATACTTCTCCTTCTTCCTTTCATTCTGTCCCACATCCCCATCCTATTTCTTCCCCTTCCTTGTTTGCCTAATATTCTCCCCTCAATCACAGTCTTTAACATCCTTTTGCCAATCAATATGCCTTGCATCCATTTTTCCTGTCTCCTTATGATTTCTGCCAAAAATCCCTTCTCCTCCCCCACCTACCTAGCACTACTTATTTGTTTTCCTTTCTGCCCACTTCACCTTCGCAAACCTTCTCTACTCCCACACTTCAAAAGCTTCCAATCTACACCTATCATCTTGCTTAAATGACCAGGTTTACATGCTGTACATAACTACTCTCCATATGAAAGTTTTAATGAGCTTTTTCTTAACATCCTTACTCAATGTACCAGTCATCAATTCTCTCCTCCTTGTGAAAGCTTCCTTGCCTAAGAAATTCTTTTCCTTATGTCCCTAATACTTTGATCGAAAACATTTCGAAGCTACAGAAACTATTCCAATATACTCTATTATCACGTCTTTTCTCTCCTATTTAAGCGATTAACTTAGCCTTCCTCTTTCTAGAAAACCATATAACCTTTGTATTTAAAAATTTATTCTCATCTCATATCTATTGCACTGAATTTCCAGTTCACTCAGCAATGCTTGCAACCCCTTCTCTGACTGACAAACTAAAGCTTGGTCATTAGCAAACCTAACTGATTTTATGAATTGTTCACTGACTTTCATTACTAATTCAAGTTCTTCCCATGTGTCTTTAATTATTTCCTCCACATATACATAGGTTGAATAACAAAGGTGATAATGGACAACCCTGACTTACTACTCTTTGTAACACTCCCCATCCAGACTCACTGTCCCCCAATCATAACTGAGCAGTCTGAGACATGTACAGGTTGTGGAATAGTCTCCCATCCCTCCAATCTATTCCTATTTTCTGCAATACATGCATTAATTCTGTCCAATTCACTCTATTAAATGGTTTTTTGAAGTTTATTAAACAGACAAATACATCCTGATTGTATTCTGTGTTCATCTCAGTTGGTCATCTTTATACTACAAAGGCATCATGCATGCCTCTACCCTTCCTGAACCCAAACTGATCATCCCTTAAGTAATCATTTGCCCTATTGTCTATCCTCTGCTTGATGACCCTGAGAACGACTTTAGCTGAAAGAAAAATCAAACTTACAGTTATGTAGACCTAAAATATTGCTGCCTTTACCTTTTTTGGAATAGGAACTAACACTGATCTCACAAAATCTACTGGCCATATTCCTTCCTCATAGATATTATGAATTAGTCCATATAGGCTCTTCCTCCCACATTTTCCTAAACCTTTCAGTACATCTGCAGGAATTTTGTCTGCCCCCACAGTCTTATTTGATTTCATCTCCCTTAATGTCCTTTCTATCTTATCATCGAGTATGCCTGGACCTAAGCTATCTTCATCTACATCATGTTCTCCTTCTATGTCTAAGCTTGTAGGCCTTTGTTCTTTACCATACAGTTCTTCTATATATTCCTTCCATTTCTCGAGGATCTTTCTTAGTTTTACTAGTATTTTCCTTTGTTAACACGTTTTCCCTTCTTACTTCCTGCTAGTGATTTAACCTTCTTGTATAGCACACCAGTTTCACCCTTCCTCTGCAAACTTTCCACATCCTTGCATTGCATCTTCCACCATGCTTCTTTTGCTCTATTTGTTTCCTGTCTCAATTTATTATTTAACTCTTTGTACTCCTTTCTACCCAACTCTGTATTTACATTCTTCCATTTCCTCCTCTCGTCAATTATTTGAATCATCTCATCCATAATCCATGGTTTCTTGGATCCATGGATTCTTTTCCAATTAAGAGCTCCAATAGTTTCTTTTGTGGAATTTAAAATCCCTTTTTTTATAAATTCCCATTTTTTGTCTACAGAACCCAACTCTCTTCCTCACTCATTGTTTTCTCTACAGCCTGCTGATACTCCTTCCTTGTTAATTCAGATAATGCTTCTCCATTTCAGTCCCTGAACCATTTTCCCTGTTTTATCTTTTTGGATCGGAGGAGACACTTCATTATTACTTAATTGCAATCTGAGTTCAGGGAAACTGTGGGAATTTATCACACTGTTTCTAAATCTATGCCTAACCATAATATTACCTAACATGATACCTTTCTGAGTCACCTGGTGTTTTCCATGTATAACTATGTCTTTTGCAGTGTCTAAACCAAGTTTTGGTGATCATTAACCCCTGTATCATGCAGAAGTCTGTTGCTTTCTCACCACGGTTATTCCCCATAACTAAACTATTATCTCCCACCTCATCACCATCTCTTCCTTAGCCTACCATTGCATTCCAATCCCCCATCACTATAAAATATTTCCTTGCAGGAACACATGCAATTATAACATCTGTTTAATTAAAATTGGCAATTTTCCACAAAATAAAATTTTTATTAACACGACCAGTTTCAATGTAACTACATCATCTTCTGGTGAATCAGAACCATGAAGACTGGTGAATCATTTGGACCAGAAGATGATGTAGTTACATTGAAACCGGTCGTATTAATAAAAATTTTATTTTGTGGAAAATTACCAATTTTAATTAATCTTGATATCCCACCATATCACGCCTGAAACGTCTCTTTTTATCCTCTAACTGGTCATATATCCTATTGATTTCTTCCTCCTTAAGATAGCTGGGTGGGATGTATACCTGAACAATGACCAAGATCGTCGATGCTGCTTTCATCTCCACTAGTAATATTCTATCTGTTGCTTGCTTTATGTTGACTACACTCCTTCCTAACTTTTTATTCAATATCATGCCAACTCCTTGGTGACTCTTATCCCCTCTGCTGAATATTACTCTATAATAATCACTCCAGTAATCCCCGCTATCTTTCGATTTCACCTTGCATAAACCTAAGATACAGGTATCTATATATCCTCTTTCTGTCTCTTACTTTACACTCTATAGCTTTCCTGTCCTCAACATTGTCCTAACATTCCAAGTTCCTATTCTAACTAATTCAGGCTTCTTCTCCTGCATCTTCTGTGTTGCTGCTGTCGAAATTGCTTTGCAAGGTTTTCGTGAGATGATGACCACAGAAGCCTTGCCTCTCCCACTGCTGAGCACTACACATGGTCGATTTGGCTGAGTCCTGTAGTTTCCAGAACTCATTTTCTCAACACCGTCCATCATAGTGTACATGTCATTGACTGGTTATTATGATGATGAAGTGGAAGGTAAGCACATGATGATACATATAACTGGAGCCGTAAAAATGTAACAGAAAAGTGAAATCTTATTATTCACAGAGGCTGGAGTGAGCTCATCAGGCAGTGGCAAGAAGGGAAAACAGTATGAAGGTAAGAATTAGGGAAACAAAAAAGGCTTTTGGAGTTTAAAAAAACACAAAAAATTACTGCTGGAAAACAGTAATTTGTTGTGAAACATGTTCAAAAGTGCTCAAAAATGAATGTTCATAGAATATATCCAGAAATGCAAAACTGGTGAAAGAAGAAAGTGCAAAAATTCAAAGACTGGGTAAAGGAAAAATATTATAAATGATGTTGGATGTAAAGTTAGAAAGCTAGAGAACAATGGATGAAGTTATTTTGTGAATAAGTGTAGCAACACATTACCAGGGAAATGCTGAAACTTGTTGAACTATTACAATCCTTGTTCAATGAAAGCAGAGTGAAGATCTAAGCCATTTAGGATAAGAATACTGTTAGCAGATTACTGTGAATAAATTAAAAAGTCAGCAGGTTACAGGATAACTTGGTGAGTTGCTGTATATCAAATCGTTGAACAAGAAAAAAATCACCTGATTTTGTGATTTGGTCATAGGCTGAATAAAGGATTTACTGACACGAGAATATAAAAAAATCTCATTGTTGAGTCTGGTTGTAATACTTAAAGATATATATATATTATTCCCCTCCCATGGACTACAACCTTGTCGTGGTGGAAGGGCTTGTGTGTTCCGATGACCCCTAGAGCTGTGCTGGCGGGAGTAATAATAATTACTCCTGGAAGGGTCACCCATGCCAGATAGGTCGAAGGTTAGGAGCCAGACGAAAGGTAGTCCACGCAGCGTCTGTTCCTCAGTGAGGCGGCTGCAATGGCGTCTGACCCCAGTGGGGCGGCCATTAAGTGATGGTGTCACGTTAAAAACACTATTGAGGAAGGCAACGGGAAACCACCTCAATTATCATTCCCAAGAAAATATGATGGACGCAAAACAGAAATTGAGTCCTGGCAACTGCGGGACTCGGCCCAAGGGGCCGTGTGTCGTGCCCGGCAGCGGGGGAGGCAAGGCTTCCGCGGTCGTCATCCCACGAAATCCTTGCGGGGGAGAAATAACAGCAGCAGGACAGAAGATGCAGAAGAAGACGAAAGTAGTTAGAATAGGAACCTGGAACGTCAGGACAATGTTGAGGAGAGGCAAATTAGAAAATATTAAGCGAGAGATGGAAAGAGGTAACATAGATGTTTTAGGCCTCTGCGAGGTGAGATGGAAGGATAGCGGGGATTACTGGAGTGACAATTATAGAGTAATATACAGCGGCGGGGACGAGAGCCAACGAGGGGTTGCCGTAATTTTAAATAAAGGGGTAGGAAGAAGCGTAGTCAACATAGAGCAAGTGACAGATAAAATTTTACTCGTAGAGATTAAAGCAGAGCCGACGAACTTGGTCATTATTCAGGTATACATGCCACCGAGCAACCACAAGGAGGAAGAAGTCGATAGGATGTATGATGAGTTAGAGGATATCATCGCGAGTGTTCCTGCAGGGAAACATTTGATAGTGATGGGGGATTGGAATGCGACGGTAGGCGAAGGAAGAGATGGTGGTGAGGTGGGGGACTATGGGTTAGGCACGAGGAATGAACGCGGGGAGAAAGCAATTGAATTCTGCAGGAGACAGGGGTTAGTCATCACTAACACATGGTTTAGACACCACAAAAGGCGTAGGTATACATGGAAAATGCCAGGTGACTCAGAAAGGTATCAGTTAGATTATATTATGGTTAGGCACAGGTTTAGGAACAGTGTGATAAATTCGCACAGTTTCCCAGGAGCGGATGCGGACTCTGACCACAATTTAGTTGTTATGAAATGTAATGTTCGTTTCAAGAAGATAAGGCAAGGGCGGCGGGTTAAAAAATGGAATTTAGAAGCAGTAAATGAATTAACGAAGAAGGAGTATCAGGAGGCTGTAGAGAAAATGATGGATGACGGTAAAGAACTGAGTGCTATCGAAGAAAAATGGGAATGTATCAAGAAAGGGATATTGGAAGCCGCTAAAGACACTATAGGAACCGTTAATGGGAAAAGGATAAGGAAACCATGGGTAACGGAGGAGATGATTGCAAAGATGGATGAGAGAAGAAGATGGAAAAATGTAAACACAGAGTTAGGCAAAATGAAGTACAAAGAGTTAAACAATAAATTGAGAAGGGCCACAAATAAAGCAAAAGAAGAATGGTGGAAAACGCAATGCAAGGATATGGAAAGTTTACAGAAGAAGGGTGAAATTGGTGCTCTATACAGCAAGGTTAAGTTATTATCGGGAAGTAAGAAGGCAAGATCTGTGCTAACAGTTAAAGATAAATGGGGTAAGATAATAGTTGAACCAGGAAAAATCCAAGAGAGATGGAAGGAATATATAGAAACACTGTATGGTAAAGAACTTAGGCCGACAAGGTTAGACATAGAAAAGGAACATGACGTAGAAGAAGATAGCTTAGGTCCAGGCATACTCGACGATGAAATAGAAAGGGCATTAAAGGAGATGAAAGCAAACAAGGCTGTGGGGGTGGACAATATTCCTGTAGAAATGTTGAAATGGTTAGGGAAAGGTGGGAAGAAGGCCATATATGGACTGATTCGTAGTATCTATGAGGAAGGAATCTGGCCAGAAGATTTTGTGAGATCGGTGTTAGTTCCTATTCCAAAAAAGGCAAAGGCTTCGTCATGTGAGGATTACAGAACAATAAGTTTGATATCCCACGCAGCTAAAGTTATTCTCAGGATCATCAACAAAAGGATAGAGAGTAAGGCAAATGATTACTTAGGGGATGATCAGTTTGGGTTCAGGAAAGGAAGAGGTATGCGTGATGCCATTGCAGTAATGAGATCACTAGTCGAGAGGAATATAGAATACAATCAGGATGTTTTTGCCTGTTTTGTAGATTTCGAAAAAGCGTTTGATAGAGTGAATTGGGAAAAATTAATGCGTGTATTGCAGAAAATAGGAATGGATTGGAGGGACAGGAGACTGATCCGCAACCTGTACATGTCTCAGACTGCTCAGGTGCGAGTGGGGAACGGAGAGTCCGGATGGGCAGTGTTAGGAAGAGGTGTAAGGCAGGGTTGCCCATTGTCACCGGTACTGTTCAACGTATATGTAGAGGAAATGATTAAAGAGGCATGGGAAGAACTGGAGGTAGGAATGAAAGTCGGAGGGGAATTCGTAAAATCGGTTAGGTTTGCTGATGACCAAGCATTAGTTGCTCAGTCAGCCAAGGGTTTGCAAGCATTGTTGAGTGAATTGGAGGTTCAGTGCGATAAATATGGGATGAGAATAAATATTAATAAAACAAAGGTTATGCGATTTTCCAGAAAGAAAAAGGCTAAGCTAAATATTAAAATAGGAGGGGAAAAAATAGAGCAGGTAGAACAGTTTACATATCTCGGAAGTGTTTTGGACCAACACGGTCAAAGTGGTAGGGACGTAAGGAGAAGAATTGCGCTAGGCAAGGAGGCTTTCTCAAGGAGGAGGGAGTTGATGACGGGGACGTTGAGTAGGGATGTTAAGACAAGACTCGTAAAAACTCTGATATGGAGCGTAGCTATGTACGGCGCGGAAACGTGGTCGCTGAAGCAGGAGGATAGACGTAGATTGGAGGCTTTTGAAATGTGGGTGTGGAGAAGAATGGAAAAGGTGAAATGGACCGAAAGGAAAACAAATGAGGAAGTACTAGAAATGGTGGGGGAGGAGAGGGGTTTGTTGAGAGAAATCCTATGGAGGCAGGAAAAATGGATGAAGGGCGTATTGAGCGGTAGTGGAATGTTGAAGAGGGTAATAGAGGGAAGAATGTTGGGCAAGCGAGGTAAGGGTAGGAACAGGATAGGGATGTTAGACGAGATGAAGGGAGGAAAGAAGTACACCGAGATGAAGAGGGACCTGATATAGATTAGTTTGCTAGGTGGGGAGTCACAAAATGTTTATTTGATAGTTGGGTCCATCCAAAAACCTACCTTAACCGGTAGATTACCTAAAAAAAAAAATATATATTATTCAAGATAATCACATCTCATTCCTTTATAGGAAAGTATGTATCCATAATTTTGTGAGGTTAGGTTTTGGGATTCATAATTATTTGGAATCCCTGGAACACACCTACAGTTCCTTCAAAGCTGCTTTATAATTTTGCCACGAAAAAATTACAAGTTTGAGTGAGTTTCTATTGTATGCATAGGATTTTAACATAAATTACCTACTTATGTAATGGTGTCTGATTTGAACTGTTTATTAAAGTCAAACCAATGCTGATCCTCACCGAAATCCCTAAATTCATAGTCAGCCAGGATTCCATATAGAACTCTGGCCATTTCTAGTATAGGATTTCTGTTAACAATATCTATTGCATTAACAGTCTTGTAATTTCCATACATATCCATAATAGTGATTGCTTTTTCAAGATGTGGAATATTAATTGATAATCCTGGGCAATATGGAGTCATGTATCCAACAAAGATGAGGAATATTTCAGTTTCAACATCCTCAACATAAATTCGTCCTTGCACCTATATCAATAAAAAGTAAAAGTTGTACTTGATGTACTCTTATGAAAACTAAAAATTAAGAATAAAAATCATTTATTTTTAGAAAAAGACCACTTTTTGCAAAAAAAATGTTGTAAATTGGACCATACCTTTTAGAATGCTGACAGTTGTGATTAATTAACATTCAAAATCTGCCCTACCATATGTAATGGCATATTTGAATTACACTGTTGTAAATATGTCTAGATATTCTCAAAGTTATACTACTTGTACAATTCATTACCAAATTAATTCTGCAAATGAGTTTAACAATCAGGAATTTTGCACTAATCTAAAAGGATTTAAGCTTACTTGATGAAAGCCAAGAAACTGTGAGAGATGCCATGACAGTAACTCGTAATAGAGCCATTCGCTGAATGTGTATTACAATTTAACATTTTCTGGTGTAAAAATCCTTTGCCTTGATTGGGATTCGAGCCCAAATCCCTCGATGTTCGGCTGAGTGCATAAGCCAGTTAAGCTATCTCTTGTACTCCAAGATTTTGGTATGATTTTGATGAACTTAAAGTAATGATATTTCAAATATGAAAGTAAAATTGACTGAGCTTTGTTACTTGTTGATCAGGCTGGAGTGTCCTTGGCCTGAAAAGAGTCCCCATTCATTAATCAGTAATTCAATCCTAAGATGGGTTTACTACAGTTTTCCATTCTTCTCTGCTCAATATTCATTCCCTGAAATACTGTGGAGTTCTCGATATGGTCCTTCCCTCTTCTGCTCTTCTATATAATTTCTCGTTCTTCACTTTGTCTGTGCATTGAATCTTCAGCATTCTCATCCAGAATCATGTTTCAAAGGCTTCTATTCTTTGCTAGTTCACTCTTCTAATTTTCCCTGTCTCTGATCTATTGAGTGCCATGCTCCATATGAATGTTTTGATGAACTGTCTCCTTGTTTACAATCTTAGGCTTTTTGAACCCAGCAGTTTCCTCTTTTCATAAACACTGTCTCAGCTTCAGCAGTGCCCTTTTTATGAGAGTAATTTCTTTAAGCATATTGTGTCTAATGGTATCTATATGGTTTTAAAGGTGTAATGTTCTGATTTTGTAGACACTTTGTTTGAATGGGCTGTTATTTTCTAAAATAATAGGTTGGGAGCCATCATTTCCACTCTATATGTTTTCAAATCCCCTTTGACATCAGTAATTCTTAGTAGAAAGTACATATGCCATCTGTAGTATCAGTTCCTAAATTTCTCTAAACATATGGCCTGCAAATGATTTATTTAATTGTACCACCTTTTGGATTATGAACAGGGAGGCTAGAGATGTCTGGAGATGTCTCACTTAAAGCATCACCATTTCAGAAGCAAATCCACTTAAAGTGAATATTACCTATGCATCAGTGTGCTGACTCTGAACAGATGGAATCATTCACTTTAGGATGGCGTGACATGAAATGTTTTAGACGAGTTAATGGATTGTGCTTCCTTTCTCCTCAAATCTGTTTATATTGAAGCAACATATAATGGATTTTTCACCAAATAAATGGCTGAATCATTTTAATTATTAATGGCTAATATTGTTTAATTTATCCTTTCTTCTTATCAGCCTTAATACAAATGTTAAGTAAATTCTTAATATTTACAATAAAATCTTAAGTACATAAAATTGGAAATCCACATTCAGCATCATAATGCATTAAATTCCTTGCTAAGTTATTTGATTTTAAAATGAGATTTAACAATTGAACATTGCAGTAGCAACAGATACATGCATCAAAATATCACCAAGAGCAGTAGAATACACTCTGCGGGTGCATTTATGCTCTGGAGAGAAGGGGAGAGAGAAAATATTCATTGGGGATTGAGTAGAGATTTGGGGATCACGGGAAGGATTGTCACTCTATTAAACTAAAGGACAAACTGGGAGTTTATATGGAAAATTAGAACAGACAACTTGGAGCTGGTGGGGGGCTGAGCTTACTGCCGCAAAATATTCATACATAACTAGGGGAAGCCAGGGGAAAGAAAGTAGTTCTGTTAAACATTGGGGAAAACTGCAACTTTAACTGGAAAATTGGCATTAACATCTATCAGAAAATACATGTTGAAAGAAGAACAGAGTTCTTAGGCATAACTTCACATGAGAACAAGTGCACTGAACATCTATCAGGCTAATGGAGGAAGAATGATCTGTTAAATACAACATACTTTTCTCAATATATATGAAATAGAACTATCTGAGTTTCAAGACACCTTATTTGGCATATTTATTTGGTTTGGTACCTATAAACTGTTAAAATACCAAGAATCAAAAGGTTGAATAAATTTGATTTTAGCATAACTGTTACATTTAAATTCTTAATGTCTTCAGTCACCTCTCCCTCACCACACTATATTGTGGTCAGTATTTCCTCCCCTTAAAAGTCTATTCACCCCTATCATTGAGAGAACCTAAGGGAAAAGTTAGGCTATCTACCATTCTTATGCCTAGAAAAATAAAGGTTTTATTCTATTCATATGAACAGTATTCTTAAATGTTTTGATCCATAGGTCAAAATGAATTAGAGCACTTAAGTTTCAAGAGATAATAATTAATGAACAAAAAATATCATTAATGTGCATGAAAATGAGTTTAGAAGAGTATTGGGGGGAACTTTCATATGAAGAAATGGTTTCAGAGATGAATTTCTGAAAAATAATATTATTTAACTCTAACACTCAAAAATAGGTGATATAAATGAAGTCAATGAATAATGAGAGAATAAAATTTACATTGGTTTCATATTCTGCTGTTAGTCACACAGAGAATTATTTGTATTTGACTTACATTCATTAGAACTCTTAAAACTTTTGATCCAAATTCACAAGAGTTCCATCGATCATGGTCATGAAGAAATCTATAAGAAAAAAGGTAAATCATCTGGTGAAAGTCTACAAATAAAGCTTTTTAAATGGGTAATAAATTAGAAAAACTTTCAGCTGCCATATTGATGTCAAAACACAATTAGGTGTGAATTACATTTGTAATCCTATATTGCATAATTTCACGGGAAATGAGCCCATGCCCACATTATTTTTCAACTTAACTAGCATATTATTAGTAGCATAGCAATAATATTATTGTCCCATAAAATCAGTAAATTTAGCAGTATACTTGAATTAAGCAAAAGAAACCACTAGAAAGATAAAATTTGATTTGCATAGTTTCTTCATCTAAAAATTAATTTTAGCAGCATATTTATGTGCATATTAATATTTATGTCTGTGAAATAAGATGGAGAAACACAAACACAATCTAGTCATTACAAATAAGTTTGATAATGATCCACAGATTAGATTGGAACATAGTTGAATATTGTGCCATCAGCTTTGTTTGCCCCATAGCTCTGACCAATAAACCCATTGATATATGTACTTAATGAAGAAAAAATTAACCAATGAGTTACACACTCATTAGTCAATTGAAAGATCTGGGTTTGTATACTACCTAGAAAGATTGGATTGGATGGATGGGCCATGGATTGTATTGACGTATTGTGCTGATGGATTGAGGTTGAAATTGAGAGAATATTTTCATGCAAATTGATATCAGAATCAGTATCACATAAGAACCTCTAACCATATTCACAGATTTTAGGCAAATTTTAAAGCATGTACTAAGAATATTTAGCAGCTTGTAATAAATTGGTGCATCATTATGCACATGATTACACTAATAAAAATGTAGTACATGCATACATATATACATATGTAAATGATACATTTATATTTAACTTGCCTAAGAACAGAAAAAGCCACCAAACAATTTTTATGCCGTGGTATCTCACTAATTGCCTGGATATAACACAAATGTGCACTATGGAGTAAATTTCGCATCAAATACTCTCCACTATCAATCCTGTAAAAACAATAATTAAAGCTTCCTTTGGTATATGTCATTGAGAAAATGATACCATTAAAAGCGTTATTCATATCATAGGATTTATAGATACCAATTTCAAACTTGAAGGAATAATAAAATAAGTAACACCATAACTTGAGCGATAATCACATTAAGTAATAATTTCATATGCTAAATTGCTTGAAGCACTTGACTGGATATAATCCAACAAGAATATCTCATATTGAACTCAGGATGTTGATATCAATGTGGTTGGCTTACTTTTGGGCAAAAAAGTAATTTGAATGTAGGCAACACCGTATCAAGAGCATTATGTCTTCATCCCTCAATTCACCAGCTTCTTTTTTCATTTTTTTAACTAATTTCTGCAATTAAAAAATATGAAAAAGTTTAACCATGGTTTTTTTAAAGTACTCGCATTTCATCTTTCCAGAAAGAATCCTGCTGATGTGAATGTATCTGTAGGACAGAAAGTTTATTTACATACTGAAAAGATGAAAATGGGGAGTAGAAAAATGAGAGCAGAATTTATTTGATCACATAGATAGATAGGAGTTAATTTAAAATATTTAGGTTAGAAAAGAGGAATGGATGAAATCAGCAAGCATTTCATTTCTAGAAGTGGTGATGCCAGAACTTGAGAAAAGACAATAGGCTTGAACTGAACTCTACATTTGGACTTTATTTTTAGGTGCTTTGCTGCAATCCTAAGGTAGCAGAAAACACTCTTCTGTTTTTGATGGAATAAAGCCCTTCATGGAGTTTTTGTTACATGGATTACAGAAATATTACTAGATATATATTGTATATTAAAAGGACATTTACTTCAAGGTTCTTGAGTCCTTTGGTTTTTTGCTGCAGTCTGATATGCCTGTCACGGGCTTCTGAAAGAACCAAGTAAGCAGAAGTTTCAAGCTCCAGCCTCCAGCGCTTAGAATCCCTCTCATTGCTAATTTTTCCTTCTAAAATAGTCAATGGAATATATATTATTTAATATTATGTTTTCATATTAACTGATGAATAATTTACTTCCTTATTTTGTTAAGAATTTTTAAAAGGAAGAAAGGGTTGGGAAAATGAAAGGTAGAGCTTGGTGAAATGGGGTGAGAGAGACTATGAACACAAAGAGGTAGATGAGCGGACGATTACTGCTAAATGAGAAAAAAGTTAGTGGGAAATGTGTGCAAAGAGAAAAAGAATTAATTTGAATTTTTGGTGAAAAAAGTAAGGAAATAATATAATCTTCTGAAGCTGAAAAAATACAGAATGACTTTGAAGAAAATTAAAAGACATTTTTTAAATTGATAAAAGAGCAAATCAAGAAGAGAGAAAAGGAATGAAAATGATTTTTTTAAATTTATACCGTCGATTATTGATGAAAGTGCAACTTGTAGATAACAGGATAAGGATAAATACTGTGTGTAGTATGTATGCAAGGTACTTGAGGAGTGTTCATAATAATAGAAGAGATGGGGTGGGGGATCAGCAGATCAGTGAAGTAGCATCAGTTTTTCATGATAGAAATTCCTGTACTGTACATCCTTGAAAAAATTGGCTACATATCTATCATAGTAATTTGAGCTAATGACACATGCATGTATTATGTCTAACATAAATGTATAAATGATTAAAAAATTACCTGACTTGAAGTATTTGAGAAAATTATAAGAACTATTTGCATCGGTTTATTGTTAGAAAACTCAAATGTCTGGTCCTTTTCAGTGAAAATATCAATGACTACAAATTCAGATTTCAGTATGTCACAAAGTTTCTCCTGCAGTGATTTTTTGTCACATACTTATGCCAGCAAATGCCTTCATGGCTCTGAATATTTTGAAGATAGTTATTTATCTCTTAAAATATGAAAATGAATCATCTGGAGATGAACTTGAGATACGTACAATCAGAAGTTGCTCAATTTTATACATTTGGGAAAAATACCAGATAAATTCAAGGGGCCTAAAAAGTTAGTTGAGCTCATACACCCTACTTTTCTTTAGTTAGGATCAATAGTAAATAATTAAAGGTTCATCTTGTATTCACATCATGCTACAAAAAACCCCTCAGAGATGTATTTTAAACATGATGTTTGTTTAAGACAAGATACATCAAATTGCTGAAATCTTGTTTTATTTAAAAGGGTCAAAAATAGAATTTAAAATGTCACTGTGCCTCTCAGAGATACTCTGACTGATAACATCAATAATTTTGGAAAATGAATATCTGTACGACCTATTCATCTCACCTCCTTGAGATTTATAATTATTTTTCCGGAAACTGTTTATCTAAAGAGAAATACTAAGTTTGCCTCCCGGACAATATGAAATCCTGTCTAAACTCCTGAATATTAAGTTTAAAGTAATTTATTCTCTTATTTAAACGTACAATGTCCACGTTTTTTGTCTAATTTCAAATAAAATATCAGAATGAGGGAACATTGATTATGAACAAAAAATTAAAATCAAAGTTCTTTAAAAAACAAAACCTTAAACCACAACAAAAGTTTTGCATTTGCATTCACTATTTTCATCTTCAAAGTAACTCTTCAGAATCACTGATGCTGTTTTTGTGCTTGTGTGTTGTCTTCAATAACTGGCTATTGAAATTCAATTCAATTGAACCCCTAAATTAATTGAATTAAAATAAATTCTTATCAAAAGCAAAGAATTTATCACATAGCAAAATGCACCATGACTATGCCCTACTTACTCAGTAGCTCGGGTGTTATTCCGGTGGATTGTGTTTAAATGTATATCTAGTTGCATCTCAATTAGAAAAATTACACAGAACATTGTGTAGTATTGATTGAATTTTTAACTGCCTCCCCCACATCCACAGAAAATCCTTTACATGATTATTATATAAGTCCACTTGTGTCTGTTACCTGCAGGTTAGCTAGAAACTGCATCAATTTAGTTAATTTTGTACTTTGTCTTTTTATGACATCATATCTACACTATTAAACACATCACATTATATCTATAAGAATTGAAAGCATTAATTTCCATTATTAATCTTTCCAATCAGAATAATAATGGATAACCCTGCTCCTCAGGTCTGAAAATACTAGGCATTCATCATTTGTAGTAATGGAAAACTGACCCATTAGTTCAAGCCACAATTTTACTTCTAAATTTGAAAGCTTAACTAGATATTGTTCTCAGTTTTCTCTTTAAATATTTCATCATTCCAGAGTTGATACATGTTTTCCCTGCTATATTGTTTTCTAAGTCAATCTTATGTTAGCTATTAATTGTGTATTTTAAACTAATAGACTCAAAACAATTTACTAGAATAGCTATATTCAATTAAGGTAAAAACAAAACCAGCAAAATCAATGGAATACTTAAAAGAGAATAAGAATAAAATTAGCTTCAATATGAAATAGAGCTAGAATATGAGAAAAATATAATAATCAAACCTTGCTTGTTTTCTCTTCCGAAACATGGAGAGAACAGGTTTTTAACTTGGAAAGGCTTTCTTGACTCAGAACTAGATCTTCTATCATACTTTTCTTCCAGTGTACCAGTTATTTCAGATAAAACTGTACCTGAAAAGGATCAAAAGGAGGGTATAGACTGTAAGGAATATGGATTAGGTTACATAGAGAATATTTATAATTCAGTAACTGTAAAAATTCTCCAGATGTAATGCAAACATAGTTAGGTACTGGCTCTATAGACTACACCATTGTAATTAAAATGTCTCAGATAAAGAAATTCAACGCCCTTACATGTAAAAAATATTAAATTAAATTTATTTCTTCACATAAAGTCTTGGCATAAATCTATGAGGCCTGTGCAGAAAGTAACATCCATTAGACTATTAGAAATACACTGGAATAGATACAGAAAATTTATTATTGAAATCTCAAAATTGCACATCTCTACTATTTTTCCACGTGTTAATTAAACAGATTTAAGCATTTAGCATATCTCTGCAGTAGTTTAGAAATTCCCTCTGCATAAAATTATGCCACTTGAGATCACAGCCTCTTGGCATCTTGCTTTTCCTCATTGAGACAAGCACAAAACTTGTGGTAGCTTAACTATTTGGTTAGGATTCCATGCAACAGATGCCTATAAATTTATGGAAAATTTTCTTCAGTGCTCAGACATAATAAAATGGCAGTTTTGACGAACTTTATCACCAACTTTCTGAAGCAGTTCATTGTTCACCACAAATGGGTGGCCAGTTCTGTCATTATCATAGACATTTGTCCATCCACTCTTAAATAGATGACATACAACATTGTAACTCATCACATTTGGTCTATACACAGCAAAAAATTTTCCATGAATGCTAGCATCTTTGAAGTTTTTTACCAGTAAAAACCTTATCACTGAATGGATTTCACATTTGGTGGAATTTCCATTTGTATTGTTCATTTTGACCTACTGTTGTAAGCAAATGGCAAGCAGCCTTCCAACCACTGCAGCTCAAGGTGTACTGACCTACTGTGTGTCAATCAGCAAACATATGGTTCCCCCGCTACCTCTCACATAAAAAGAAATTGGAGGTCACTTTATGAATAGCCCTCATACTTGGATAGAATTGTAGAAAGGTATTGTAAAAATCACATAAAAAATATAAAGTGAGAGATGCAGGGATGAAAAATATATATTTCAGAGAATTTGAGATGAAATGGAAAGATAGCTGAGATTGCTATAGAGTTAGTTGCAGAGTAATATACAGTGGTGAGTAGAAATACAGCAAGGGATGACTAAAGTATTGAAAAATAAGGTTGGAAGAAGTGTAGCAAACACAGAGCAAGTAAAGATAGATCATTGCTAGTAAAAGTAAAAACTGAACCAGAAAAAATGGTCATTAATCAGGTACGCACTTCAACAAGTAATAATTAGGAGGAAGAAACATACTTTGTAAACTGTCAGCTATAGTAAATGATTGTGAGAGTCCCTGGGAGGAAACTTTTGATAGTTGTAGAATTGGAACCAAGTTATGGGTGAAGGGAGAGAGAGCTGGTTCACTTACCTGAACTACAGTTTAGGAAAAAGGAATGATCGCATGAGGGAAGCAATAGAGTTATGCAGGAGACAGGGTTTAATAATAAAAAAAATCAATTAAACACTGTTGGAGATGTAGATATACATTGAAAATATCTAGGAACTCAGAAAGATATCAGTTAGACTATATTATGGTAGGGTAGAGATTTTGGAACAGCATAATCAATTTGTACAGTTTAATGGGAGTCAATGTAGATTGAGATCATGATTTAGTACAAATGAAGTATTATGACAGATTCAAAAGGATCAAAAAGGAAAATCTTATGAGGAAATGGAATAAAGAAGAAAATTATTATTGAAGACAGGTAGATGGATACTAGAGAAGAAAAATGGTAATATATAAAAAATAGGACCCTGAAAGCAGCCAAAAAACCATATGGATAGTATTTAGCAAAAGGACAAGAAACTATGGTTTAGAGTAGAGGTCTTGATTCTAATTTAGAATTTTGAGTGTATCATTCAGTGTGTCATTTAGTCCCAAGATTATACTTAATTGAAATCTTGAAAATGCAAGGAGGAATAAGTGAGATTATCCTAGATATTATGTTTAACCAAATGTGGCCCATGGAATATGGTCAAAGCCATTTGGAACTCATTATATTTTTTGAGTTCAACTTCTATAGGAAGATATCAATGCAGAGAAATTTTCAAATAATGAAACTACTAAAATCTACCCAGAGGTTTTTTTTAGTAATACTAACATCTATGTTTGATCATTAAAAAGAATTATTTACCAATGTAAATTTAATTTACATAGGTAAATAATTGAGGTTTGACACATAAACATACATAGTATGATTAAATTTTAGAAGTGATATGTTAGCAGAAAATCTCATACTATTGTAATTCAATTCAACAGATTCAATTAGGAGCAAAATGTGGTCTGTTAAAGAAATTGGTTATTTTAAAAATGAATTGCATTTAAATGTAAGCAGTCCTGACAACTTTAAGAAGAGTCTCCACACATGATTAAAGGGTTTGTGTTGTAAGATTTAAGCACTCTTGACTTTACTTACCAGCACTGGTACGATGACCTCGAAAAATACAAGCACATGGATTTCTGCAAGAAAAAATTTAAATTTTACTGAAAATTTGCTGCACATTAAAGAGTGGTGAGGATATTTTATAATGAAAAACTATAAACTTGTAATCCCACAGTATTTAATTTTAACACGAATCGGGTTTTGATGTTCAACATCATCATCAGTGCTAATGATGGCAGCTGATGATGTTGAATGTCGAAGCCCAGGTCGTGTCTAAATAAAATACTGAGGAATTATATGTTATAGTTTTCATTATATAATGAAACAATTCAATAAAGACATACTTCAAACAACCAATTAGAGCAGTGATAAAATAAATATTTAGCAAACCCAAAAATAATTATTGGCAGTTTTTTCTAGTTGTGTTATCATAATGACATCTAAAATATTAACAAATTATACAATGAATTATGAATGATTTGTCACTTGACCTGACTCAAATTTTGTATTTTGAGCAAGTAATGAATACAATATCTTACAACAAAGAATTGCTCATTAAAACTTATATAATTTCACTTGGTGTATAATTGTGGTAATAGAGTAGAGGAGGGTCATACCTCCAATTGGTGCATGAAATTTGATAAATATTCCACACCAAAAGAAGGTTAAAAAATAGGCATTCTTTGAAGAAAGAACACAGCAATTTGCAACTGAGATATTGCTCATCACATGAAACTAGAGATCTTGATAAAATATCGAGTATGCAAGGGTGCTTTGCTCATTGTAGGTACCCATTCAAACAAATTTCGTGATCCGAAAAATTTTTCGAAGCATTACCCTTGACTATTAGATAGCTAGTAATGCCTATCATTCACACAAGAAAGAAGAATGGTTTTGTGAGACAACTTTTAAGTTGACAAAAATTACGTAAAATGGTAAAAGTTTAAAGTTGACTCATAGAAACTGAGGAAAATGGCCTCTGGATCACAAAAAAATGGTCAGATATGTCCAATTTGGGGGACAATATTATCAAAAGCACCGTACTCTGAGTGTAAATAATGTATTTTCAAATACATTTATTTTCTGCAGTAGAGCCACAGAAATGGGAGCACAATGGTTACACCAGAACATTTCCTGATGATTTTTTAGCCCAACAAATAACATCATAATTCCAGAATATTATTTTTCATACTGATATACTTGAATTTGTGACCCACGACTTCTATGTTAATATGTATAATGGCAATGCACATGAATATTTCCATTATAACTTACAGTTTACACATTCTCTTTCCCAGTGAAAGTTTTCATTTGTCCTACTTCAAATATCCTGCATCTAATCCACTACGAATTACAGCTGTAAAACATAAAGTCAAGGTAGAAAATATAATTTTTTTTATTTTTGAGGAAAGAAACTTATGAAATTCGCGAAAAAAATAGATTCCACATACTTCCACATAATCAGTCTGGTTACCTAAAATATAAGTTGAGAGACAAGCAACTCAATTTCAAAATTTCAACAAACAACATATTCAAACTTTTATAAATGAAATTAATAAATGAATCCATATTTTCTCTTACTTTGTGGTGCACATCATCGTCCGATACGTGGTGTTTGCCTGCTACGTAATCACGTTATTGGAGTGGGAATGGCGAAGAACTGTCACTTGAGACTGTAGAAGAGTAATTATTCCATGGCGAACTGTCTTTTCAACAATGACACTATTAGATATGGTTGCTAACAACAAATTATGATGAAAGAGTCTCTTAGTCTCCAGGGTTTGTTCTTTCAGTGACAAACGAAATAGCTATTTTACTCAGCTGTAATGCATACACGTTACTACAATTCTGATAGTTTTTCACAAGAGTGTTATTCGGCGTTTGCAAAGAATTATTCTTTGTAAGCGAAACGCATACATAGGTGAGTACAGTAATATGATATCAGTTGAAAATCAAAAAAAATCTTCGGATACGCCAGTATAGCCTGACGATCATTGGGGATTTCCTGTTGAACATGCAATTGTGATTTTTGTGGTCTCTCCCAAAAAAATGACCCGCGCCAGTCGTATCCTTACCATGAAACTTTCGGTTTTAAAAATGTTTTCACATGAAATAAATAAGCATATATCGACATATATTAACGATAATTTGCGAAGCTAACTCGTTAGCCCTGCGGACAACGCTTTCGACACACTCCTGAATACGAAGGTATAGTTGTGGTCGTACATAAGAATGAATACCATTAGCATTATAAGCTTCGAAATTGGGTTTGATTTTCACCCTGATTAGAATGTAGAGATTTAAAATTTATCACTACATGTTCGTTAGTTACTTCCGCAATGGTACCTTAAATTGTACCGACGTGTTATTCTAATTCGTCCAAGTCAGTACTTGTCTCTACCTACGTTATTGCATGAGCGTGTGAGGGGGTGACAACCATACGATGGAATAAATTCTAACGGTGGCAGTTAAGGAGAGGTGAAATTTCCCGAATCAAATCGGGACACACTCGACATCTATGCCAAATGATTTCAAAGTTTAAATTAAAGTGCATTCAGGACTTTTTGCTGGAAATTTAATTTCCATTAAAATAAAAAGTTGCAGCAATAAATTTATACGATGCACCAATAAATGAACTCAATGCAAACTGACACCGAAGGTATTCCAATTTCTGGGCATTTATCGCTATAATTGGGTGTGAGATTTAATCACCAAATGTGTCTTTTAACAGCATGGACCCCAACAAGAAATATCTTGTATCTCCGAATTGCATAGAAAAATATTGTTTTTATCTTATACGGTGAAAAATTGATTATCATATGCATCATCAGTATTAAAATGGTTGGTAGTTGGACTTGCTAACAATAAATATAACGCAAGGTTAAATATCCGTCCCCTTACAAAGGGATAATCTCGAATCAAGTCATTATATACCCTGGTCCACTCTCCCTCAAGAGCATATCTGTTCACAGATATTAATTTAATTTGTCTTTAATTAAACACGCCAATGACGCCTCACATCCGAATACCTACTTAGGCTGTTTCAGTGACTTAGTCACTAATCAAGGTTCCACGCTGAAGTTTAAAATAAGTGACACTGGTCTTGTCATCTCCGATAACTACTGTGTTAACCATTACAAATTTAGGTAGGGTTTAGGAGTGATAAGTCTTTGGGTTTAGTATACAGGGAAATGGTTACTGATGATTAATAACAGGCTCATAATTATCAGGGTTGCGTGGTAGCTTATAGAGGGTAGGGTCTTCAGGCGCTGGTCGGAAGGTCTGAGTTCAATTCGGGTGAGTAATCTTTCCGAGTCTAGACCTCACTGGAAAATCGCATACGGTAAAAGGAAATGAAATATGTGGCAGTGTGGAATTCTACCATAATATATGAATGTCTTCGTGCCCCAGCGCTTAGTACGTGGAATCAACCTATGATCAACTTTCGAATTGGTTATGTGCTATGATTATTTAACCACGTTGAACGGAATAAAATGCATGAAAAAATAGTTTTACAAAAATCAAAAACATTTACTAAACATACGTGTAATATAAGCTTATTCATTTCTTTTTTCCGTTTGAGAGTCAAAGTAATGACAGTGGTCACGTAGGAGCATAATTACAATCAATCGCAACCCACATTCCAGCCAAATGTACTCGTACATACTAAAGAAGGATAAACAAAACTAATTTTAAAGATCAATATAAACAGAGCAAAACTCTCAATTCAAAATTGAGAATATATAAATATTAATCGCTCATTTTAGTGCATTTATTGCAAGCGTATATTTGACGACTATTTACCAATAAAGTTACCCAGGAATGACGGAGAATCAAGTTAAACGATCAGTGAAAATGACAAACGAAATAACGAAAGGGAACGACGAGCAAGTTTAATTTTTCTTAAAGAGGGTTTAGACGTTATTCCTAATTTGGCATAAGTACAGAGAAAGCATTTTTGGGATAGTTATTTCAGGAATCGGGTTGGAAGAGGCAGCCCTGCGAGTCGAAGCGAGGAAACAGAATCTTCCACCGAGGGACTATGAAATGGGTTTCAGTATAATAGGCCACCATTGGCTCGACGTCATATCGTGGTCAGGGTTACCGTAAGGAGGGCGCTAATGAACTGAAGTAGCTGTTACTGCAGAACAACAAGACAGTAATGCAATAAATCAATCCCAAAAGTCCTAAGACACTTGATCGTTTTCTTACGGAGTAAAATAACATATAAATCTGGATTGAGACATGATAAAATCGAGATGAGACGGGACTGCAAGTAAAAATAGGAACATTGAGGCGGCGTGAAAGAAAGCGGAATGAGCGATAAGTTAACAGACAGAAATGGTGTTAAATGGGATCGTAATTCCATCTTGTTTTACACAGTAAGCATGCGGATGTGTGTGGTTTGGACTAATACAGTACATATCTGGACAACCGGAACCCGGTTAGTATGTTCCACTCTAGGCTGATCAAGACAATGGTTGCGGATTCTAATTGCGTTTATGTAAAACAATATGTTGTTTGATCTCGATTCTGATTCAACTATTTGGTGCAATTTGCAAATAAAATGGCAAGAATACTACAGGGCAGTGCTATGGAAAATACCCGGTTTTCAAGACACCAAAAACCCACTGGCATCGCACCCAATTGAACTCGGGTAGATGGCTCCCGAATAATGTAAAACTCGGGTTCCTATTTAAAAGAACTGGCTTCGATTGAATCGTTACATACACATAATAAAAGCGGAATTTTCAAATTACTTTATAATTGTCACGTTGTCATCCAATAACGAGGTAAATAATGAAATGCTATGCGATAAAAGCCGTTACAATAAAACACAATAAAACTTGGGGACAATACCTGTGTCGTATGCACCCGTAGGCCTCTGCATCACCCCTAAAACTCTATCCCGTCCTATGATTAAATAAAGTAGGTGCATTAAAGATAACAGAGTGGGTCTCCTTCAGTATACAAAAACGTAGCAAGTAAATACATAATGACACTAAAAATTAATAGAGGGGAGTAAAGGAAGAAGACGTCAGACATCGCAACTACCGATACGAAACAATGAAATATGCGAACACTCACTGATTACGTAACCAATACCTCTTCTTGCAAATTCATAAGCGATAAATGAATAATTAAATAAAAAATAATCCTAAAATGAGCACAAACAATTCACTTCTACATTAGAAATATACCCAAAGTACGTGGCGTTTGGTTAGTAAAAGTGTGGTTCCTGCAAAAATCGGACTTCCATCTCGCACAAATGGCAGAACGGCAGCGCATTCATGGAGCGAGAAGAATCTTTCATTGCCCTTCCAAGGTGGAATTAGTCAGCATTTAGGCATGAATCACAAAATACGAGTGAAAAAACTTATTTAATTATACCGGAGGTATAGACAGGGTAAAATTCTCGCTGCGTCAAAAAACAATTTCTTCACAAGAACACCATTGCAAAGCGAGGGGATGTGTAAATACGTAAGTAAAAATGAGTAATCTGCACTATAGGTAAACTAAAACTAGAAAACTTGGGGACAATACCTGTGTCATATGTACCTGTAGGCCTCTGCATCATCCCTAAAACTCTACCCCGTCCTATGATTAAATAAAGTAGGTGAATAGAAGTTTAGTCTCAGTCAACCATCACTCACCAGAAAAGTGGTTAGGCGGGTCTCTGGGCGGGGACCTATTCCGGGTTCGTTCGCCCTTCTACGGAATTTCTTCTGTATGGGCTGCTGCCACTCATTCATCTTTACTTACATTTGACTAAAGGGGGGATTATGCATGCCAGGCGTATGCGCACCTAGGTCGCGCATATTGAACGAATGAAAGTTTCGCTCACCAGCATCGACAGGACAAGTTTCCCGGCAAAATGAGCGGTATCACATTCGGACTGGCAGGAGAATTTAACTCCTCTTGCGTTTTTACACCATTCTTGGCACTTGAAAGTGACAAGTGGTGTACAAGTAATGAGGAAGATCCATGCCACGGTGGGAAATCGGTCGCCAGTTATTAATTAGTAGAATCGTCGGGAAACCATACCTTGGTAAAAGACAAAAGAATTATTTTTTAACACACTCGGAGGCTCGCCGCGACATAGTAACATAATTTAGTTCTTGCCATCGTGGTTTCCATAAACACAGCATACAAAAGAATATATTCACACGACCGCAAAAACCCATTTGCATTTATGCAGCTTAGAAATCATCAATGCGAAGTCCATGTAATTGTAGAAAAGTATTTTTACGGTATCCTAAAAAGTCTTCGAAATACACAGCGAGATTTTTATGTAACTGCTTTTATACCGATTATTAGAATGGGTTGCTTGAATGTCTTTACCGATTCATTGATTTGAACCAGAAGCGCTCCGGGCAAGTGTGAGGCAGGAGCAAAGGCGAGAGAGAAAGAAAAGGTAAGGAAAGTTAAGACGTTAATTGGCGGACTGTGAAATAACGTGAGGTTAGCAAGAAATTTTCTGGTGTGCTATTCGCACCCCTTTCTTCCAGGGGCATGCAAAAAAAATTACAGAAGATAATAATTTCGAAATCAAAAGCAAATTAAGTTATAATAAATATGAATTTCATTTATTCGAATGTTGTTCGATCATAGCTGGTCTCTCGAGGTAAAATGAGTAACCTGCATTCTGGGCAGAAGAAAATGGGAATGGAAAAAAATGGTTGCTGCTAACGAGTTTCATCAAACTCCCAAACATTTCCAAACGTCAAAGTATCGATAAAAATTCAATGAAAATGTAATATTTTGTACACAGAAAGCATTAAATTCATTAAGACATGGGCACAAATATTTTTCTATGCGCCAATAGATCACTATGGTGCAAATCATAATATTACTTAATACCGATAGAATATGACAGTTCTTTTGTTTGAACATGGCACTCTATGTCAATGCAGAGAATGCATTTCTTAGTTTAATTTATGAGTCCCTCGGTAAATTATTCCTGAAAACAGTAGGAAACTCATTCATTTCCCTTATAGTTTATTCAATTTTTTAAAACTTCATTATTCAAGAAACAGAAAAAAAATGTATAACAGGATTAACAGAAGAAGATGTCATACTAATTTCCTCTTCAGGAGTAAATCCGAATGTCCTGAATAGTTCGCAACGCTAATCTGCTCTAAATAGTCTTTCTCTCGTATGAAGGGGAAGTCTTTTATCCTCCTGTTGGTCACCAAAGAACAGATTTTCAGTACGATGACATAACTAATGCAGCACCTCTCTTAATACCCGTCATTTATCGATTTAGGTACGATTTAGTATTCTGGCCTTTAAAAAATTACCTTCAATTGTTATTTTATATTTCTCAGAGAATAATGCACCACCATATACAATGTGTAAGTAGAAAGTTATAAGAGTGAGAATAACAATTCTGCAAAATGAGTAGCTAACGTTGTCTGGAAATTACTTTGCAATGGGTCTAAATATTTACTAGGGCGGAAATATGGTTACTATTACCGCTGAAAGTTTCACTTAGAAAATAAGATCAACGAATAAAATTGTTAATGGCAGATTTTTACTGTTTACTTGCATTAAGTGGGAAAAATCATCATCGTACCATGCATCTACCCTTGACTGTAAGATTTCAGTTTCTTGTTTACGTTGATTCATCGGATTACACCTGATGATTGCATTAATTCATTAGATACTAAATTTTAATGTTTTTATACTTATTGGTGCTTAAACTCATATTAAATTTTGATATTCATATTGCTTTATTCCATCTTTTAGCTGGATTGGAAGCTTAATATTTTTCATTCTAAGTTTGCAAATTCGATCCATTCACACTATGTTACCTCTACTAAATGAGTTTTACTTTCCGTCGATGCAAACTTTGAATGTTGAACGTTGCCAAGTGCAATAGTATAATAAAAATATTATTATTAGGTAATCTACCGGTTAAGGTAGGTTTTTGGATGGACACAGCTATCAAATAAACATTTTGTAACTCCAAACAAAACCTAATCCAGCAACCTAATCTACATCAGGTCCTTCTTCATCTAGGTGTACTTCTTTCCTCCCTTCATCCCGTCCAACATCCCTATCCTGTTCCTGCCCTTTCCTCGCTTGCTCAACATTCTCCCCTCTATTACCTTCTTCAACATTCTACTACCGCTCAATACGCCTTTCATCCATTTTTCCTGCCTCCATAGGATTTCTCTCAACAAACCCCTCTCCTCACCCACCATCTCTAGTACCTCCTCATTTGTTTTCCTTTCGGTCCATTTAACCTTCTCCATTCTTCTCCACACCCGCATTTCAAAAGCCTCCAATCTACGTCTATCCTCCTGCTTCAGTGACCACGTTTCCGCGCCGTACATAGCTACGCTCCATAACAGAGTTTTTACGAGTCTTTTCTTAACCTCCCTACTCAACGTCCCCGTCATCAACTCCCTCCTCCTTGAGAAAGCCTCCTTGCCTAGCGCAATTCTTCTCCTTACCTCCCTACTACTTTGACCGTATTTGTCCAAAGCACTTCCGGGATACGTAAACTGTTCTACCTGCTCTTTTTTTTCTCCTCCTATTTAATAAATATATATGAATTTTAAATCATGCTCAATAAAAAATTAAGTAGATTAAATACTAATATCATCTTCGTGTTCTCACGGATGAGCTATCCTCCATAACTAAATTTCCAGGTATAAAGTGACTCATCAGAGGCACTGTTTTTAAATTAAAGCCTTATTCATTTTTATGGTGTTCTAATAGTGGAAGTGTGTTTGCCATGATAAACATTCTTTTCTCATGATGAGCATCGGTAAAACAGCACACTCACTGTGATCATAACGTGGGATTCGAACAAGTGGCCTTCGGATTAGTTCGCGTTTACATGGCGAGCTACACAAAACCGACTGACGCATTATCGGCCGGGAGGGGAAATTCAATCGACGGCAGGTCACAGAATTCTACGTTCAAAGGAACTTCGTTTCCGTGAAACACTACTCAATCAGTGGTCACATCTACCCATAAATATCACCGCAGCCTTCATAAGGGTGGCTCCGAGAGTTTGATTGGGCCATAAAAAAGGTGTCACTCTTGGCGGTATATGAAACGGCCCTGTGATTTGTGAGTCGCCCTACGAAGTCGCGATTACTGGAAGGCGTGGGAAATTTCATCCTCCGGACACCCCTGGGATATTTCGCCCACGGATGAGTGGGTGGTGTGGCAATGCCTATTAATCCACGACACCCAGCGGACCCGGTGCTCATTCCTGCTCCCACCATGGCCGCACCCGCTCCGAAAACCATGGGCTTCCTCTGCCTCATCGCCTTCTTCGCTTTGTCTGCAGCCACGGAAGCGCACTTGCCCCAGGGTGAGTACCTCTAAACACGTTGCCATCATTTGTATCCTTAATTCCCGTAAAAATAGGTTTTGGAAGAGCTCATAAAGCTGTTGTGTGAAATAAACCCAATATTTCAAGTAATACGATTCCTACTTCGCGCCTACATTACTGCCGGATGTCTCCGGATAATGTGTTTTGCCCTTCATCTGGTCTGAAATACCCATAACCTTTTCCCCTTTTCCGCCATTAGCTAATATTGTTATAGCATATACTGCAATAACCCTGCTACATCTAAACCTTTATATAGTTTCAGCAAAATATCCACACAGATACCTGAATATCATTGAATGTTACTGGTATTCGCGGAAATAACCGCCTGTCCTCCCCCCCAGCGAGTGGGAGTAGGGCCCGCCTCTGTAAGCTACCAGCTAACGTACCAACTCCTGGAGTATGTTAATGCATTTCGTTCTGATGGAACTAACATCAGAGGAATTTCAATATAAAAATTTTTGCCAAATGTTGAGTTGAGTATGTCACAAATTACATTAAATTTGTTTTAATCTGGGTTTTGAATTCCTTTTATCAATCGAAAATGGATTCTAGGATACAACAGTTTCATCCGAATGTTAATGAAATGGGATAACATAACTTCCAAAGGAAATTAGGAATCAAGTTAGGATCAAGGAAATTAGGAAATTAGTTAGGACCAAGTTTGGTGGTTCCGTTTCTTTCAGAGAATCTAATTTTAGTTGCTTCCTCGTTACAAGTATTCTTCTGTGTGGAGATGAAGTGTCTTTGCATGTTCTCAGAAATCTAATGAGTGATTAATTGTACTTCTCCCGCAGCACGAATAATTAACTCCACATTACCGCCTCTTTCATATCCCGAAAATCATTACCAAGACCCGCGCGGTTTGTAATTGTTCATCGCTCTTTGTCGCCAATCGGTCATTTGACCTGTTATCGTAGCTTTCGAAGTTCTAGCACATCTCAACAGTGCCTCGATCCACTTTTTTCGATTCGTAATCTTCGAGTATCCTCCACCAGAGGCGTTCGGCGCTTTTCCTTTCGTCTTCCTACATGCGTAATTCATATCCCACACCACAATTTAAATCACGACATGAAAAAACTCGTAAAAGTTTTATTCATCCTACTTCAAATTACTGTAAACGTTTTCCTCTTCCAATGTTATATTACTCTTCAATTTTACATTACCCCGGTCAATTAGTATGATTTTTTACACTTTGAAACTAATACATTTTAATGCACATTAGGGGATGCCTTCGCTAAAGTTTGTCGCGGCATCTCTAGTATTTCCTTAAATTTGGCTGCAAATCATGTTCGACGTTCACTTAAAATCTGTATGACTTTAGGAATAAATATAACTGCTCTTCAAAAGCTAAAGTTTGTTACTGATCTCTGTATCCTTAAGTAGTACGTCAGCTATTCTTCTGAGTGCAACCAAAGATTCAATTGTATCCGTCACCTTCTAGTTATTCAGTACGCTTTTTCAGCCTCAGCATCTGACGTCAGTGCCATTAGTATCAGTGAACGTATTAGTATCTAAATATTTATCCTCTACATTCAAAAACAAAATCATTATTTCACCCCTTGATATTGAGACAGTGTGATAATTTGGGAGTAAACAGTTAATGGGTGCAACAGAATAGCATGAATATTTATTCAAACGTCAATTGAAATAAGTATGCTCATTATTAGACAGAATTTTCTTACTCCGGTAAAATTTTATTTAAGGACCGAGGACGCAGTCTTTATCTTCGGACTTTCAGGGAAAATACTCAACGTTTCTAAATTAGTTTACCCCAGTGATGCTTAGGAAGACAGCTGTATCCCTCTAAGTTTGAAGGAAAAGCATCTTAAGGCAAGCATTAGAAATGACATGTCCGTAAGTATACTTAGCTTGATTCTAAAATCAGAGGCGCAAATTTTCCTTTCATGAGATATCAACCAAGATCCAGCCTCCATTTTGTGACTTATAGCGTTAGATAGCATATAAGATAGCTTAATAGTGTTACAGGATCAGGAGCCATGTCGAATAATGTGCAAATTCAAGCGCAGTAAACCAAGCATTTATAATATAGCTATGGCAATTCCATGGGTGATCTGACCTGACTTTTCGTGAATTTTGGGTAAGCCGCCGCTCTCCAACCAATTCCGCACTTACCCATTCGCTAAATTTTGTTCCCAAGACTTTCGACACAATTACTATGAAAAAATTATCTCATGCATCCTGCCATAAATTGAATTTTCAAAATCATTCCTTTCGATGGTGAACACCACAAAAAAGAAAAGCATGGCCTTTTCGAAAATATTCCTTCAACTGAAATGATTTCAGTGTTTTGTGGGCTTATATTTTATTCGGACGGGGAAAATGTCACCTTTCAAAAACTAAGCCAGTTGGTTTTTTTAAGAGAGCATTTGGTTTACACGGTATTTTTTATTTTCATTATTTGTTAATGCTTATTGCTTCTCAGTTAATCGCTTTCTTTCCTAATCCATATATCTATATATCCGTTTCCCTTTCAGAAATACCATCGAGCAAGTGTGAATTTCTTACGAATGACGTTAAATTCGGAACTTCAACAACGAGATGTAGAGGGGTTTTACGTTGATAAGGGAAAAATAGCCAGAATAAGCAAAACGATATCGAAGCTAATCAACTAGTCCCAAAATTAGTCTAATCATCAACCAGTCTAGTCTCTCAATGTGATATCAAATTTGATGGAGCACTACCTACAGAAAAAAGGTGAGACGGATATTAAAACTTAGAAGCGCATCCGTCGGCTGTGTAATGATTAAAACTCAAGGTATTAGCTGTGACTTTTGCTTATACGAGAATTCGACCAATATGCATATAATTACACGTAAGAGTGCAATTAATCACTTAACTTTGATTTGGTAGATTTAAATGCTAAGTGATAAAATTCAAGTGCCATCAAAACTTTTATAGCATTTTTTTCTCGAATCTTTAGGAAAACAAAAATAGCATCAAAACACTTTCATACAAGATGCAATTCGGTACGATTACGATAAATGATAACATAAAAACTTTTAATGAGCCACTAAAAATACAGAAAAGAAAGTAACTGTATCCCTATACTTGTGCGTTATATCTTGCTGGCGCTTCTCTATTCTCAAGGAACCCACCTTTTAGTATAAACTATACTAATCCTTTAGTATATAAATTAGTAATATTACCATAAATAACCAAAATGATGATTTTTACCTTGAAATATATTGTAAAACCTTGCGAATGTTTTTCAAATAGTTTTTCGCCTACAGTTAGAACATTAAATTAATAGAGTTCGCTCGCTTAACCGTAAGTACCTCGACCTCCGTTCCAACATGGTATCCTCAGCTGTCATCATGTTTCTCTCGCTAGGCAAGAGGTGTTTTATTTTCATTACGAGGTGTCATGCGAACTGGCAATTGCAAATAGTTGTTTATATTATCCATGAATAAGAGGCATTGCTCCCATGCATGTCTTCGGCAGTTTCTTACTCAAGTAGTCTCCTGAAAAGTGCACCTCCTCTTGGAGACCAGCTTACCTCTCGCTGGTATCGCCCGGGGTCCCACTGGTTCTCGTCTTTTAAATAATTCTCCCACTGATATGGTAGAAATTCAATAGACGTCATGCTACTTTGTCATCAGTATTATTTACCGATACATTAAACGTTATATAGAATCAGAATTGAGAAAATATTAAAACAAATATGAAATCCTTAAGAAATTATTTTATGAAATTTATCGTGCGAGCAAAGCGACTGTGGAATTTAGGAGGCAAGAAGATTTTTTTTTTATTTTCTGACTATCAAATCAACGTATAAGGGAGAAAAGTAATCATGATGATGGTTTTAGTTGTTTAACGAATAAATGACGACTTAAAATAAAAGTTGTATACAGCGCGAATATTCCAAATACGTTCAGCCATCAATAAGGCAACAGTAGGACAATTTATTTATCCACGCTGGAAACGTAATTCTACCTTTATTGAGAAATCAATGATGCATAATCAATTTTTCATGAGAAACCTCTGGGACTTATGACGGCTAGTTTCAGAATTTGAAGAAAATAAACCCATGAAAACTAAAAAAATAATACTCTACACTGCATAAAATGTTCCGAATGGGTGTGCAATGCCCTTTAATGGGAGCAATCGACTCCTGAACGCAATTCGTTTTTTCGACGTCTCCTCTCGAAAATCCACCGCAAATTTCAGGTTAGATTAGTTTTCGGTAGACGATAGATGACGCAACCATTTCCCTGAACGATATAAGGACTTCAAACGTGAGATGTAGATGGAAAATGGAGGAAAAAAGTCGAAACGTCTCTCGGGAAGATCGCATGTAAAACGAGTCGAAGGAAGACGAGTTTTTCATGCAGGATGTAAGATACGAGTAGAACACTATACATTGCTCTCACAACGGCAGCCATCGTCATGTCCTTTCATCCAGACTTGTTCCGTGATCTGGAAAACATCCGGGACGGTGTGCGTAAAGAAAAAAAAATAGACTTCATTCCTCAGGCGAAATACTGGTGTGTTCAAGTAGGATATTTAGGTAATTTATTTCGTAATAAGTTGAATCAATACTTTAAACCTTTACTATGGCAAAAACACGTAGTTTAGCGCTTAGCATACATTTATCTTCACTGATATCGATGACATAATCGTGAAATGAAGCGTATAAAAACTCTCTTTTTTATCTCTGGGAGCTTGAAGATTGAATGCAGTGATAAAACTCCTGGCAACTTTATTACGGTGGTCTAATCTCTTCGCCTCAGAGCAGGCTGGATTTGAAAGCTGATTTGCTCATCGGTGTGAGCTAATTTAAATTGGAAAAAGAAAACGGACAGTAACATTTGTGACTGCCAGCAAGGCATTATTTCAACCGTGTCATCAAATATTATATTATATATTTTGTTCAGCATAGGTTGTGTTGTAAGTGGTAGTATTGAGAGCCTTGGTGACAACGGAACTCTGATAATCAGAATTCCGGCGAAGGAGACAGCTATAATGGCGAGGAGCGGCTATAATATTAAGGTTAAATTATAGGAGCAATCTATAGCAATTAAAAATTAAAGAAAAACAAAGTGAATGTTTAGGACAGATATTTTTCAATTGCATGTGCGCATTTTCAGTTTTTAAGTATAATCCTATATTTATTTGCACCAAAGTTTGAAATTCTAGCCATTATTGAGTGTTTAAACATATATAGAATAGTATTTTTTGTGAAATAATAAGAATGAATCTGTACGGAGAAAAATACTGAAGGAAATTCCACGATAAACACATAATTCGCTCGCAAATAAATTTGAAAATGAGTCATTACTGCCGGTTTATACGTACCGTTGTTACGAGTGACTCATTAAAAATTTTCCAGCAGAATGCATTTTATTATTTGTACTTAGGATATATTAATTTATATAAATACTTTAAATAATTCTTTCAGATATACTAACATATACTAACAGTATATCTACTTTCAGATTTCCTCTAAAAGCAACCAAACAAATCACCTGTTTCACAAAAACTTATTTTTAGAAAGTTTTAGACTAGGTACCATTTCGAATAAACATTTGCAAATGTGTGCAAAGTTTTACCAAGAAAAATTAATCCCGTCATCAATTTGGACCCGGAAAATAATCAGTTATCAAACCCGACCAACGTCTGAAAGATGTTTGACCAAAACCCTGCCAGCGAGAATGGTTTTTCTTGGCGAATGCACAAATCTTTGGTCACCAACTTAAGAATGAGGATAATTTGTAATAGAGAAACAAACTGTGTAATAGGAAATATTTATTATTTAAATTGTTGTTTTTTAATTTTCTAGTGTTCAGGCAATGGGGAGAAATTCTGTAGAAAACATTTGAGGTAAAAAGTAATTGAATTTATACAGTAGCCCTTTGGTGTTTTTAATGGTACTAATCCCGTAGTCGTTCTAACATTTGCCATCGTGATACTCGTGTCCTACTTTAATCCCTCCATGGATTCTAACATTACAAACATTTAACGGAACACAATGGCTTAGGATACTCGACATGTCTTATTGTGATCTGAGTGAGAATATCTCGGCATGTTCTGAAGGACACACTAGGAATATTGCCTCAGACAATCATTCCTTGAATTGACTCACACACTCTTTCAAGTCACGAATTTTTATTGGGCCACGAAAGTAGTCTCTGGAATTCCGCGAGATAAAAGCGACATTTTCGAATCTGAAATACTGTTAGCAGATTTAGTTTTATTCATTTGTTTTGTTGTCATTTTAGACGTGCTCATAAAGTACGACAAAAGCGTGATCATTTATCATTTTCCACCAGGCTTGTTTTACCAATGCCGTAAATATGATTAACTTTCGTCGGCTGAGACGCGACTCAATCACTGAAACAGACACAATGATGGCAGCAACAATGGTGAGGTTGTATGGGCTGAAAAAATCAGTATCCTCGTTCACAATACCCGGCATATAAAATGACCAGATGCGGGATTGGATCTTTGAATATTTAATATCACGTTCACTACACGGAAGAACGACACATATCTCTTCATTCTGGAAACTAATTCTCAAATTTTACATTAGTGGTTCCATTGGGAAATATGAGTTTGCCTACTCAATGGATTGACTCTGAATGTGAACACCCTGTTGTGTGTTTTCAAGAATAAAAATCTAGCCTTCCGCCTTGCATTATCTGAATATTCCATATACCGATATGAAAACACTGCAGAGAACCTTCCCATTCTTTAACAACAGTTTTCAGCAAATTGGATCCCCCTTGTTGACTTTCCTCGCGCGAATTTCGAACTTGAACCGCACCCGCATGTGCCCACCGTCGATATAGAGCAAAACTTGCTAGAATTTTAGCCGCTCCTGCTGAAAATAATTCCGACTGAACAAATTTAGCAAAAAAAATTAATTAGTTTCCTCCATGATGAGTTAACACGAAAAGGTTTTTGCAAGGGTTGCTTTGAGACACTAAATCAACTCTCTCAATGCCAACAGCAATATTACTCATGTATGCATCACTACACTAGTCGACCCACAGTTTAGTTTGGACATATAGTGATTATCTCCTATTGTTGCACTTATAAACAACAGTCCCAGTTAATGCTATGTTAATTTTCTACCCCATTATCTGTTTATGACACAAAACTAGGGAAAATGTATGATCGAAAAAGCATATAATTAGTTTGGTGTTTTAAGAATGCAAACAGGATTTTACGCGTTCAAAAATTAATATTTTGAAAGTCGATTACAGATTATAAGATTAAATTAAATATTTTTTCTGTATTTTGAAGCCATATGTTGTCAATTAAGCAAATTATTACCCGATTCTACCGATATACTATATTTCTGTCAAACACCTACGAAATATAATTCTCTGAAATTACGGTGGCCAATTTGCTGATGGAATTATGGAGATTTTATAAAGCACCGTTAATAAAATAAAAGCAGAAAATATAATTATTTGAAAGTAAGAATAAAATTAATACTAGTGCAAACAGACGAAGGAACAGTAGAGAGCGTTGTTTTTATTATATTTCAACCTTCATGTACTTCTTCGATACTTTAGGGTACGGTCACAGCAGCATTATTACAGAAATCGATCTTCTTAGCAGACAAAAAGTTAGCTCGTTAGAGGAACAATTCCCATTCATGAACCAATCAAGAGGAAGGACTGGAGAGGTTAGAAAGGAACGGTTGGAGGCAGATTGATCGGCTGCGTTATCGTGAGAGAGACTTGTAAAAAAAGTTTTAATCCAAACTCTTGGGAACACATACGAATGGAAAGCTTGTACGTGCGTGTGTGTGCCTGTGTGTCAGCGAATTTCCTGAAGCAATGTTTTTCTTTTTTTATAATTCTTTTAATTATTTTGTCCTTTTTTAAAAGAACAGAAAAAAGGAGTGCCAGATCAGCAAAGGGGCCTTTTAAGTTTCCCATGATGCCGCGAGAGGCGCCTTTATTCCAGCATCCCATCACGACTCTGATCGCCGCCCACACGTTCCAATATGTACCGCCGAAGCGCCTGTCTATCTGTCCATTAAGCCGGTAGCAGTTTGAAAATCAATCCCACCCTCTCCACCCCTGTATTCTCACCGTAAAAAGAGAGGATGGATGTAAGAGGATAAAAAGCCTTATTCATGTCGGTCCCTCCCGACATCAAATGGTTCACCTGGTTATGCCGAGAGACCGAGTTTTGCTGCCCAATCCGCCGGCCAAGTTGATAACTTTTTAAGAGTCCCATCCATAATTACGACATAATATGGTGCGGATGCCTCGATTTGACGGTCTTGGATTTTTACCGATGGCAATCGAATAATTTCACTCCGCATCTGTGGTTTATTAAGCACAGGTGAGTTTTGTAGGCCGCTCTTCTTGGGAGGAGTGTGTTGCGAAATTCAGCTTTTTCTCCCGGGTTCCTCGGTATTTTTTTCCCTCAATGACGCGGAGATCCAAACTAAATGCATCAAATACTCGTCTGTTTACATGGAAGTATCGCCAGACACGGTCAATAAAAAATCTGGTTCTTTTCAAAAATGGTCATAAAAATCCGGGAAAACCTGTGCCCAGGTCGAATCTATATACGGTAAGTTGCCCTGCTCTCAATAATTATCGATAACGACGTTTCCATTTATTGCTTAGCAATATATATCACTGTCAGCTTTGATATAGTTTCCCATTTCTACTTTGTAGTCATCAATTGAATGACTTTATATTTCAATCGCCTTAATAAAGTATTGCTCATTTGCGAGTGCCAACCGGACACTTGACTAAATTTTAATTGGTGTAATTTAACAGTTATTGTTATGCAGAGAGTACAATGCGTCAATTTTAGAACCGTGAACCAATGCAAAAGTAAAAAAGAAAATTTAGAATGAAATGAATCACATTTAAGTTTTCAGAATAGCGTAAATGATGAAGACGTCATTTACAACTCTCACCGAGCGTATGTTTGGAAAGATAGAATTCACTTAGATATTGAAGAGTTCATTAAACTTGAGGTACGCGAAATATCTCCGGTGCGAATGGATTCAGAAGTTCATTAACATAAATCAAGCTTTGAGTTTTTGGAATTGGAAAGTGGAATGACGCAAATGGAAGTTGAAATGGGAATGATATGCGGATAGAACTGGTGGACTGACGTTATACTGAGACATTTATGCGAACTCGGCCGAAAATCCAGCTTCATTCGTGAAGACGCGCAACGGTTCACTGAATAGTTGTCATCAGGTGAGAATGATCCTGGTTTATAATTTTATTCTGAAACAAATTAAAAACTGTGATGAAACTAACAGAAGTGATCCAAAGTTTTAACATATGATCGTTGTAACTAAAAAACAACAGGCATTCATCAGAGGTAATCATCTTTGATTACAGATTTTTACTTTAAATAACCTTTAAACATTATTCTCTGAATGTTCTCAAGCTAAATAATCCAGACATTAACGGTAATTGGTCCCCGATCAACAAAATGCTACACTTCTGAAGTCACCATAATTGAATAGTGCGTGCCAATGATGGTTCTCATAAAAAATTTGACAGTAATTTTGCGAATATTCAAAATCATTTTGTTGACAGTGAAAATATAGTTAAAGATTATCGGTTCAAATCACAAAATAAATATTCACACTGACTCATTTTTATTGCCTTTTCCCAAAACCATCACCTAAACTCAAAGGAATTCCCACCACTAGTATGTAAAGCAAAGGGACTTCAAGTAACGTCCCGCATATCCTTCCCATGAGCGCTAACTTAAAATTATATTCGCCGCTTAATTTGCGCAGTTTGGAAGGCGCAGGACAGTCCATTCTATGGGTCGACTCTCGCAAACTTAGCCGAATGTGGTGGCTGTCTCTGGGTCATTAGTCGTACAAATATGCAGGGATGACCCTTTCAGGAGTAACCTTGCAGATGGTGTGATAAACTTCGGGAAAAAAAGAGGGACAAAAATGTTCAGCAGAGCAACGAATTCCTTCAAGGACAACATGTTACTAACCGGTGAAAAAAAGTTCGGTTCAGATTGAAAAAAAGCAAACCATCTCTTCCCCTTCCAGCTCGTCTTCCTTTTTTTGCTTCCAGCTCATCTTCCGTGACCTTGATCCACCCCTTAGGACGTCTGATCCACCCCGCTCAGTCTGAACCACAAAATATTAATGCCTGGCCATCATCTCCTTCTCCTCTTCTCTCTCGCCAGCAGGGGAAGAAACCAGGGGCAAACGACAGACCGTCGCGAGCTCTCCAGGTCTGCACCGGTCCGACCCCAAGTGGTCCCCGTCCTCTGAGCTCTCTTGGGACGCCAGGCCGTGGGACTACGGGGCCTACTACATTCCCCGGCTTCGCCCGTACGAACGGGAGTCGGAGGGCGGGGAGGTTCGGAGGGATTTGCTGCCGGCGTCGCCGCCGGAGGCCCTTAACCCGTGGGAGTACGCCCTCCCCAAGCGAAGCCCGAGTTGCATGAGCAGGTGCGTCAACCAGGGCCAGATCCACCCCATCATGTGCCACTCCCTGTGCTGACCGGATGGACCACGCTGCCTTCCCCTCCTTCGGAGACCGCCGCCTTTCATTCCACCTTTATTCATTCCACACGAGGCGAAGAAAGCTTCAGAATTCAGAATTTAAAAGTGTTTGATTGTTGACACAAATGTACCATTGAAAACTCATGCATAGCCCCCAATCAAATAAAATATTTCGGAAGTACAAGTGACCAAAATTTTTATTCAATCATTACCCAATCCGTATGGTTTCTTCGTTCTTTCAAGAGGATTTTTATTACAAAAGCCCGACGGTACAGGTGGTATCCCAATAATGCCAATGGTACGCAAACTACGATCCTATATGACCTATTGTCACCATCGTCACAATTCATGTCGTCAATTGCGTTCACATCACCATAATGCTTGAATTCCTAATTTCGAACTGTATCGGGAAAGGACTCAAGTACCAAGATTCTAGTTAGTGTACAATTCTGTTTCATTTTTGCTTAGTTTATATGATCTTCCAATATTCTGACTTGTTTTTTCTCGAGACCAAAGGAGGGAGGTGAATAGAAATACTGCGAAGGCTGCATAATCTCGAGTTTCAGCGCTATTTCAACGTCGAACCTGCGTTCAGTTTCATCTAGCGTCCTCATGTCAAATATAAGGTGAGGACGCTAACTACGTATTACGCTGGAAAAACTGTCGTTAGTAATAACAACTAAGGCGCTGTAGCCTGAGATAATGCATCTTTTGCAATCTACATGCCACGAAAATCTTCAAAATGAATGGCATAGTGTCGAAAGAATTAAAGAAACGTATTGGTGAATTTCAAGTCGAAAAAGAGAAAATTTTAACTTGTTCAGAATTATATGAAATAATGGCATTTTACAACTATTTAAACGGAATTTCAAAGGCATAAAAAGCAGCTTCTGGGGGCGTGGTAGTCTAGTGGGTGGATCTGTGGTCGTCTGCTCGGAGTGGCCGGGTTTGAAAATGGTGTGAGTTTACTCGTATATAAAACTAGATTAAGACAAATTTATGCCATATCTTCCATAGGTAACTATGGAAAGTGATGCCGAAACATAGATCGCCATAAAATCAGTCGGAATAATGCTTTTATTTATTGTAAATGTACGGATGCTCCACTTAGGATCAACTACTGCTATTTGGTTATAAGATTAATGAAACAACTAAATGACATAACTGGTAATTATTTTAGTGTCGTAGCTTGTAGCACACCGCTCCCTAAGAAGTACAGATACACATCTACTATGGCATTTTATATTTCCGTAAGTTTTTTGTTACAATTGATTTCCAATAAATGGGGTAAAATTCGGATAAAATGGTATGTTGAGATCAATTTATTTATCTGAAAATATAATGTTTATCTCTGTATGAGTTCCTTGAAAGACATAACATTGAAATAATTATAATTTCAGTATGAGCAATTTCACTATACGTATTTTGCTCCGAAACTTCGACCATATGGCGAAATCTTTCATATGGCATACGCATTGGCATTTAATGAAGCTGCCTTTCTATGTCTATTCTACAAATAATGCTGTGCTAATGTTAACCACCTGGATATTTTTTCTAAAATTACATCGTCATGGGGAACTATGTGTGTTACATTTTCTACATTAATCTTGAGTTATCCCTTAGAATGAGGCGAGACAAATAACTTTAATGAAAACTACACACGTGATTTTTGAGCAAAATCAACTTGACATTGTCAAATTTAACCAAACCTATTTTCGGATTGTCAACATAAACTGACAACAGGTTTTGAAAAAGAAAAGGTGCAAGTATGCACCGGACAACACATGTAACGCATTATGAAATCAATGCTTTCGCGGATTCAACGCAGGTTAATTCGCGACATTCGGTCAGCTTACCACTTTTCCGAAGGGTATCGAAGGGAAATATCCATTCCAAACGAGTAATGGGTCCAACTCGTTGAGCCTTGCTTTCGGCTTTCCTTGTCTGCCAGACCGTTCGTGTGTGGCAAGGCGTCCTTATATGCTGGACGCGAACGCGAAAAACCTTTCATCGTGACTTTTCGTACAAGCGGCGCGTCGGTATTGATAGGCTCATAAATAAAAGACTGGACAAAGAGGAAAAAAAAATAACAGACGAGGCTCGGGCTGAGATCGACGGGGAATTCTGTCGAAGTCCCACCGTCCCCTCGAAGCGTGGATCGTAATGAGATTGGGAAGGAAAACGTGGCCGCTGTCCCAGTTCTGACAGGGGGCCCGCTCTCGAGAAGGTCGCACGGGGCAAACGGAAACATTTCCCTCTCCGTGACATTTTGGAGATGGCGGCTCTTGTTCCCTGGCCCAACCCGGACCTTCTAATACGTTCTTATAACAGTTACAATGCCACGGGTGAAGGAAGCCAATTAAAAAAAAAGTTGGGGGCAGCATTGGTGGAAGGAGTTATCGAGACGTGGGTGGATTGCCTTGTAGAAGTTCACCTATCCGCCTTCGCGATCCCATTTGTCAATGTTTTTGCGGATAAGGTGAATTCATTGTAGCACAAATAAACTGATTCTGTTCTACTTACTGGCCGCCTTCCCATTAGAATTTGGACCGCCATGTTAATTAACTTCCACGTCTTTCTATCAGATTCTGTTTCTTCCTTGTTCCTGTCAACGCGTGACATGGTAACGCATTCCGCCCTAGAATTCCTGGGTTTTCATCGAATCTTTAAATGCATCATGACTCCACTAAATGCTTTTTTTTTAAACATGTAGTTTTCATTCTGACTTAAAACATGAACTACCGAACTAAACTTTTATTTATTTTCTTTTTTGAATCATCGGGAGTTTTTAGGTTCTCTCTTAAATATTAACTAACCCCAACTAACACGACACTAAGTGATGCCCTGCACTATACTAAATTCTTCTTCAATTCCGAAAACATTCTGTCTCTCTTTACTCCGTCTAACAAGCACAATTTTTAATCTCCCAAATTCACTTGCCTCAAATACTCACTTCAAATACTCTCAACTTCAATATTCCATCGCCAAAAAAATGTCCTGTATCCTTTTTTCTTGCCTCCTTTGAATTTATCCCAAAAAATCCTCCCTCCTCCTCTCCAATAGCTACAATTTCCTCTTTATTTTCCCTTCTCTCTTAACTTATAGCACATTGCGTATTCCCTAGCCCAAAATATACAGATATGCCATTGCATTCACATTCCACTGCCATGGATCAGCATTTAGTGGCTAACTTTAGCAGAGTTCTACACCATTGATATTATTCATCTACATCTACATAGTACCCCGCAAGGGCATGTGGGGGGGGGATAGTAGATCACTAGCCGTAATTAAGAATAAAACTGTATGCAAAACCCACAAATTCATGCTTAAATGCACACAAAATATCGTATATATTCAAGCAAAAACCTTTACAACTCACACGCATTCAGATGCATACACTATCAACTAACAAACACTTTCACCTACGAATATACCTTGCCTACGTAAAGTATTAATGAAGAATAACATTAAGCATACAGAATGGGCATAATCGAAGTTTTTTTATAGAATATATGCGTCGGAGAAATTTTCCGAAACCCAACTACAACTTGTCACCATTTATTGAAAGGTATGGAAACTTGCCCTGAAATATCTTCGAATATTTTATATATCACCGAGCACAGACTTTTGAGGTTAGGTATTTGTCAAGTAAGCGGATTTTGTGCTAATTTTGACTGTTGCTTTCGGTAGAATTTACATTGACTCATGTTTTGTATTCCGAATACATGAGCTTTATGCTTAGTATTACTCATTACCAAGGGCGAAAGTGTGCAGTAACTTATGCCAGTAGTCCAATTTATCTCGTTGAAGCCAATTGTCCCGTGTGTTCTCACATATCAGTATTTTGCCGTGCGGTGAAGAAGTATTCCGTGTTTTCACGCGGGAATATCCGTCCGTTTGGGTAAATAACAATATATAATTCGGTATGCCTATCATGATCGCCTTACTAATGAAAGCACACCCTAAATAATACATATTGGTAACTATGTGCGTGAAGTTCAATCTTCATTCTTCCCCGCATACTGGGACTTTCATGGAGTGAAAAAGAGCCGGTTTCCCCAGTCTCTTTTAAGATTGCCGTCTCGCTCCGGGGGGCTGTCATTCCCTTGTCAGGATACGGTGCATGGTCTGGGTGACGAAAACACTGACATGATGATTTAAGGATTAAATTGAATGAATACGGACAAAAAGCTGAGTCCTGAGTCCTGTCACTTCTGAGCAGCCATTCTCTCCTGCTGAACACATGACTCCTGATTTAACATCCTAATGCAAACCTATTATTACTGTCAGGTTGATGTCAGCGAGTTTCTTTTCCACGAGGGCTGAACCATAAAATGTCTCTCGTTACACTATGCCAAATCTTCTCAATATCTGCGGATGTTAAATGTGATATCTTATTTCTCCGTAGTACATTTCAGCCACAGTTTTGACATCCGAGATCACATTCGTTGTCCGCTTTCCGGGCATAAATCTGAATTGAGGTTGATTGATGGAGGTCCCCCATCGTCTTAGTTGTCGCTCCAATAATCTTCTCCCATAAATTCACAGCGTGCGACATTAATTTGATTCCTCGGCAATTATCGCACTCTTGGATGTCTCCGTTGCATTTAATAGTAGGTACCAAGAAGCTTTATCTCCTCCTATTTTACATTTCCGTTTCGTTGAAGGCTTAACGAGGTGTTCATTAATCCAGCCGGTAACATTCCATCCGCGACGGTGTTACATTTCAATTGATTTTCCATTCGGTCCTATGACCTGATTTGCCTTCCGCTTCTTCCTTTTTACTTCTTTTGTCATGCATCTGACCGCCATTGCTGAAGAGAATGATGCATTATGAAAGGCTTACTTCAAAGACTTACTGCACAATGTTGGGAATGAATGAGAACAGAAAATTAGCATCATTGATGACAGTTTTGCTTTTTATTTTGTCCAAATTACAACCTTTTAAGATTCTTCCAGAAAATATAAATTTTGAATATTTTCTCGATATAACGTATTCACGCGAAATCTAAAATCGGTAGCACCTGTGAGGCGACAACATTTTAGTTTCTTCTTTAAAATATTTAAAATAGGGTATTAACTCTATATTTATTGACAGTGAAATAACAAATAAAAAATGCACAGCATACGTAAAATAACATCAAAATTAGGACATATATTAGGAAAAAGCGAGCACATTGATTTTGCGAATGCTGAAATCGACGAAGTCACGCCGGTTCATGCACGCAATAAGTGTTGAAATTTTAATTAATTGAAATATGACTAATAAGTTTAATCTATAGAATGAGATCAATGAAATATTAGTAACTTTTTGCCAAACATAATAGCATGCCATTCGTTAGAATTTTTCATCATTTTCAAATTGTTAATATTTCCTTTTTGCAAGCTTAAAATTTTCATAATTTACGTATACTTGAGTGAAACCATTTGCTGCAATTGGCGTTATTTTATTCTTGGGGTCGTAGCAGGTCAAAATAATGTTATTTAAAAAGAAACCAAAATACTTGCAAAAAGATTACATAAATATCAAATAACATGAAACAATTTCAATGGTGTAGGCGGAGGTGAATAACTGGAGTTTTCTCTACAAAAAGAACCCCTTTCTGAATATCTGAGTCAAGCACTCCTAGTGTAAGATGTCTTTGTCCTTATTGAAGAATCGAATATTCTGTATCGTATGCAAGATCCATATTATCCCCAAAAGAACCTCTTATCCGAATGGGGAAGGAGAAAAGTTAGTCGCATAAACGATAATCGAAGCGCGGAAGATTCGGACTTGCTTTTCATCTCTCGTTTCTCTGGACAGGGCGTGACCACCGCATACACTGTGGCGTATCGCATTCCAGGAAATTGGGTCGAGGGCTCACTCTGCATCCCGGTGACCAAGGCTATGGCAGACCCATGGAAACCTTTTTGGACGTCAAAGCGTTTAGAATGAACGATGATGGCCTGTTTGTTCATATCATCATGGTGATTGCCTCGCCATACTATGGCCATTACGGCAATTATACGGTAGCACGGTGAGAAGATGGAGGGAACATGAAAATGCTTGGTCCAGCTCGTAAGCTTCTGACGTGAATAACGTATTTAAAGCGTGGTCGTATGCGTGAAGGGGAGAAAAAAGAGTGCTTGCTAATCGTGAGATGTTCCGTAATGATTTATGTTTCCCAATGAAATATAATGCATTTATTCAGCTGATCGAAGCACTTGCAGATAACCTACCGACTTTCTTTGGGATGGGCAAGGCATTGTGGAAAATCATGGGGCTACATAAGTCATATGGATGAATTGCTCGCTCTGATTATAGAGTAGAAAATTTATAATGCACGATTGAGCAAAGTATTCTCTCGTCCCATAAAAATGACAAAGGAATAGGTCATTTATAGCTACGAGGGTCATCCGGAAAGTAGTACCCGTTCGTGAAATAAAGACACAAAAGTAAATATTAACAAACATAAAAAATTTTATTTGAAAGAGGATACTTTAAACTATTTCTCAACATAATCTCCAAGCAAATTAAGGCATTTGTCATAACGTGTGACAAGTTTCTGTATTCCTGCTGCATAGTCCTTCGCCGCCAGCTCATTGAGATACAGGGTCACTCCTTCTTTAAGTTCTTCATCGCTGTCAAATCTTTTTCCTGCCAAAAAGTCTTTAAGCTTTGTAAAGAGATGAAAATCTGAAGGGGCCAAGTCCGGGCTATACGGTGGATGGTCGAAAGTTTCCCATTTGAATTGCTGCAAAAGTTTTTGTGTTATCCCAGCTGCATGAGGCCTGGCATTGTCATGAACGAGAATGACACCAGTAGGCAATAGACCTCGCCGCCGATTTTGTATTGCCCGCCGTAATTTTTTTAATGTTTCACAATACGCATTGGCATTAATAGTGTCTCCACGGGCCATAAAATCAATAAGCAGTACACCTCGTCGATCCCAGAAAATGGTTGCCATGAGTTTCCTGGTGGACAGAACTGTCTTGAATTTTTTTGGTTTGTTTGGTGAATGAGCATGATGCCACTCCATTGACTGTCGTTTACTCTCAGGTGATGCATAACAAACCCATGTTTCGTCACCAGTAATTATGCGAGTCAAGAAAGAGTCTCCTTCATCAGAATAACGTCCCAAAAACGTCAGTGCTGCAGCCATACGCTTGGTTTTGTGCTCATCTGTAAGCATGCGAGGGACCCATCTTGCACAAATTTTTGCATAATGCAGATGGTGTTTAACAATTTCATGAACAATTGTTCGAGAAACATTGGGAAAATGCTCACAGATGTCATCAATTGTGACGCGCCCATCGTTCCTCACGAATTCGTCAACTGAGCTCACCAGTTGGTCTGTAATGACAGACGGTCTCCCCGAACGCTCATCGTCGTGTGTGTTCCCCCTCCCCATGTTGAAGTTGCGACACCACCGCCGAACAGACGACTCGTCCATTACATTGTCTCCATACACCTCCTTTAATTGGCGATGAATATCACATGGGCGAACGTTTCTTGCATTGAGGAATTTAATCACTGCCCTCACTTCACAACTGGCGGCGTTCTCAATTTTTTTAAACATTGTAAACAATCACAGAAACAACACAGGCAATGCTAGCGTCACGCAACTTGGCTCAGAGAAGGCAGACAAGCCACTGAAGCTATCTGACCTCGTCCAGCGGCTACTCGCGTCGTCAGCACTTCATGCGGCACGAACGGGTACTACTTTCCGGATGACCCTCGTATTTTCTCGTGGAGCTTATAGGACAATGCATATATGTTGTTGTATAACGAGGCTTTGAAAAAGAGGACACGTATTTCTGTGACTTGATTATTAACGGACGATTTCCTCATACTGTTATCATATATAGGTGCAATTTAACGTTTGAAGCTTTTTTTGTTATAAAACGGTAAGCGTTTAAGCTACTAATCATAAATATTTTATAAAGCGATACCCGACGTTCATTACGGACCTAAAGATCAAACCACAAGTTTCTTAAAATTAAATTAATCATAGTCTACATAGCCTACTTGGCAAAATTATTTCAGTCAGCAAAAATATTACAATCGGAGAGAAAAAGAGAGATACGGAGTGGTTTGCATGATTTTCCAAAGGACTATTCTAAAAACCTCGACATTGTAGTGGATAGTATTAATACTTTCAGGGCTAACCCAAGGCTATATTTTCCATAAAGGACAATTCACAAGGTAAAAGTTAAAAGCTCAAGGCTAAAGCTTTTTGAATATACTTCCTAAGGTTAAACGATTTGTTTCAAATTGAAATTATTTAGAGAGATAATAGTTCAGAGTTTTTCTTGTACTATTTCTCTTAAATTCAAATATTTAAGATAAACAACATTAATCAACAGGTAATTGCTAGAAAAAAATGCAAACTTTCAAACACTCAAAAGTACAAAAGTGTGAAAATTTATTCAGAAAAAAATGATGGAATATAACAAAATATGTAAAATATAAGGGAAACAGTAAAAAAGTAGGTCGAAATGTTTTGGGAGTTATACAGAATGGATTATTAAGGGCCAAAAAAACAGGTCTTCAAATATCCTTGGCGAGAGAAGACAACACTACAAATTTGAGTGAAAGACTTTTAGGGATAAAATGCTAAAACATTTGAGGAATTCCAAGGGAGAAGAGAGGAAAAAGAATAACCTGAAAGTGTACGGAGGAAAGAAACTAGAGGAATGGAGAAAAGACGGAAGAATATTAAAGGAAAGACAGTGATAAGAGAAGAAATCAAGAGTGGCACGTGGCCCTTTCGAAGAGCTAATATCTCAATAATTTTATGCACACCATTGATATTTCCACGCCAAGAACTCGTGGTGAGAAAACGGAAGTAGGTATAATCGAGTCCGTTCGATACAGTTTTGGCTTTATTTCCTATTTATTCGCCAGGACTAGAGAAGAGATTAATCGGACCTTCAGTCGGAAAAGGTTGCTTATCATAGAATACGGTCTGTAAAAATAGCCTCAAGGGAAAGTCAACTATAGCGATCTAATCCATCTGCTATCAAGCCATGCTTCTGGTAGGATTTAACTATATTATTTGCTAAAACGTTTTCCAAAATTGCGCAACAATTCTTCCACTAATTTATGCCAAAATAAAACTCACATACATATTTGCAACGCCAAAACAATCGCCTGACCAAAGAGAATCGGGGTCTGCGTATTTGTCTGCGATCATAAATTTGGTTACATTGAGTGATATATTCACCTTAACAAATGAGGAAGTACTGGAGATGGTGGGTGAGGAGAGGGGTTTGCTGAGAGAAATCCTATGGAGGCAGGAAAACTGGATGAAAGGCGTATTGAGCGGTAGTGGAATGTTGAAGAAGGTAATAGAGGGGAGAATGTTGGGAAAGCGAGGAAAGGGCAGGTACAGGATATGGATGTTGGACGGGATGAAGGGAGGAAAGACGTACACAGAGATGAAGAGGGGCCTGATTGAGATGAGGTTGCTGGATTGGGTTTTGTTCGGAGTTACAAAATGTTTATTTAATAGTTGTGCCCATCCAAAAACCTACCTTAACCGGTAGATTACCGAATAATAATATTCACCTTAAGAAACGTAAAAGCGTAAACAAAGTACGTATAAATATGGTGGGCTATGGTTCATGGGTTAAAAGTTTTCAAACTTCTCCATTCTCTATAAGGAGATCTTTCTTATAATTCCATGCATCATGTTTTAAGCTTGTCCAACTTGGAGCCGATAAATAGCTACGTGTTCAATTACAAGGGTGATTAATAGAATTAAAATTGAGCAGTGGATAGAATCTTAAAGAGCCCGATACGTTTTGCATTGTGTGATTGTCTTTGTTTGTGTGTCTTTGATTGTGTGATGTCTTGCAGATCTTATAGGTGGGTTCTACATTTTAATAGCCATTTCTTCATTGTACCCAAATATGCCAAGCGATTTTAAGAAATAGAATTCACTCCCATTCTAGTAGTGTTGAGGATGGAAATATAAATGTAGTAATGGAGCATATTTTTAGGTAACCTATTGATAATTGAAAAATTACACCGAATAGTTAAACTGTGGAAAAATATAACATAAATATGAAAAGTTATTCGAATTCCATCATTCAGTACTTAATTTCCGTTTTTGCTGCGTCAAAAGCTTCCGATACCTACGATATTTCGATACTTACGATATACTATACTTTGCATATATTTTAAAAATTTTTAAATTTCTCATCATTATCAACTGTAATTTTTTAATTAAAGTTCCTGACAAGAAAAACCGATTTAATAACTTATGCTCAGATAAAGACAGCAATCCTTCATCTGGTTGAAAATATGAAAGGATAAAAACACACGTAATCTTTCACAAATCTTTAAAACTCTAAGTGCCACCATATTTACATGTTATCTTCTGACAGTAAAATACTTATTTTAATTCCTGTACTTAGTGGAAGCATAGTAAATACGATTCTAGAACCCCATTGTGCCATTTAGACGAGTTAACATACTTCGCTAACTGTCAGATAATGGCAAGAAATATAGAGTTTTCTAAAAATAATACACGCATAACGGGACTCTTAATTACGGAAATATCAATTACCGTCCAACCTAAAGGGTAAATGGTGTCACGGTTCAATTATTCTGACAGTGAAATCACTTAACTCCCTGAGCTGAAGTTAAATCGACACTATAAAGCCAAGGGTCATAAATAATGCACAAAACCTTGTTTGCAGTACGAACTTGAGGCCAGAATGAAAAATGAGACATTATAATTATATTTGTGCTTCAAGCAAACGGTGCCTTTGGTTTGGAGAAAGTGAGAAGAAAAGAAAAACCATTAAATTTATGGAATGGATGGTCCAAACACTCAGAACTATTAAATATTATGTGCAAGGAAGGTGTTTGACAATTAATGACGAATGATAAAAACATGAAAAGGGTAATGGTTCAGTTACTAACCCAAATTACACGTGAATAACCATTGTGAATAATGAAGGCATCAACTAAGCTCATTAATTAAGTTGAAACCGGCATTTTCCAGTTCCATCAATGATTTCCTACATAGCATTGCGGACTTTGCGGAGAATTGCTCGTAAAAGTTATTCTCTCTGTCGCTTTAGTTCAGCATGTAGGTATCATATTACAAAACTCTGAAAACGGTATAAACATAGTAAGAGCGTATTAAATACACACCGCTCTGAGGTATCATTGGGAAGGAACTTTGGTAATAGATACGAAATTTATCATCTACGACCAAATTATCGTATTTCAACAAATCATAAGTAACCTTCGGAGAATAACCTCAAAGAATGATTTTGACGTGAAGTGACTCAAATTAAAACTCGGAGAAACAGAGTGCTCAAACCTCATCAACAACATGCAATATACTTTGGTTACAACATACATAACAGGGTACAACAAACGCTGCAATATACTTTGAACTTAAGAAACATGGGGATAATCCTGACGGGAAAGGATTGCTCTCCGCTATTAGAGAATATGAATATTCGAAATACACCGTTTTGCCAACGTTTTCCATTGTAATCTCTGGAAGATAATTTTCATTTTGATTTGTCGTCTATTGACAATCAAGCGTCAATTTCAAGGAATGTGCTAACGTCAAGGAAAATTAATGGCAATGACATACCATACGTAATAAATATTATTAGATAATCTACTGGCTGAGTCCGTTAAAAGTTACTGTTGCGGCATATCCCGCAGTTTCTTGAAATTTGGTAGAGGTGGGTTTTGGATGGACACAACGACCAAATAAATATCTCCTAACAAAATACAATCCAGCACCCTACTTAAAATAAGTCCCTCTTCATCTCTGTGTTTTTCCTTCCTTCATCCCGTCCAACATCCCCATCCCCATCCTATTCCTGTCCTTCCCTCGTTTGCCTAGCGTTCTCCCCTCTATTACAGTCTTCAATATCCTACGGCCGATCAACAGTATTATTATTAAAACTTAAATGTGCAGGTAGACAATGTCAGGTGGCACACAAGCTCCAAGTATTATTCTCAAACTTGCCTTGGAAAAAATAACATGTCATATCATGACATGAATCAATATCAAAAAAGATAATAAATAACAATCAATATACTTTTCATCCATTTTTCCTGTCTCCTTATAGTTTTTCCCAACAATCCTCTCTTCTCGCACAGAACACCTAGCACTTCCTCCTTTGTTTTCCTTTTGGTCCATTTCACTTTCTCCATCATTCTCCACGCCCACATTTCAAAATCCTCCAATCTACGTCTATCCTATAAAAAGAGACGTTTCAGGCGTGATATGGTGGAATATAATGATTAATAAAAATTGGTAATTTTCCACAAAATAAAATTTCAATACGACCGGTTTCGATGTAACTACATCATCCAGAAGATGATGTAGTTACATCGAAACCGGTCGTATTAAAACTTTATTTTGTGAAAAATTGCCAATTTTTATTAAAATACGTCTATCCTCCTGCTTCAGTGACCATGTTTCTGCTCCGTACACAACTACGCTCCATATCAAAATTTTCACGATCCTTTTCTTAACATCCTTACTCAACGTCCCTGTCATCAACTCCCTGCTCCTTGAGAAAGCATCTTTGACTAGTGCAATTCTTCTACTTAAGTCCCAACGACTTTGACCATTCTAGTACAAATCACTTCCGAGATACATAAACTGTTCTACCTGCTCTATTTTTTCCCCTCGTATTTTAATGTTGACCTTAGCATTTCTCTTTCTGGAAAATTTCATTACCTTTGTTTATTTTATATTGATTCTCATCCCATATCTATCGCAATGAACCTCCAATTCACTCAGCAATGCTTGCAACCCCTTGGCTGACTGACAAACTAGAGCTTGTTCACCAGCAAACCTGATTTTATGAATTCTCCGCCGACTTTCATTCCCACCTCCAGTTCTTCTCATGCCTCTTTAATCATTTCTTCCACATATGCGTTGAACAGAGCCGGTGATTATGGACAAACCTGACTTGAACCTCTTCCTAACACGGCCTATCCAGACTCTCCGTTCTCCATTCGCACCTGAGCAGTCTGAGACATGTGCCGGTTGCGGATTAGCCTCCTGTCCCTTCAATCTATTCCTATTTTATGCAATATACTCATTAGTTTTTCCCAGTCCACTCTATCATATATACATAGTATTACCTATTATACAAATGAAGTACACGTATTTAAGGAAGAGTGCCTGGTACCGCCATCATATACTCATTTCTGTTCCATTAATCGGTAAGTATGTATAAAAATTAACCTTTAAAGTAGTTAATCCACGGACTCCTCAATTTTGCGCCATTTTCATCTACTAATATTGATTGCTGAAAACAGTTTTGTCTCTGTACATTTTCCCCACATTATTAAATAGATAGATAGTCTTTTTCATTGAGACGCTTTTATTGTACATGGAATGTTAGGCAAGTGAGGAAGAAAGGGTAAAAGGATGGGCATGTTGGAAGAAATGGAGGGAGAAAGGAAGAACGCGGAAAGCAAAGAAAGCTTTACTGTAGTGTGGGGTCAGGCTGTCCTTTGGTCGACGCTGTGAAATGTAAGGGTGTTAAGTTCTTGTTCGTGCAAAATTTACATTAAACGATATTCTATCAAATAATAATTATCTCCAACAAAATATAATTTCCCCACAGGCTTTTGATAAATCTATTTTAAGAGAGATATACAGAATGGGCCAGTACTTTCGACAGTCTGGTAAAAATCTTGATTTCGCAAATTCGTATTATTTACAGATGAATTCGACGAAATGATTTAACAAATCTGGAAATGTGGGCCCGCAGCTACAGGACTAATTACAGGAGGCATAATTCGTTCAAGGGCTCGAACCCTTTTCTCTTATGAAAATATTAGCATTTAGGATAATTAAAATTAGTTCCCTTTGTCATTCTGTTCATCTAGTCGCCATGCAAGTGCAGCCAATCTATGTTAATTCTAACAGAGTTCAAGTACCAACTGTACCGAGAGTGAGAAAGCTATACAATCTACCTATTTGACAAAGATGAAGCCTGATAAAGTTCTTAAATATGAATTCTTTCACGATCGCCCAGATGCCGAGCATAAAATACGACTATTTTATGTTCTCAAAAATTAATAAAAGAAAACGGGAGAGATATATTCAAAGCGATATGAATGGCACACGTTATTTGCCAAAACTCGTTTGGCCATAACAATTAAAATTAGACCCATGCAGAAAATTTTTTTATTATTCATAGAAGAATTAAATAATATCGTAAGCCTAAAAATATTTAAAATTTTAAAATAAATTCTTTAAGATAAAACGAAAGAGGTGCGTGATAATTGTTTTCATTATAAAAAAAATAGAATCCAGGATAATCACTTAACTTCATGCACGTTTTTATGAAGTACAGATTTTGCTACTTCCAACCGTATAAAAATAGTTGAATTAAATAATTGATCCGGGAAAGAGTGAAAGTCTTCAGAACTAATTAAAAAACCGGGTATTAGTGTGATTTCTCAGACACTGAGAAAAAAATTCCCTTGTCAAAACACGCCATATTAGGCAAATGAGTTCTATGTCATGCGGTGATATTAAAATCCTCTTCAACAGTTTACACGTTGAATTAATGGGCTCAGATTGATATTGGTGTGTTGGAACTGATGAAATTAGAATAATTTAGCATATTTGGGTGTGTATAGCGTTGAGATTATCAAGGTGTGATCAAATAATATCCAAGTCCTCATTTTATAGTTTCCTCACCTAAAGATAATGTTTGTCATCTATCCCCCCCTGCCAAAAGATAAAATAATATAATCTGTTAAACACATTATATTGTTCATACATGTGGCATTCTCATTGCAAGTCATATCGTAAATGCACTCAATATAAGCTATATATTTAATTAAAACAATTTTAATAAAATAACTGGCCTTTTTTCAATAATGTGTACATGTATTTCAGAGGCAAAGCAATGAATTTTATTCTAGAAAAATAGAGGGCTTTAGGTCAAAATTAGTAATTTTTTCAACTACCTTTTTCAATATTTTCTTGCAAGAGTTTCCACGATTAAAAGAAAAATTCTCTTTAATGCTCTTATTTTAGCATTATTACTTTGATTTTTAAATTAAAAGTTGTATTTATGCTATATCGATATCATTTTACAGCCAATTGGATTCGTTAATCCCTTCACTAAGTGGTCTCTGTCTACAGTATAATGCCCGTGACATCAATTCATTCTAAAAAGCATTCACCACGTTGTCTTCGTCTCGGATATAATTTCTTTAGAACGTAGGTTTCAGGAAAATGTCATAGAAAATCATTTTAAGCACAACGAATTTCATGTTTACAAGTTTTGCGCATCAGCCATTAAATATTTCGTAGCAATCCTCGCCAAGTCCACTTAACGATAAAATGTTTAGAAAGTGTGCTGGTTTGGAAGATGATTGCAGACGCAAGGGTACCATATTCGATGCAGGCAGTCGGGAATTAAATGGCAAGCGTGAGTCAAAGAGGGTGGAGGCTCGACTTATCTATCCTCTTTCCAGCCCCGCGTTCCGGAAACTGTCCCAAGGTTCCCGAGGCCGACCTTCTGAGTAACGAACGTCCTTCCTTCCGATCATTCCTCGGATCACTTCGGCATTGGTGGGCAGAAGAGAAATAAATGGCTGTGCTACACGTCGCCGAAGGCACAGCTGTCGCCCCGTGGCGGTTTTCCTCGGCCACCCGCCCGTCCAACGGGGGCGGCGCGGCGATTGAGGTAAAGTGGAGCGGCTTTTACACTGAGTCACTCGACGGAAACCAAATACGGGTGGCATCCCTTTTGCACCCTGGGAACTCAATTTCAACTGCGAATGTCACTTTGGTGGCGCTTGTGGAAAGCCTCTACGCCTCTCGCCCCATTCAATTACCCTCAACAGACGTTCGACCTATGGTCACTGTTATCTGTTTATTTATTTAGCAAAGCAGCCAAAAACGGCACAAAGGCATTTACATTGGCTGACATATTCACTAAGAAAAAGAACGAGTAAAAGCAATAAACAATAATGAAAAGTTAACAAACAATGTCAAGAACAGATATTTGAAGAATTATTATTATTATTTGGTAGCATGCTGCTTAATGTAGGTTTTAAATGGGCATGACCGGTGCATTCATAATCCTCGCCCAGCAAGGCACAACTTAACAACCCACATTGTAGTGAACCATTCTTCAATTCCGCCTGCTTTTTATCTCCTTTCATTCCATCTATTATGTCTACTGTCTTCGTCAACCTTTCTCGCGTGCCTAAAGTCCCACTGACCAATCAAAATCCCCAATATCCACCTTTCCTTCCTCCATAGAATTGTTCCAACTTTCCTCCCTCAAAATGCCTTGTCCCTATTCGTTTGTTTTTTTGTTTTTTACATATTCCATCATTCTCCAGACCTACATTTCAAAAGCCTCCAGTCTACGCCTATATTTTGCTTCAATGACAATGTTTTCGCTCAGTACAAAACCACACTCCATATCAAAGTATTCATTAACCTAGTCTTAACTTCCTTACTCAACGCCCCTGTTTTAACCCTCTGAACGGTTTTGCTATTTTTCTCGTTTTTTATACAAATGGCCATAATATTTATATTTATTTTTTCTCCAAAGTGACCAATTTCATTGGAAACCAGATAAATTAAAAAATGAACGTCGTCTATTAATACTAAATCAGAGGCATCAATTCGGCTCATGCATTGTGGGGTAAGTGTTATAGAAAAGTCCATATATAGCTTGGCGTGCACTCTTCCTGGTCCTCTGAAAGTCCGAAACAAGCAATTATCCATAGACTTCCAGTTTACACGCGAAGGTATTATCGTAATTTAAAAGCACTCCCTCACTGATATAACCACCAATATTAATGTTATGTAATACGATGGAATTGCTTTATCCTGTCTTCAGACCCATAAACCAACACTGATAATGTAATGGAAGAAGTCTTTGTCATATGAAGTGAATTGTGATGAAATGAATGTTCAAAATCAAATCTTATCATCTCTAACTAAAGCTTTAAAGACGAGATCGAGTGTGGTAACCAAGTGAGTATAGAGATTGGTTTACCAATCGAAGGCCCTGAGTTCAAATGCTAGTGACTCAAGACAGCTTCACCTCGATATCTAGGCAGCCAACTCTAGGAGGCTATCCAATCTTTCTGAGAATCTGTAAGGGGCGAAAGCTCAGGAAATTGCCCAGGGTCCCAGGTTAGGTGGACCCAGTAACCCCTTTACCCTGATATGTGCACTTCACATGCTTTGGAGTTCAGTACGGGATAATTTTCACCTTCACCCATTAAATCTGTTTCACTCCTATGGTTATGACAATTATGCAGTAGGAGAGAGTAATATACCGCTCAAAGTAGCTTTTTGATGAATCCATAGACAAAATTTTTTTATTTTATTAGACAGATTTTTTTATAAGCTCCATCTAAATATGACACGGTATAAATATTCTAACATCCTGAAATACAATAATACAGTCTTCCAATTCAGATAATTCCTGCCGCCCTAAAATTTGTCCAATCTATTTTTTCCCGCCCTCTACCATAGTTTCCCTTTCCGTTATTATTTCACCCTTTTTATTATTATTTATTTTACCCTTTGATGCACAATATGATTCTGGTGATGATATACAATTCATTCTGTTTATTTCACCAAATGGTCAACTCCCTCCTCTTTATAAATGAGTCTACCTTTTGCAAATTTCTGTCTACATTTCTTAAAATTTACTTTCATCTCCTTAAATAAATGAATTGTTTTATAGTTTTGATGATGATCGGTTGCCTTTTCAATTCTATCAGTGCTCACTTTATCATGAAGCATTAAAACACATCAAAGTTAAACCAACCGCCACACGGGAATTCATATGAAATTTTATTAAAATATGATATTATTTTTAGAGGTAAAGGAGTACGTAGACACTTCAAATTAGAGTGGTGACAGTAAGAAGATATTTGGAAAACGTAGTAACAGGCATTGGATATTTTCAAAACTCAAAACTGGCTTGTTATAAGTATTTAAGTTGGATCTGACATAACTTCCTTTAGCCAAGGATTGCAGTTTGAGTACCGCAAATGACAAGGGTAATGCGCAAATCATGGTAGGATTGTGAAACCTATAGGGATCCCAGGGCCACCAAAATAGTGACAACCAACAAAATTAATGACACTTCAGGCAAGAACACATTCCACCTCCATTTACCTTCCAGACAGGTTCTGCTGTTGTCGTAACATTTATTAAGGAAATGCTTCAAAATGAAAGTCCATTCCGTTGTCCAAAAGGGTAGCGGCCCATCTCTCTTTGATATAACATCCTCGTTACAACACCCGGCGTCATGTGTCCCAGGGTCATAAGGAAGGGAAAGCGATATGTGACCCCTGAACCTCCTATCCTATTTCGACTTCAGGACAGCTTCCTTCGCTATTACACAAAATGTTTATTTTTTTTGCTTAAGCTCCAAGTAAATTTTGGATGGAGTATACCGAGATTTCAATTGTGATATGTTTCATTCGGTATTTAACCTGTGAGGAATTTGGCACCCAAACTTTCTCACCCACTTCAGGTCGAATCATCACGTAGGCCCATACAAGTATTGCAGCCACGATGCCGGAGATGCAATTTACAATGTCCGCGAAAGTTCCAACGCCGAGTGAACCTGGTGCAGCATTTCCCGAATGCAGCCAAACACAAGACTGAGATTTTTGTGCCATTAACGAAAGAAAATTGTCCATCACACGCGTGGAGCTTTCACAACATCGACCAGAGATCATTTCCTCCAGCACCAGGAGCGCATCAGAAGACGAAAAGGGCGGCAAGCTTGATGACATATGATGAACACGAGAGGTCAAGTATAAATCAACAATTCGTGTACAGGAATTCGTTCATTCATCGGTCTATCACTGGCGGATATTTTATAGAGATCGCTGAAGACCATTTTTCACCTTTGCAGTATTTTGCATATCTGTGGAGTTATATAACACCTTATTTCCTGAAAGATTATCTTTTTCCACTTCTCTTCCCGCCATTCCTTTATTTCCTCTATTTCCTCTTTCTGGCTGGTTCGAATTCCCTATTCTGTCAGTCTTCAGTATCCATCTAGCTTGGATTATCTTCTCTGGTCAAATTTTCTGACTTCATTTTCCTCATTAATCATATTATCTCCCCCCTAGCAGCATCGTATCTTCCTCCAAACTGTCTCACACTTATTTTGTATTTTTTAGCACCCTGCAAGCCACCGTTAGGGTGTGTGGCAGGGGGTGAATGCACCCCTGACTAATTTTTTACCTGAAAAGTGTTACCCCTACCGCGATCAGACAATGTTCTTCTTATCCCTTATTGCTCGCGAAGAAAATTACATATTAAATCTATCTGTTCCACACTTAATCTCACTAATTTTATTGATATTATCTCGCCTACCGTAATACGATGGAGGTATTAAAAAATTTTCAACATCATTTCTAAAGAGACATCCTTCCAATTGACGCAAGAAATTTAATCTATAATTTAACCTCCGCTCCGTGAGTGATTCCCAGCCTATCTCCTCTAATATTTTGGATACGCTACTAAGTTTATCATAACAACGTTTTACAAATCTAGCTTCTCTACGCTGCATGCGATCCAATGCGGTTATCAATCCAATTTTGTGTTGATCCCCTGCACTGGATGTGTATGATACTCTAAATTCTTATCAATCTGCAATTATTTTTATTCAGCTAATTTTACTCATATAACTTCTTCCATTTCATAACTTATTATGAAATTTCCACCAAACTAATATAACCTTCATTCTACGTTTAAGACATTCCAATTTTTAGTTGTAACACTTACCAACTTCCATTTTTATCATCGCAGTTCCTATAATTATTAAAGTTGTCTGCTCACTATGAACGTCTTCGGGATATTGCTCGGCCGCCAATGGATTAAGATATCTGAAAAATTGAAAGAAAAATCGAAAAGACAATAATGCAGTGAGCTTATATCATCCATATACAAAGAGTTTTCGGGTTCAATTCCTGCTTCGTGCATAGTATTTTCGTAAAATCTAGTGATTTGGTGTCTAGAAAACCTGATGATAAACCAAGAATAGTTAAAAGGATTACCGGGGGGGGGGCGACCGAAGCTAATAGGTAAGTTAATACCGAACCAAGGGTCGAAGGGATTCGATAAATGTATTACAACATTACGACGCAACTTTAAGAGGAGCTAATAGTTATCATTCATTTTCATTCATGCATTAAAAAGTACAGAAGTCTTAAAATCCCTCTCTAGTTGATTCATATAGTATTGTTGTCCATAGACATTTTTCCTCTCATTATTAATATGATTATTAACAGCAATGTTACCATTCGACCCCGCAGTCAAGTGAAAACATTTCAAACATGTAAAAAATAATACATATGACATGAAATTCAAAATACAAATACAATTAAACGATATAAATTCCTAAATAATTGAAAATTAACAATTTCAGTATGACATCCAAACAGCTCCAAAACATTAAAGTTATACGTAGGATTTTTTGAAAACTAAACTACACAGGTTTTATGGAGAAAAGATATTAAATCAAATGGCTAGGTTTCTCAACCTTTTCTTAAAAATAAGGACGTTGACCAGAATATTTTTTGTATATTTTTTTACCGATATTTGAAATCTGTCAGGGGGGTTTAATTTGATGTTTTTGGTCCTTCCTGGCCATATGCGGCTCGTAATTTGCCTTTTTAATTCTTTCGGATATATCTAACTAAGAGCTTTCTCCCACACAGACGTTGCATGTTCCAGGCTGCCGACATTGTTTTATGCTCAACTCTAGGGCATCCCACCCAACCTTATTTAGCTCATTTACCACGCTTTCTTGCCTCTAGAAATTTCTCGTAATAAATCTAATCGGTATTCACTACATTTTTTATTTTTTTATGTATACAACGAGACTAAGATACAAATTTGTTTCCCAAATTATCGAGAGAATGCAAGAAATTTGAAATAAAAATTGATAAACATCTCCGTCAAACATAATCTACGTAAGATATACATGAATACTGTAGAAATTACTCGATTTTTAAGCTACATACAATAAAAAATCATATTCCTCGAATTTTTCGCAATCTCATGATCTCCAAAGAATTGTATTCCTCTCTAATCTGCTGAAAATCAGAGATTGGAGATCATGGTCGTCCAATACCTTTCCCTTATCAATCGCTTTTTGTTAAAATATTTTATGTGTGCAGCAGATATATAAGGAGAACCGGTCCCGTGAAAAAATAATTATTGAAACGATCTTGAAGCTGGGTTGTAGCAAGAAAATAAATCAGCGTTGAGGAGCGGAGTTATCGCCTTTCACTTCAAAACACAGAATTGATAAAATATCGTAAACGTTCTGCTGCAAGGATTTTTGTCATCAATGGCGTTTATAACTCTCTTACCTATAGTATGGATCTCTCAATAATGAATAAATTCATACCCCATGTTTTATAGGAGTGACCAAAAGGAGTCCGAAAAAGTCAAAATTTCGTTTTACAATTTGATTTCAGTCAACTATGCTAGCCGCATGATATTCATTCAAAAAGACAAGGTCAAGTTATATTATACAAACATTTGCGTAACCTTATGTTTGATGAAATTATTTTCTCGACTTTTATGGCAACAATTTAGTCTATCACCCCTAAGTTTCATGTAAAAGTTTATTAGAGAAAGGACATGCACTTGGAGACTGAAAGACATAAAATCGTAGAGGGGTTAAATTGAAACAGGAATTACTTTTAATGAACAAGAAGAACGTAATCTAGATTAAACTTTAGGCTAAAGCATCAATAATGCCTGTGTAGGTTAAAACGTTGCATAATAACACTCCCCACATGTGCATACCCAAAGCGTCTTTTGACGGAGAAAGGAGAGGCTAAGGAAGAAATTCATCAGGTTTTGCAAGGGCGATTTCAACCGCGACGTGACATATCCCACGGCATCACTTTCGAACACGAGGTTTCAATCCCTAATCCCGTATGGAATTCTATATCAATGAAACAACACGGGCAAGTAACAATGGTGGTCTTTGAAGTAAAGATCTGATAGGTAAGGATTAGAACATATCCCAAATTACGACCCCCCGGGATAATGTTGACCCGGTTAGCATATTGAGTTACGTCATCATCGGCTGTTCGATTTCCTCCATCGGCACGGGCGTTTTGCTTTGAAGGTGTTATCTGAAGAGGGACCCAATAGCAATGTGATTTCATTTAAGAGTTCGAAACATATAAAACCTTAAACCAATAAAATCTTAAACACTAATTCCTTTCTGATGATTTACTCGTAATCGAAACTTTTATGGATAATGAACTACGGCCATTTAGTCAACTCACTAACTGTTTTCGGACTTTTGAACACATTGCAACATCAACCGCATGTATTTAAATCATGAGAAAACAATACTAACTACACTCAAAGAAGTAGAAGCAAAACGTCTAATCTGGAGGACATATTTTAAAGATGGTGAAACAGGAAATATTTTCAGATTAGGAGAAATGTTGAATAAAGTGTTATCATACTAGTTTTTATTCGCAAACTTTTACGTCAAAATTAAACGTTATCTTTTATTAAAATTATAATTTTTATGTGGAATTAGTTCATTCATTTGACCCTAGCATTTCATCAGCGGGAGCCGTTGACAGTTGAAACATGTTCAGTTCGCCTATGGCAACGATGGAACTTAACGCGACGCTGCACTGAAATTCTGCTTAAGCCTGAACAAATCGTCAACCATATAAAGTGAAATAAAAATGTTTTATCACTCTTTACTGTAAAATCCTCATATTGAGGGAAAATTGGCTTTGTAGAACTAGTAAAAGAACTGTGTTGGAAGGAGAAGAATACTTAAGAAATATTAAATGGATGCCAGGGAAACGTAATAGTTTCCCAAATAAGATTTGAAAACTTTGAAAGGGACCGTTAAGGTGAGGTTTCCGAATCCATGGGCGCAAATGCGGACATTTTTTCGCGTTATTGCCTTCGCTGTGCGCTATTTTTTGCGGCTCAAATCTCGATCACGGATCCTGCGGTTTAGCGCTAATGATTCGTGACAGATCCAGGAATCGCGTTGCGTTAGATAGAGAAAAGTTCAGAAATAGAGACGGTGATCTCTTCATCCATCGCTTTAGTAATATGGCGAAAACGTCCACGCGATATTAGGACTTACATTTCCGGAAAGAGGCAGAGCACATCTTGGAGGTTTCTTGATAGGTGAATACGGAGGAAAATGGAAAAGGAAGTAACTCGAAAGGAAAACAAACGAATAAGGGTTAGTTTTGGCGGGAGAGTAAACTTCATCGGGAAATGCGGAGAGGCTAAAAATACGTCACGAATAGAGATCAGAGAGAACTCATCATATGAGTTAAGTAAAGTAGACGGAGGAAACGAATACACGTATGTATTTTAGATGCCTCGGAGGAAGACAAAAATTATAATTATCAGTTGAAGAAGGCAATAGTTCATAGAAGGTAAAAGAGATTCATAAAACGCGCCTGAATAATGATAATAATGGTGAATAGCCGATAAGAGAGAGAATACATATCTACATCGACACATTAATATGTTCACTAGCATTAGCGACGTAAAAATCACTAAAGAGAAGAAGGAATTGAACAACGAGGTAAGGTAAAAGTTGGCGAAAGTTAAAAGAGTGCTTTTGAAACAACGATGGAATACGGAGCGCGAGACATACTTAAAGCATGATAAGCTATTTTATATTAAAACATGTAATTAATGTTAGCGAGAAATGTTCAATGATCAGTTGAAAATTTCCAGTTAAACTACTAATTTAGCTATTAGAAATAGGTGTAGTCATTGTCAGTTAATCGTTATAATTGATGATCAAATCATACTTTTCATGTTATTATAATTGGTTAATTACTTGGAACCATGATCATCCAATGTGTCCCCTTTGGATTTAGGAGGCTTTTGCGTTTTCATTATTTTAAAATGAGATCCTTAATGAATAGAAGTTTAATCTTTCAAGTGTTCAACACTAAGGTTAGCTTTTTGCTCCTGAACTCAGCCCTACACTCCCTGTTTCTTAGCCTTTTCTTTAGTCCTATGTTCGTGTTGTATCCAGAATATTCCATCATTTACCCAAAGTAAAATGGCCGTGGTCTTACTTTAATGTTCTTTCTCTCCGCTGCACCTTCTACGCATTATCGTCTAAAGAAACCCTTCATGTCTTATTTTATGTCCGAGCAGTGATGCCCTTCTTTTCATGTTACAATGTAACCCTGTTCTCTCTCACTCTTCAAAGTACTTCTTTATTTGTTATTCTATCAACCCATCTCAACATTAACATTCGTCTGTAGAACCATATTGGAAAGGCTTTGGTTTTAGGACTGTCTCCTGTTAGTGTATTCCATGTTTCACCTCCTTCTTGGAATCTAGGGTAACGTATTAGACTATTCGAATCCAAGGAAAGCACAGATGAGATGGTGAAGAAGTTAGACGTGGGAAGAAAATGGATGAACGTAAACAAAGAATTAAGAAGATGGAAGTACAAAAAATGTGAACAAAAACTGAGGAAAATATTGATAGAGTGGAGCGTGGTGGGGAAGACAGTGCGAGGACATAGTGAGATTACAGAGAATAGGTGAAATGACTGCAGAGTACAGAGAAGTGAACGCAATATCTGGAAGTGAGAAGGGAAAGTCCGCACACACTGTCAAAGATAAGTAGGAAAATTATTAATGACCCATGAAATATTGTAAATAAATGCAAAGAGTACATTAGGGATCAATATGGTTCGGCTATTTGGCTATCAAGGCTAAACATAGAAAGAAAATATGACATAGGGCATAGCGTAAGTTCAGACATACTTCATTGCAAGATAGAAACGGCATTAAGGGAATTGAAATCAAATAAGTCTAAGGGGATACATAAAATTTCCCAGGACTAATTATAGTTTAAGGAAAACGTGGAAGTTTTTATCGGTTATTCGTAGCATTTATAAGGAAGGGATTTGGCCGGAAATTTTCCTACAATAAGTTAGTACCCATCCCAAGAAAAAGGAAAGACAGCCATATGCACAGGCTGTAAATAAATTAATTTGATTTCACACGCAGCTAAGGTTGCACTTAGGACCTTCAATAAAAAGATGGAGAGGATGGTAATTGATTATTTAGAACGATGATAAGTTTGAATTCAGAAAGAAGAGAGGTAAGTAGGATACAATAGTAGTTTATGGAAACTAATGGAAAGGAACATACAGTGCAATCAGGATATATTTTTTTTGTTTCGCGGAAGACGAAAGGGCATAATAAATGGTGTGGAATTTATGAATGCATTACAGAAGATAGGATTACATTAGAGGGATAGGAGACTTATCCAAAACCGACACTTCTCCAACTGCTCAGGTGCGAGTAGCGAATGGAGAGATGGGATGGGCAGTGCTAGGCGGAGGAGTGAGACAAGGATGCCCATTATCGCCTGTTCTTTTCAATACATATCGGAAGTAGTGGGAGGCATGGAAAAGGCTGGAGGCAGGAGTGAAAGCATGCGGGGAACTTATAAAATAAGATAGATTCTCAGATAACCTAGCTTCACTAGTCTGTCAGCTATACTGTTACAATCATTGCTGAGCGTAATAGAAAATTAGTGTTATAGACAAGGGATAAGAGTCAATATAAGCAATACAAAGGCTGTGAGGTTTTTGAGAAAGAGAAAGTCAGGTTAACTGTTAAAATTGGATGGTGAAAACTAGAACAGGTAGAAAATATTACCTATGTTGAATGTGCACGATTGGGTCCTGATGGTCAAGGAAGTAAGGATGTGAGAAAAAAGGCAGAGAAGCTTTCACGAGAAGGGAGTTGATGACAAGGAAGTTGAATGAGGATGTTAGGAAAAGACTATCGAAAACTTTGATATAGAGGACGACACTGCATTGCGGAAACTTGGCCTTTGGGGCAAGTTGATAGACGTAGATTGGCAGATTTGGAGATGTGGGTGTAGAGTAGAATGGTAAAGGAAAAATTGTCGGAAAGAAAAACAAGCAAAGAATTAGGCATGGCGAGGGAGAAGAGTGGATTATCAGGAGTCAAATCAAAAGGAGTCAGGAAAGGTGAATGTCCTTCATCTTGATTGGCGATAGAATGAAGTCTGTGATGGAGGGTAAACGTGTAAACCGAAAACAAAGGAAAGGATAGGGATGTAGGGCGGAATGAAAGAAGGTAGAATGTAAGGATAATTATCCTTATTCGAATATAATCGAATAATCGTATGCTGTTGTGTGTGGTTTCAGATCAGGTTGTGTTCATTTAAGGGCGCTGAATTTGAGTCCATCCAAAACCTGCAGTAAATCGTGGACTACTACAAAAATAACAATATACTGGGCATACCCTCTCCATCATTGCCAAAATTCTATCCAGATCTTCGTCCTATTGTGATTTACCTGCTATATTGTCTGCATAGCGCAACACATCTATTTTCCTTCCCTGTGTTTTCATCATTCCCCCTTGGAAGTTTAATGAGAAAAAGGAGAGAAAAATGCTGTAAATGCTTGCAAACAATTATGTTGTCACGTCTATTTCTATTCAGGATTTCACTTGTAAGCAGATGAAATCCCCAGCACTAATATATCCAGAAAACTAAGAACTTATTAACTAAATAAAGATACAGATTATAGCTCATTTTTAACACATTAAGACGTATTACACGCGACACGATTAAGGGTGCTGGAAATATCTGGAAATGGCTTGGAGAGTCAAAATGTGCGTCGTCTGATAAATCTTTACACAGGGGAAAAGTGCTAAAAGTGGCATAATTTCCATCTTCCATAAGGATTCCTTTCACCACGCCACGACTTGAACTGTGAATCTTAAGCAATGCACTAAATTCATGACTTGGTTATCCTAAAATTCACGATCCGACGAGTAAACTTTACAATAAGCCAGCTGAAGATTTCTAATTTCATGTGCACTTTACTCCATGCATGGACAAAAGGTCTGTGATCCAACGCGATACGCAACAAGTGCATTTAGGTCAGAGGATGAGGCAGCTAACACGCCGGTCTCAAAACTGGGAACCAAGCCCATGAAAACCAACAAAAAGACGACTCGGAAATTGACGTAACACCATTAAATCTTAAAGATCTTGTTAGGAGCGACTCAAGGCCAAATGAACTTATATAAAGCGGCATTTTTGAAGCCTTATTATTTTTTTCTTGAAAGATCATGTTCGAAAAGATAGATGGCCTACGCATGTTTCGTAATCGCTGGAACATAAGGGATACGTCGCAGCGTCACCTAATGCGTTACTCTAAATTCAAACTTGCAACACCCTTACTGCGCATTATCCTCGCCCAAAACTTTCACTAAAGCAGCAGAAGGAGGCAGATTGAGAATGTTCATCTGATCGCCAAACAGTGACTCCCTCAACTCCACGCTTAAACACCAGTAGCTAACAGCAAATAAAGTAGGTGAGGCAAAAAAACCATCGTCTAAAATAAATCGTCAGTAAACCGAACATCAAGCCGTCCATGTTCTTGTCAAACTAATACATAAATCCGTATATTTGACCATCGATAATGAGAACTACTCATGAGTAGCAAATATTTATCCTTTCAATTCATAGCAGAACCATACGGCTCTTCAAGATGCGAACATTATTTTAATTATTTATTTCATAATATACATAACTATTCGAAAGTAGTGTAGGTTATTAGGATGGGCGATCGACAGCTGAGGTCTTTTGCGCCATAACTTGATCTGCACTACAAATATTGTACGAAATGTTTACGTATTTTATATCAAGTAAATATTTTCTTTGCGTCAAGAAGTATATTATTGGGATGATGAGAGAGCTTCGGAGTCTGTTTCCAGTACTAACCTATCAACGTTTTAACAGTATTTCCATATTCCAATCCATACGAATGAAAATGCCAGATCAAAATTCCGACATAAAATCGGTTCTATCATAATTAATCTAAATTATTAACATCATTCAGACAATAAAAAATTACTTTTATATTCATCTGATAAGAAATTGAAATCCTTCAACAATGATGATACCTTTCACCTCTCGTTTCAATAACTTTTTCCAACGTAAATTTGATAAATTCTTCTGAAATATGTAAGTGTAGACAGCACTATTCATAGTATCTACATGTCATGCAACCGAAGAGTGTGTATGATTATGAAACTAATATGATTCTGACGGCGAGGAAATCAAAGTGTGTCAAATTCGCCCAAATTTTTCAAGCGCCAAAAAATGTTGTATGAATTTGGTTTCAGTAATTCAGTCAAATTTGCCATGAGTTCAAATGAATCAGTCAGATAATTTTCATATTTGAGAAAACAATTAGTAAGGTTATTTCTTTTGTATCAAATTTCGCTTCCATCCAATGGTTATTAATTTGTGGCGAAACCACTGCCATATTCACTGGAAAACAGGGAGTAAAATATTACTTAATATCTGGTTGTGAGTAGCTTCAAAATTATTTCGGTTAAGGCTCGATCACGCAGAACTGAAGCTGAAAAGAAGCTACCTCTTTACTTGGTGGGGACCGAAATTGAACTGAAACTAAAAATATTCAGAACCACCAAAAAGCCAGTTATCGAACCGAAAGTTGATTTTACAGGTGATGGTAGAGCTCACCTACTAATAAGCTTCATATATCCACCACCACCTACTATAATTCATACATCAGGATAAAGGGGCCAGTTCCTTTCCCTCTGCCGCCCATGGTTTACCAAGATCTGATACCCACAAAATCACAGGTTGGGTGAAGCTGAGGGTTCCCAGAGGCGTCACCTGAAGTTGAACTCGGGCCCTTTGGTCAGTAGTACAGCACCATACCAATTGGACTACCCCATTGGACCTCCATTTATTCGGAACGAGAAAGATAGATTGTAGTTCAGTTACTTCACTGCGAAACGTTTCCTTTTGAGCCTTTTCTTGAACTTTCAATCCATGTCCTTTAAGATACAAAAATTTTCCAAATGAGCATCCCTAACATGTAAACAATGCTGGGTGTTATGCAGTACAAGCGCAGAATAATACATATTTTGAATTTTGATCCGGAAACAATGGTTCATGGGAGAGAACTTTAACCAGATGTCTGGCTTCAATAACAGGCGCATAAAGAAGACTACGAGTTAAATGTTCACGTTTTCTTTGATTCCCCAATGAAAATAATTACTAAGTAAAGGGCAGGATTTTCTACCTATATTTACCTTAATATAAAGGCATTTGCCACAAATAAGGACACATGTATAGGAGTATGTCAATGCCCAAACAACACTACAGGGGGAAAATTCCTTCATTGTAGCTGACTTACTGACCGCACCAGAATGTGAGCACCCAGATTCGGATTTCAGATGTGACAACAGATAATAGACCCAAGACAGACGTGGATAAATTTCTTCATATCAAAGAATACCTAACCGAAAGTAAAGGTATTCACAAACAAAAAATCTGCTGCTCGTCTGTATGGTGGTGTACGAGGTGTGATAAAAATATAATATAATAATCGTATAAAGAATGACATGCCTAACAAGTAACGGTATTCAGGTAGAAGGCCCCAATTCTACCCAAAGGGAGAAGTTATAAGTTTTATTTAATTGACGTATGAATCCTCTACTGAAAAGTGACCCGTTACGTTGTCACATTCAACTTGTCACTGTAACAGAATGTAATACGGGAAATTGGAGCACTTTTAAGTTCAGATCTAAGAGTTTGGGAGTTGACCTTTTATCAAGACATTTCAGCTTTGTGTTATACGTGTTATTTTACCAGTAATTTTGAGTCCAGTTCCATTCTTTAATAGGATTTCTCAATTCTTAAGGACCAATGTGCAGTCAAGTGTTTAAAGATGTGACGATGAAAATTACAGGAAATCGGGGTACACGTGAGTTATTGAATTCATAACCTTTCACAGGGCATTCATTCCTCGTAATGGGAGCGCAATTCAATATGAAGGAAAAGGAACAATATCCAAGCTGGATTGAAAAGCGGTTTAAATGGATCCGTGCCCCACGAGCAAAAATTAATAAGTATTGGTGTAGCATTGATTCGCTACGCGAAAATTGCGAGGTTAATGCGAGCTACGACGTATACCTATTCACCAAGAATGCCATTCTCAAGGAGAGGGAAAAGAAATTTTACATTTTCTCCTGAGAGCTGAAGTATCTAATGTTAATTCAGAATGGCCAAAATGAATAAATTCATAACACACACTAAGAGTGTCTTGATATGGAGTCAACTCTTACAGTTGAAAGTATGGTTTCATGTTGACAACCCAACTTCATCCAGTCGCAAGGAGAAGTGATTTTAGAGGAAGATCTCTCTTTAACGTAGGCAAGGTAATCAGACTGTACATTTAAGGGAAAACAATAAAATATATGAGAATTATAGGTAAATAATAACTGAACACAATTCTTTAAGCATTTTTCCAGTTCAAAATTCGAATGTGCGAGTATTTCATGTAAACAACACTTGAAATTGTAATTTCATTTATGCCTCCCTTATTTAGGAAATTCCTTCATTTGACGCAAAGAAAGGAAGCTTTCATTATAAAACAAGAAAAGAGAGACTTAAAGTTAAGAGTATCTTGAAAATTACCCATTCATTTACGAATGAAAATATTGATGCATGTAAGTTTTATTCACACAACTTCAGTGATAAATAAACTCACAAAATGAAGAGACAAATAAACTCATCAATTTTGTGTGCTAAAATGAATTGTGAACAGTTAGAAATAAAAGAAATTCTAGTATGCCGCCTGACATACACAATGGGACACACACGAGATTTCAGTGAAGATATTAGTGTGCAACCATCGTGAATTTATATACTTTCTAAACACATGGTACAAAATTAGCATATTTATGGTTTAAAAACGGTTGGATTTTGGATTATCACCTTCATTATTTCTAAAACAAACTTAATCTTATTTTAAATCCATATAATTCTCTGTATAAAGTTACCCTGCTTTGCAAACTTCAACGTATTTTTTTTTACATTTCGCAATGTAAGCGGTGGTGGCGATGATAGAGAGCGATAAGTCGGGTATTTTGTATATTTTGAGTTTGTGCTCTTATATATTAGCTTTAGATACAGACTGCTCAAATTAAAAGTGCAAAAAATGAATAATCGGTGAATATTTAGCGTAATTAAGCTGTAAAACAGTTCAAAGATTGCTTTGCAAACTTTTAAAATATCCAATTGTACAGTGACAGCAATTTGCCAGAAATACAGGTTAGGTATGTCCTGTATGTCTATAGTAGAGGTTAGGCTCTGGCTATCAAGGTACCTCTACCATGAAATATAATTTCTGGTTTATAAAGCTACTAAATAAAAAATTATGATAATCATGACGCCGTGACAGGCGGTTGATTTCATGATCCGGAGTTCTTCAAAGTACACTTGCTTGCTGTCACTAATGGTACTGCCTGGTTACAGAGTGGATAATAGTGTAATAGGCAACTATCTCTTTACACATCATATAATTGAAACATGATTCTGATGAAGATTGATGCACGCTCGTAAGATTACAATGAAAGTTAGCACGCGAGAAAATTTAATTGTGAAGTACATATTTCTCAATCCTCGCAACAGACTCTTGCTCATCCATCAGTCGTAAAATTAAATGAATATCGAAATCCTCGATCAAGAATCTCATTTTTTCCATCCAATTAAAATTTTCGGTTGAAAAATAACGACAAGGTTCGTTTTTGAGCGATCTCTTTGTCTCAGCTACAAATTGGATGACGCGTGACATTGATTTCTGTCAACGATTGTCCCCGTGAAGTTTTATGACAAAGAAAAAAAAGGAAGTGAAAAAATTGAATAAGTCTGTGGCGTGAAAAAAAGTGGATTATACCATAATCCAAAGATGTTCATCCACGTCGAAAGCTTCCGCATTATTCGGAAATTTCCTCGCAGCTGGGGAAACTTTTTGATTTTTTCAGTGATTTTTGCCGCCAAAGAGAGGGATGATGGGGAGGGTTAGAAGTGGTTGCATTGCACTTCACGTGCGCACAATTTTCTCCACGGAGCACTCGATGAAGAAAAAAAAACCGAAAGAAAAAAAAACAACTTACGCGAGCCTTGCGTACGATGCGCGCGATTCAATGATGAAAGAGGTGACGTCATCGAGGCACTTAGCTTAACGGGTCGAGGAACGGATGGAGAAAGAGAAAGGATGGTGTAGGCGTGTGTGGAATGTGAGGCTGAAGGATCCAAATCAGAGCAACCTCCTCCCACCCCGCTACCTTAGTTACGACGTCTCTTGGACTTGACGCATATTTAACCCAGCGGCGGCGCATGCCATGGAAAGGAACGCGTAGGTAACAGCACGGACTTCCATTTACCGGAGAAGGTTTTTATCTCGCCTCCACGCCCGTTTCGGTGCTTTAAAAACTATGTATATAAATACATATCGCGTGCCATATACATGCATATTAATTTTGTGAGTATTTACGTAATTTCTTGTTCTTATAAAAACGACACTTTGCATTCAAAAGAACCTCGCCATACCGCTTTAATATTCCCGAGACACCACTGTGTCATGAAATGTTACATAAAGTATATCTTTCAGTTAGACCTTGGTGGATTGCGCCACAGAGCGCCTTAAAGTAGACAGGAATTTATCCGGATTCGACAAGAAGAAAAAAATACGCGAGTCGACGTGAAATTTTATCGAAGAAAATATTTTACAAGTTTAATGCAGCCGGAACCTTCAAAAGGAGCCTTATATTGACGTGAAGAGGGCATAACTTTATGTGCTAATGTTTTTCTCGTTGGGAGGAGGAAAAGTTTTGAAAAATATTATCAAAACAAGTTTGTCTATTTTGTGAGAAATCAGAATTTAAGGCACGATAAAAGTTGTAAACGAGAGGTCACGAGCCTGGATCGTTGAAATATTCTTTATTACATGCGGAAACTGGAGTCTTTTCTGCAGAGGCACTTTAAGAGGAATTAAGGTTACCATAATAAGGTCTAGCTCCTTCCATTTATAAAAGACTTCCTTTTTCCGTGTACATTTCGATGCACAAACGGAAAACTGCACGGATCTCCAGAATTCTAGAGCGTCGTGTCTCAGTGTATCGTGTAAAGTAGATCATAGTGGGCTTCTGAAAGCTACCTACAAGATGGACATCAATTCAAACTTTTGAAACACTACTTCACAACGCGAACATGTCTTAAATATTCATGTCTTCAGTTTCTTATACCTTCTCCCGCCTCCTGATGTTTAAACTACCTATTCTATGAACCAGACATTTTTTTATATATCACAAGCTTTAACTATCCACTTACTTTGTCTCATTTTCCATAGAGCTCATAATTTACCCTATTATTCTCATTTGGAACGATTAAGCACACAACCTAATAATTCTCTTTTCTCAGTGAATAACGGTTTTGGAACCACAGGTGATCCATGAAATTGTCCTCAAGAATATTTACTTAACATATTTAATTAATTATAAAAGAGTGATAATTATCTCCGTTTCGCAAACATTCCTTGGCTAGCACGATTTTTTTACCCTCATTTTAATAACTACTGTTTGCATTTTCTTTTAAAATACCTCACAGACATGAATTGTTCCACCATATATAATTTTTGAGAGCCTTCAAACCTCAACTCCATGGACCCCAACATTTTCATGTTATTGTGATGTAACTTTTTCCCGTACAATCGATCCCGTAATACGCTCACCCACAATAACCTAGGCTGATATCCTACAACTCATCTACTCATCAAAATACTGTTGGAAATCAATGCTCATTAAAAAGACGTTAAAAAATCTTCCACAAAGAGACGTCCATCATGGAGAACCCCTGTTCCCTCATGCTGAACATGGGAAAGGAAAGGAAAAATTTCACACAGAAAGACGAATAATAGCGAGGAATATGTAGATGGGAGATGAGCTCAGTCTACATTTTAGAGAAGTTTTAACAAACCTGATCTCAAATGGATCACCATATTAGTATGCATTAAAAAAATCTAACTGCAACTAAAATTACGTAGAAATAGACAACTTATCGTATTTATACTTGATATTCCAATGAGATGGTATGGATGTCTATGTTCGTGGTGTAGATTTGTATGCACCTTCGTATGAAATTAATCTAAATTCATTTTCGTTCTAGCTATATGAAAGAGTTGAGGCAAGGTTTGGCATATGAGTGGAGATGGGAATATTGACTACGTATTTCTAAGCATCGTTGGGTATTCGTCAAAATTGAGTCATTCGCCGACCCTCGGGAAAAAATGGACCAGTTGAAACGTCAGGTTTTTCAATTTTAGCCCATTTCCTCCGCCCCCGCTCCCCCTCCTACAAGGATGTGTAGGTAAACGCTTCCAACGAGAGAGTTTTTGCCGTTCCTCGAAATTTGTGGCATCTCGGCGCCCTGAGCGGAGACATCAATCTGGCACCTGACCTCCCGAATTTCGATCCCTCCCATCGCCATACCACCCTCGCCCCCCACCAACCTCTCATAATGCGAGCAAATTGCCTCCCACGCGGCACCCTCGGCGCGGGACACCCGGAAGCGTTCGAGCGGGCATAACGAGGGAGACAAAAGAAGAACGGATTTTATAGAAATTGAGCGGAGGGAAGGGGGACGGGCGCGAGGGTGATGAATGGGGTGAAAGTGATATTCGCAACGGGAAGGCGGCAGGTGGAGTGGGAATTCTAAAAGAAACAGAAAAAAATAACTCACCGAGGAGAAAGGCGGGATGAGGGTCGGGGGAGGAGGAGTGGGAGGCAGGGGAAGGGGAGGGGGACGAGCTGGGGCAGTCCGAGAGTTAAATTGCTTTCGCAACGTACCGACTGCCCAGGATGAGAGATCTGGATTTCGTAGGTTCTTGAATCCGACGAATCGATTTTTTTCCGAAAGATTCAGCAACGTGTGCGGCAAATTACTATTTGCATTTTTTTCAATACTGAGGGAGACTACGTGGAATTAACCGCTGGAATAATAGGTGTTCAGTAAAAAATAAATTGATTACAATATAAAAATCACAGGCAAACCTCTTGTTTTAACAGATAATAAACATGAAATAATTGAAATACGATATCGCGGGATACTCTGTGGGCAAAATGTTGCTCTCAAATCTTAAATCCAACGGGATAGAATTTGTTTTGCATTACATCTGCAATAAGATGCGTAACTTGTAGAAATGAGCAAGAAAATTATCATGTAAAATGGCACAAAACTTTAAGTTGATAATTAATAGTATCGTATATTCTACAAGAAACTACAGCAGAAATAAATGTATGACAGCATTTGCCATAAAATTATATGAATTATTTATCTTTTGAGCTATGTTAATCTAAAAGTTTTTTTGATCAGTCACAGCTTCAACGCCACTGATGGTTTTTGTAGGATTTAATTTGTACCCCATAGAATGAACTTTCGTTAAAATGTTTAAAGATATCTTAAATATTGGAAAATGAGAGCCTTACATTGCAAGTACACCTACTAATTATTTATTAGAGTGAAATGAGTAAAACATCTGATAAAATATCGAGTGTATAGTAGTAGATGAGACATTTATACGAATATATATCTTTTATAAAATTGTGTAGGTTGAGAAGATTTACTCACAAACTTTCCGCAGAACGCATTTCTTAAGTTTTTATTCCCATTTTATTTTATTAAAGATATTCTGGGTTTAAAAGCCAGGAGATCAAACGATAAAGTGCCACATGGGGAGGAGAAAATACGAGATTATTAAAAGGAGGAGACATCGAGAGGGATGATTAAGGCAGTAAAAGAAATGAGAAGAAGAGAAATGTCTTAAAAAATAAGGGAAGAGGAGAAGAACGGGTTTAGGAAGGAACGAAAACATATAAAACATGAGGAGCTGAGGAATGAACAACGTGAGGCAAAAGGTGTTCATAAAACTGTTTCAGACTTTACTTGACAAAATTTCCTTCATAACAAAAGCCAGAAATCTTACATAGTAAGAAATCTGCGTTTCCGCCGTTGCATAAGTAAATTTGTACAATGAAATGTGGATATGAAGTATTTTATCAAATCTCTAACTCCTACAAATGATGACCGTACTGTCTAGAAATATGTTCTCTGTGCGCATGGATATGTACTATTTTAAGAACCATTTCTTGGCACGCTGTTCTATCTATAGAACAGCATCTAAATATTTCGATGTTATTCGTTCGAGGAAGGCGGCATGATCGTCGAAACGTAATGTTATTCGTTCGAGGAAGGCGGCATGATCGTCGAAATGTAAAAAAAATGCAAATGTGAATGTCTTTTTTATTTGCATCTAAATTTAATAATATTTTAAACATATTATTTTTGGTCGCTGCTCGAAGATTCCTCCAAGAGTGCTCATGTGGTAAATATACGTCTACACATACGTGTCTGCACGTATATTTACCCACTTATTCTTGATGCACAATAACGAAAAATAATAATAAAAGAGGGAATAACAAAAGCATAACTCATCTCGATATTTCGTTTGTCCCGGCCACCTACCACCTACATCAGGGTATATGATTTAGTCTTAGGTACGCTCTACTTACACCTCATCTGCCAAACCGACCTTCGGATTGAAAGCTCTGGTTTTGGTGAGTGTGTGTACATAAAATTCACACATCAGGGTAGGGGGACCGGTTCCAGTATGTATGTATGTGTATATATATATATATATATATATATATATATATATATATATATATATATATATATATATGCCGTAGAAGAAGATAGCTAAGGCCCAGGCATACTCGACGATGAAATAGAAAGGGCATTAAAGGAGATGAAAGCAAATAAGGCTGTGGGGGTGGACAATATTCCTGTAGAAATATTGAAATGGTTAGGGAAAGGTGGGAAGAAGGCCATATATGGACTGATTCGTAGTATCTATGAGGAAGGAATCTGGCCGGAAGATTTTGTGAGATCGGTGTTAGTTCCTATTCCAAAAAAGGCAAAGGCTTCGTCATGTGAGGATTACAGAACAATACGTTTGATATCCCACGCAGCTAAAGTTATTCTCAGGATCATCAACAAAAGGATAGAGAGTAAGGCAAATGATTACTTAGGGGATGATCAGTTTGGGTTCAGGAAAGGAAGAGGTACGCGTGATGCCATTGCAGTAATGAGATCACTAGTCGAGAGGAATATAGAATACAATCAGGACGTTTTTGCCTGTTTTGTAGATTTCGAAAAAGCGTTTGATAGAGTGAATTGGGAAAAATTAATGCGTGTATTGCAGAAAATAGGAATGGATTGGAGGGACAGGAGACTGATCCGCAACCTGTACATGTCTCAGACTGCTCAGGTGCGAGTGGGGAACGGAGAGTCCGGATGGGCAGTGTTAGGAAGAGGTGTAAGGCAGGGTTGCCCATTGTCACCGGTACTGTTCAACGTATATGTAGAGGAAATGATTAAAGAGGCATGGGAAGAACTGGAGGTAGGAATGAAAGTCGGAGGGGAATTCGTAAAATCGGTTAGGTTTGCTGATGACCAAGCATTAGTTGCTCAGTCAGCCAAGGGGTTGCAAGCATTGTTGAGTGAATTGGAGGTTCAGTGCGATAAATATAGGATGAGAATAAATATTAATAAAACAAAGGTTATGCGATTTTCCAGAAAGAAAAAGGCTAAGCTAAATATTAAAAAAGGCAGGGAAAAAATAGAGCAGGTAGAACAGTTTACATATCTCGGAAGTGTGTTGGACCAACACGGTCAAAGTGGTAGGGACGTAAGGAGAAGAATCGCGCTAGGCAAGGAGGCTTTCTCAAGGAGGAGGGAGTTGATGACGGGGACGTTGAGTAGGGATGTTAAGACAAGACTCGTAAAAACTCTGATATGGAGCGTAGCTATGTACGGCGCGGAAACGTGGTCGCTGAAGCAGGAGGATAGACGTAGATTGGAGGCTTTTGAAATGTGGGTGTGGAGAAGAATGGAGAAGGTGAAATGAACCGAAAGGAAAACAAATGAGGAAGTACGGGAAATGGTGGGTGAGGAGAGGGGTTTGTTGAGAGAAATCCTATGGAGGCAGGAAAAATGGATGAAAGGCGTATTGAGCGGTAGTGGAATGTTGAAGAGGGTAATAGAGGGGAGAATGTTGGGCAAGCGAGGTAAGGGTAGGAACAGGATAGGGATGTTGGACGGGATGAAGGGAGGAAAGAAGTACACCGAGATGAAGAAGGACCTGATATACATTAGTTTGCTAGGTGGGGAGTCACAAAATGTTTATTTGATAGTTGTGTCCATCCAAAAACCTACCTTAACCGGTAGATTACCTAATAATAATAATATATATATGCACACATACATACAAACACCAAAACCAGGAATTATACATATATATAATATTCCTTTCTAGCACCACGTATCTATATCCTGCCCAAAATACAGGCACATAAAACCGACATCCAAATTGTTTTTTCCCGCAACTCGCCGACAGAGGAATCTATGCTTTTGTTGACCACTATCTCCAAGTGTTGGTCCACTCTCAACCGTCATATGCTAAAACACATAAAATGTTCCGAACCTTCTCCACTCAATTTCTCTCCCTCAGGACACCAAAATTATCATGGCCACAATAGACGTCGCATCCCTCTACACCTCAATCCATCACTCTGAGAGTCTCTCATCTCTCCGCCCCTTTCTATTCAAACGCTTCCCTCCCAATTCCCAGCGCTGAGTTTCTTCGGAAATTCCCCCACCTTATCCTCACCTACGATTCCTTCTCCTTCCTTTATAAACATTACCTTCACATCAAAGACCTTGCGATGAGAAGCAGATTCAATCCTTCATATTCAAACCTCCATCTTGGCCTTCTCGAGAACAAATCCCTTTCCTGTTACCAACGCCAAACTTATCTTCTGAGTTATATACAAGGATGATATATTCCTACTCTGGCCACATAGCACTGATTCCTTTGAAACATTTATTTCCTTCTCTACGCTTTCTCTTTTCTCTTCCTCACCGCCACTAACTCACCCTCGGAAATCACTCTCCTCAGCGGTAACTCATCTCTCACCAATCAAACATTCCACGCTTCTGTCCACATAAAAATCACTATCAAAAACACCACCTCTACCACAACAGCTGTCAGCCATCGCATACTAAACGTTCTTTTCCGCATTCGCTCTCCGTGCCGCAGCTATCGAATCTCCAACAATCCTCCCTTGATAAAGTTCTCATCAGTGTTCCAGTGAACAATTCTCTCTTTAACAAATGGAGTAGTTTCAGGTGTGATGCGGTGGAATGCGAACACGATAGAGAAACATTTATTTATTAACTCTCTCTTTAATTGCGGATAGTCTGTGACTGTTTCAGATAAAAATATCCTCCGAAAATTTCGAGCGGGCAAACCTTCCCAAGGAAGTTTCTCGCACGTCCTCTCCTTCTGTACAACTTACTGCGCAGGAATTTCTTCTCTCAAATATATCCTCAAAGACCTTTTCTATCACATAATAAGACAAACATGCTAGATTCCCCTCCGTCACTTTTAACGATCCACCAATTTAACCGACAAACTGAAATCTACTAAACCCTTATTTAAAAATTAAATTTGAATTTCAGCGAGCTGGCTTCTCACCCAGAGTTCTAATCCCTGAGATGGCAGATATTTTTCAGTTGCATCCCAATCCTCACTGGAGGTGCTTTGTAGAGAGAACTTTGGGTGAGTACGCCTTCCGTTGTATGGGACGTTAAGCTGTGGACCCCTTGGCGATTTTTGTTAAGAGTAGACTAATGCCGACGACGATCCTCCCTCCACCCTTCATACTTTCCTGTCCATCCCTAATGGCGCAAATGGCCTCAGCTGTCGGTCGCCTTCCGTAAAACTACTACAAATCTACACCTAAGTGTTGCAATCGACCCAATTTTAAAACATCTCCAATGTTCACCATTCCTTGCCGCCTCCCTTTAAAACAGACCAATTCTATCCAATACTAGGCTACTCTTTCACGCACGTCCCATAATACAAGGGTGGTGTCCGACCTAACAAAGATACGAGATGTTTTTTTCTGAAATTTTTGAGGTTGGAAACTTTTCAGACCGCCCACGTATAATTTAATATCTGAATTAAAAGCTCTGTCCCTCCTACATTGGGCGCATAAACAATCACTGTGCCTTTTTCATTCCTTCCGCATCAGCCTCTCTAACAACTCCCAAGCATGTCTTCCTCCACCAAGTTTATGTTTTCTTTAATGAATATATAACAACGTATCAATTATTGCCTCCCTACTCCTAAAATTCAAAACCCTTCCTTGTTTGCAAACTCAGGTTTTTAATACGTAGTATTTGTAGTTGCCTCTTCTTTTTGAACGCCTTCTTAGCTCGAGCTATTCTACACTTGATGCCCGGCGATCTTCTTCTATCTCAAGTCATACTAATGTCCATGTAGAGGAAGGATTCCACTTGTACTAGTTTCAGTCTTCGAATCGTGATATCTGCCTTCAGCTTTTCTCTTCCACACACGAGGATTTTAGTTTTCCTCTTTTTTATGTTCATATATGTATTCCCGAAGTAATTGATCCATAGCATTCAGAGTTGCTAGAAAATTATCTCGTGTTTCTGCAACCATTGCGCGGTCATCTGCGAACCGGAGCATGTAAATTTCTTCCCTATTCACTTCGAATCCCTAATTGGAGAATGCATTCAATAGTGCTGGCGAGAGCGGACATCCTTTTCTAATTCCTTCATTTATTTTGGTTTCTGTTTTCCTAACGGTTTTTTCATTTCCACGTTTTTTATCTGATTATTGCAGAAGTGATGGATCATTACTCTGTCGTTGTAGCCCACGCCAAGCGTTTCTGGTTTCTCGAAAAGTATCTTCTACTCGATACTATTGGAAACCTTCCCCAAGTCCACAAACGCCATACATAATTGCTTTCTTGAATGCATCATTTTTTCGTTCAATACCCTCAATCTGAGAATTGTTTCTCGGTTTTCCTGAATCTGAATTGATTTTCCCCAACGCTTTCTTCTATCTTTACTTATATTCTTCGGTTTCGGCTCAATGTTCTGTTTTCTTCGCATTTTTTCTGTTTTCGTTTTTTTCGGTAGCGCAATCATCACACTTTTCTTGCAGCTTAATGGTATTTTCCCACTGGCGTAGCCATCTTTGATTATTCCAAAGACGGTTTCCTTTGCTTTGAGCCCGAATGCCTTGGTTTTTCTCCGTTTATCTGTTAACTCTCCCTTCCTTCGTTTTCAGGCCTTTCGCGGTCGCGTCGAATTCCCTTCTCAGTATTTCCGGTCCCCATTCGTCACTTTCTATTACCAGATTTCTTCTACAATTCCACCATTTTATAAGTACTTTCGCTGATAACCTTCTTTATGTTGTTATTGATTTTTCTCACCCCGCCTCCGACACCTACTCGACTTTCCTTTAGACCCTGCCCAAAATACATAAAGAATGAGACACTTTATCAGGGTGTAAGTACAATTTTCCCCGGATGAAGGAGACTGGGACCATTGAGCCATTTTTTCTACCGTGCATGTTCCTTCTCTGTTAATGCATTTTTAAAAAAATTGTTCACGCACATAACTAGTAACTGGGATCCCCTTTCAATATAACTTTTAGCTTGCATAATTTGTCTTGACAAGCCACTATTTTTTGCAATGGTGAATAGAGAGAATAAGAATGCAAATTCGCTCCTATTTCATTAATTATTTCAGGACATATATAGAGCGAGGAAAAGTGAGCTGGGAAAATATTTTACGATCCTCTTTCCTGTTGCTCGCGACCTTGCCTGGGAACGCGGGACCAGTCATGGGAACCGCCATTACGTTATAAATCCCTCGACGTATTTCTGATTCGCTTTAATTTGTTTGTAACGGGGACGCAAATTCCCCCTGTGAGTAATCATTTCGATGGCAACAGGGACGAGTTTCTTTAGTATTTATGACTGTAATGAACCGACAAATATTCCTTTTTCTCATCAAGTAGTGATGGTATAGAGAGGATGCTTCCTTTACGCGGTGGGATAAAGGCAATATGAGCTATGGATAATAAAAAATTATAATATATTTTTTTTTAGGTAATCTACCGGTTAAGGTAGGTTTTTGGATGGACACAACTATCAAATAAACATTTTGTGACTCCCCACCTAGCAAACTAATCTATATCAGGTCCCTCTTCATCTCGGTGTACTTCTTTCCTCCCTTCATCCCGTCCAACATCCCTATCTTGTTCCTACCCTTACCACGCTTGCCCAACATTCTCCCCTCTATTACCCTCTTCAACTATGTAATTAAAAATAATATAATAATATAAATAATAATAAAAATAATATAACTAATATGTAATTAAAAATTTGGCACTACCAGAGAATTATGCAATTAAAATGGCTCATTCGAATAACTAAAGAAAAGTTTCTAAATGTAATGGGAGAATAAAGATTCCTTACAAAAATTCAGAAAAGGAGGGTTGTAATGAAGTTCTCAGTGATCTAATGGAAACGCTTGTCGAGTTGAGACGGAAAGAATTGAATGATTTTTGGGTGAAAATTGTTTTCGACATTACCGCAGCTTACGTATCATGAAGTACACATATATTAGGTTATTCAGTATATATCTTTCACTAAGTATCGCTCTATTTTTTTTAATTATATCCAACTCTATTTTCCTTAGAGCAAAGGCACTATTATTGCGTTCTTCGAATCACATGATCCAATTAAAGTTTTTGAACTCACGTTAATAACTTGGCACATGCTAATAATTTCATATGAATAATTATTTTAAAAGTGGTTTTTTACATGGTCAAATATCGTGTCTTTAAATAACCTTTAACGGGAAAAATGAATTAATTCCAGCTAATGATCGAAAGGCAAATAATAAACTATATCACACAAAATCTTTCCTTTTGAATTTTTTTTACCCTAATTCCCTGCCTAATCCCCGTAATGGTTGAAATTAATGACATGGGGAGTTGTTCTCGAAGAGAAGGCAGAAAAATCTTACCCCTTCGGGGATCACAGAGAACATAAATATCCAACAAACATTACCTCGGTTTCGTTGGCTGGCAAGAACTATAATCCCGAGAAAGAGAATGCACATCTTGAAGGAAATGAGGTCTTTGGATGTGATGCATACCACAAATTTAAATACGCGCTTTCGTTTCAGCCAATTAAGTTATTAAGTGCAGCTAAATATACTAAAATCAATGGTTTTCCAATGAAATTTGCAAATTTAATCAGCTAAACAAAATTTTGAGATTAAATTTTAATCATATGGAAAGGTTGCTGAGGCAAGACATAACCTTAAATATAACTATTATAAGAACTCACCTAAACTCACGGTGAAAAACGAATTTCTATGGCCAGAGTCGAATTTCTATGGCAAACTATGTTAACTATCTATTCCTTGTGAAAGTCGAATACCAAACGAATATATGACGCACAAAAATATATTCCAATCCGCATGGCTATTGGAAAGGCGAGTTAATGGAAATTGGAGGGATAAATACTCCAAAATATCACGCAAACAATTTTGAACTCGGAAAACGAGAAAACTCATGCTGATACTGAAACAGCTCATATTCCAACTTCAGAGAAAAACACGGAAATTGACCTACTATTAAGATCAGGCAATGAATACCTCACTCTCATCAGACTATTCACAGCACAAGGAATGATAACAACGCCCAATACCCAAATAGAATGAAAAATATTCTGTAAAACGAAATCCAGCTGGAAGTGAATTACTTGTTATATTTATTCACATAATATGAAAATATACTCGTAATCCAACATTTGTGAAATTGCGGTGCTTCGTTAACGGAGAAAAATTGCGTGAATACAGAAACATATTCAATTGGATTCCCAAGAGGAGCGAAATAGAGTGTGGAGGGATGATTTACCGCAAATGAAAATGAATCTTTCATTTCAGTCAGTTGAATAACGGAGTTATATGAAAGGAAAATGCGAAATTATCTTGGAATCCGCTCACTTTTCCCTTTCATTCTTAGGCTAGCCATCATAATCGGATGTTTAGAAGAGGTTCATTTATGATTTAAGGTTGGGATAAAAAGCCAAAAGAATTAAAGACACACACATTATGCTTTCTTTATCATTGTCTCATCACAATGATGGAGAAATTGGCTGTTGCAATAACGAAACGTCTAAACAAAGCCATAATAATGGCAAGTTATAAAACCCATTGTATGAAGAATCGCAATTTAAATTTAAATGATTCATTTAGACGGCGAAAAGAAAACAAATATGAGCCAAAACAGTTGAGCAACAATGAATGTCATAATATGCCAAATGAGAATTCCCTGACCAAAAATTGTATTCTGCCACTTTGTTCATGGCTATCATTTTTAACTTCTATTGGTAGTCAAATGGAGACAACTTATATATTTTTCGTATCACTCTGATAGCGGAATTCCTCTGCAAGGGGAATATATTTTATTTGATTCATGAAAAAAAATATCTCATTCAATCAATGAGGAAATTTAAAAGTTGGGAGTTCATTGAAACAGTCAGTTTTCACTCACGATGGGTGTATATTTCTTCATTTATGATTAATATGAACTGCAAACACATCAAAAATAAATAGACATTAATAAATGCTGCATTATCGATCAACCCAGAGAATATTTTCAAGTCATTTAGTCAGGTGAGACCCCGCCAAAGATGCACGACTAAGCAATTCCACATCGAGAAAGTTTGAGTTCCACTAAACGGTGTTGTAAGAATCATTTATCACCATTAATGAAAAAATATTTTATATAAATATTTAGACAATGAATTAGCTAATTTGAAAAAAAATTAGTATGCCTGAAATTCAACATGTGGTATTGAATCCGTGAAATGTTGTACTGAATAGGAAGTAATGCAAAGGAAAAATGTGTAATTAAAAATTGCATCAGTTTTTCAGTATTAATTTACGTATATCGATATAAGTAGTAGACCAAATTATCTCAGACAAAAAATTTAAGATCTTAACATATCAGTAAAATGCAGCGTTTCAAATTGTCAAAACTGACATTTAAATGCCAATAAGAGGGTAGCAGATGAACTTTGTGTTTATCCGGAAAATATTTCCGAGATAATTCATAATACTTTCACCGAAGTGTAAAGTGGGCAGATTAGAGAATGGATCCGGAATAAAATTTGAAAACCGACAATTTTATGGAAACGAAGAGTAGGATTCTATCAAGTACTCACGTTCAAGACGATTAAAATATAAAATAGGTATTATAAGATCTCCTTTTCAACTACCTGAACCATTATTTAAGGCAAATTTTTGAGCTAAATACTGTATTTCTTTCTTTTTACAAGAAGTCACAATACAAATATAAATTTTCATTGGAAATTTGTTCAGCGAATGGAGGCAAACTCACCTCAAAGTTAGCAGTAAATCTGTTATTCATTAAATGCAACCTTTTCGAAGTGAGTTGAGGAGGAATAATTGGCTTTCGATTCAAAATAATCACATAATCCACATCGTTAAAAATCTTATAGATGATTTGCAATTGTCGGGAAAGAGCGACCGATAATAATAGTAAAAATAACACTGGTAATGTGACGCTCTCTAAGAATATAATGAATTCTCTTTCCGCAATTTTTTAATGAAAAAGTTCAGAAGGGCTGTAAACTAGATAACATATGATAACATTTTCCACAAAGTATAACCTTCATTTAAGACTTCATTATTTCTATTATATCTTTCCTTTACTACATATTTTATATTAAGTTTCAGCACTCTACATTGCTGGCACATTCTAAAGATATAATTAGCAAATTTCAAGAAACTGTAATAGTAACTTTAACGGAGTCACCCGCTATGTGTGCATTATAATGCCACCATTTCAGAGAGTAAAAATCATTCGCCTTGACCGGGATTCGAACCCGGATCCCTCGATATCCGGCCGAGTGCTTTAACCAATTAAGCTACCGAGACGTCCTCTTACACTCTGAAATTTTGGGGGCTTTAAAGGAACAAGATGTTATGACGAAATACCGTACACACAATGTCACAGGCATTCGTAGTCGTGCGTGACGCGCCACAGTCCACGATGTTAATAAAGCCAATTTCAAACACTTAGGCTGTTCATACCTTAGACAAATTTCAAGAAACTGTAATAGTAACTTTAACGGAGTCACCCGCTATGTGTGCATTATAATGCAACCATTTCAGAGAGTAAAAATCATTCGCCTTGACCGGGATTCGAACCCGGATCCCTTGATATCCGGCCGAGTGCTTTAACCAATTAAGCTACCGAGACGTCCTCTTACACTCTGAAATTTTGGGGGCTTTAAAGGAACAAGATGTTATGACGAAATACCGTACATACAATGTCACAGGCATTCGTAGTCGTGCGCGACGCGCCACAGTCCACGATGTTTGTTAATATTTACTTTTGTGTCTTTATTTCACGAACAAGTACTACTTTCCGGATGACCCTCGTAGATAATGTCACACCTATCCACTTCCCGATCTCAATGGCGTTCACCAAATATAGAGGGTTAAAGTGGATAGGTGTGGAATTGCTTCATGCGGGAAAGAAAGATATTTTGTTCATCCGCATGTAGTTTGTTGTTCTTGGCATGGGTTTTGACTTACTAAGTCCTGATGATGACGACTTTGTAAGTTGACACCTGGGGCGTGGATGTTGCAGTATCTGTGGTTAAACGAATTATTTCCACATCCTCTCACTCCTTTCCTATCTCCGCTCTCCTCTGGCCTCCCTTCTCCCTTTCCCCTTCCACAACCCTTTCTTTCACCCCACCCCAACCAACCGTTCTCCCCTTCCCCCGTCCCCTTCTCTCTCTCACATACCTCACCCCCCCAGACCAGCAGTTTGTCTTACCGCATCTTCTGATGAAGACGGAGCTCAAATTCCTTCGAATTCTTTGATTCCTTCGAAAGTATCAAGAAATAACGTGTGAGTGTTCCTTTTATGTGTTCTCATATTGTGTGTTGCTATCAAAGTTTTTTATTCAACACTTCCGTGTTACTTCGACGAAATCATATTATATTTTTATAATATATGAGACTTAACTAATCTTCCTAAGAAAACGGAGTTCGAATCCGTCGAAATTATCAAGATATTACGTTTGAGTGTTCCTCTTATGTGTTCTCATGCTGTGTGTTGCTGTCTAAGTTTTATATATTCATACATATATGTATCCCCTCCCATGGACTACAACCTTGTCGTGGTGGAAGGGCTTGTGTGTTCCGATGACCCCTAGAGCTGTGCTGGCGGGAGTAATAATAATTACTCCTGGAAGGGTCACCCATGCCAGATAGGTCGAAGGTTAGGAGCCAGACGAAAGGTAGTCCACGCAGCGTCTGTTCCTCAGTGAGGCGGCTGCAATGGCGTCTGACCCCAGTGGGGCGGCCATTAGGTGATGGTGTCACGTTAAAAACACTATTGAGGAAGGCAACGGGAAACCACCTCAATTATGATTCCCAAGAATATAATGATGGGCACTATAGATAATATGAGTCCTGCAACTACGGGACTCGGCCCAAGAGGCCGTGTGTCGTGCCCGGCAGCGGGAGAGGCAAGGCTTCCGCGGTCGTCATCCCACGAAACCCTTGCGGGGAAGAAATAACTTCAGCAGGACAGAAGACTCAGAAGAAGGCGAAAGTAGTTAGAATAGGAACCTGGAACGTCAGGACAATGTTGAGGAGAGGCAAATTAGAAAATATTAAGCGAGAGATGGAAAGAGGTAACATAGATGTTTTAGGCCTCTGCGAGGTGAGATGGAAGGATAGCGGGGATTACTGGAGTGACAATTATAGAGTAATATACAGCGGCGGGAATGAGAGCCAACGAGGGGGTGCCGTAATTTTAAATAAAGGGGTAGGAAGAAGCGTAGTCAACATAGAGCAAGCGACAGATAGAATTTTACTCGTAGAGATTAAAGCAGAGCCGACGAACTTGGTCATTATTCAGGTATACATGCCACCGAGCAACCACAAGGAGGAAGAAGTCGATAGGATGTATGATGAGTTAGAGGATATCATCGCGAGTGTTCCTGCAGGGAAACATTTGATAGTGATGGGGGATTGGAATGCGACGGTAGGCGAAGGAAGAGATGGTGGTGAGGTGGGGGACTATGGGTTAGGCACGAGGAATGAACGCGGGGAGAAAGCAATTGAATTCTGCAGGAGACAGGGGTTAGTCATCAGTAACACATGGTTTAGACACCACAAAAGGCGTAGGTATACTTGGAAAATGCCAGGTGACTCAGAAAGGTATCAGTTAGATTATATTATGGTTAGGCACAGGTTTAGGAACAGTGTGATAAATTCGCACAGTTTCCCAGGAGCGGATGCGGACTCTGACCACAATTTAGTTGTTATGAAATGTAATGTTCGTTTCAAGAAGATAAGGCAAGGGCGGCGGGTTAAAAAATGGAATTTAGAAGCAGTAAATGAATTAACGAGGAAGGAGTATCAGGAGGCTGTAGAGAAAATGATGGATGACGGTAAAGAACTGAGTATTATCGAAGAAAAATGGGAATGTATCAAGAAAGGGATATTGGAAGCCGCTAAAGACACTATAGGAACCGTTAACGGGAAAAGGATAAGGAAACCATGGGTAACGGATGAGATGATTGCGAAGATGGATGAGAGAAGAAGATGGAAAAATGTAAACACAGAGTTAGGCAAAATGAAGTACAAAGAGTTAAACAATAAATTGAGAAGGGCCACAAATAAAGCAAAAGAAGAATGGTGGAAAACGCAATGCGAGGATATGGAAAGTTTACAGAAGAAGGGTGAAATTGGTGCTCTATACAGCAAGGTTAAGTTATTATCGGGAAGTAAGAAGGCAAGAGCTGTGCTAACAGTTAAAGATAAATGGGGCAAGATAATAGTTGAACCAGGAAAAATCCAAGAGAGATGGAAGGAATATATAGAAACACTGTATGGTAAAGAACTTAGGCCGACAAGGTTAGACATAGAAAAGGAACATGACGTAGAAGAAGATAGCTTAGGTCCAGGCATACTCGACGATGAAATAGAAAGGGCATTAAAGGAGATGAAAGCAAATAAGGCTGTGGGGGTGGACAATATTCCTGTAGAAATGTTGAAATGGTTAGGGAAAGGTGGGAAAAAGGCCATATATGGACTGATTCGTAGTATCTATGAGGAAGGAATCTGGCCGGAAGATTTTGTGAGATCGGTGTTAGTTCCTATTCCAAAAAAGGCAAAGGCTTCGTCATTTGAGGATTACAGAACAATAAGTTTGATATCCCACGCAGCTTAAGTTATTCTCAGGATCATCAACAAAAGGATAGAGAGTAAGGCAAATGAATACTTAGGGGATGATCAGTTTGGGTTCAGGAAAGGAAGAGGTACGCGTGATGCCATTGCAGTAATCAGATCACTAGTCGAGAGGAATATAGAATACAATCAGGACGTTTTTGCCTGTTTTGTAGATTTCGAAAAAGCGTTTGATAGAGTGAATTGGGAAAAATTAATGCGTGTATTGCAGAAAATAGGAATGGATTGGAGGGACAGGAGACTGATCCGCAACCTGTACATGTCTCAGACTGCTCAGGTGCGAGTGGGGAACGGAGAGTCCGGATGGGCAGTGTTAGGAAGAGGTGTAAGGCAGGGTTGCCCATTGTCACCGGTACTGTTCAACGTATATGTAGAGGAAATGATTAAAGAGGCATGGGAAGAACTGGAGGTAGGAATGAAAGTCGGAGGGGAATTCGCAAAATCGGTTAGGTTTGCTGATGACCAAGCATTAGTTGCTCAGTCAGCCAAGGGGTTGCAAGCATTGCTGAGTGAATTGGAGGTTCAGTGCGATAAATATGGGATGAGAATCAATATTAATAAAACAAAGGTTATGCGATTTTCCAGAAAGAAAAAGGCTAAGCTAAATATTTTAATAGGCGGGGAAAAAATAGAGCAGGTAGAACAGTTTACATATCTCGGAAGTGTTTTGGACCAATACGGTAAAAGTGGTAGGGACGTAAGGAGAAGAATTGCGCTAGGCAAGGAGGCTTTCTCAAGGAGGAGGGAGTTGATGACGGGGACGTTGAGTAGGGATGTTAAGACAAGACTCGTAAAAACTCTGATATGGAGCGTAGCTATGTACGGCACGGAAACGTGGTCGCTGAAGCAGGAAGATAGACGTAGATTGGAGGCTTTTGAAATGTGGGTGTGGAGAAGAATGGAGAAGGTGAAATGGACCGAAAGGAAAACAAATGAGGAAGTACTGGAAATGGTGGGTGAGGAGAGGGGTTTGTTGAGAGAAATCCTATGGAGGCAGGAAAAATGGGTGAAAGGCGTATTGAGCGGGAGTGGAATGTTGAAGAGGGTAATAGAGGGGAGAATGTTGGGCAAGCGAGGTAAGGGTAGGAACAGGATAGGGATGTTGGACGGGATGAAGGGAGGAAAGAAGTACACCAAGATGAAGAGGGACCTGATATAGATTAGTTTGCTAGGTGGGGAGTCACAAAATGTTTACTTGATAGTTGTGTCCATCCAAAAACCTACCTTAACCGGTAGATTACCTAATAAAAATATATATATATATATATATATATATATATATATATATATATATATATATATATATATATATATATATATGAGTCTGACCTGAAGAAGGCCTCGGAGTAGCCCGAAAGCTTAAATCATCTACAGTGTGAGTGTCCTTTTACGTGTTATCTGTTTTATTCTGTGTTCTATTGTGCCGTCCAAAAGTTATATATATATATATATATTCATTCAAACATAGAAATAGGTATAAGGAAAGGGGATAGGAAAACACATATAAGGCGAACACAGGACATGTGGGGAAGGCGGTTTTTTGAGCAGATCACGAATGTAAAAATATTTCCTTAACCGGGATTTGAACACCGGACCTTCCACTTGCCGGGCATAAAGGAAAAACGGGTTCCTTTCAGGGCTGCCTTAATCCGAGGGACTAAAAAGAAGTCTGCTGTGGCGATGTCAGGACCATAGGCGGGTGGGGAAGGGTGGGAGGGAGGCAGAAAGAGACATGTCGAGGGAAGCGTCGTAGGAAGCGAACGTGTCTTCTTCCTCGCCTTAGTCCCGGCCCTTCACTATATATACATATATATATATTATACATATATATATGTATATATATATTTATTTATTTATTTATGCCATTTTAAACTTTACCTTTTATTTTATACTTGAACTCTCTAAATAACTGCTCAAAACTATTTGCGACATCCTCAGTAGATTCTAACCAACAGCGACATTTCAAAAGCTTCCATCACGTTTTTTCACTAATTACCGAACTCGTAAGTGTACCACACCCACATCTCAAAAGCGTATCTACGCTTTGGAGGTGTGGGCGTGGAGAATAATGGAAAAAATAAAATGGACGGAATGAAAAACAAGATTTAGACATGGTAGGGGAATGGACGCGGCTGTTGGGAGAAATGTGAGGGAGGCGGCACATGTGGAGGCAATGGGATGCCGAAAACGGTAATAGAGGGGAGACCGCTGGAAAAAGCGAAGTAAAGAAGGAAAAGAATAGGCATTTTGGATGGAAACAAAGGAGGTGGAAACTATGCAGTGCTAAGTAATCAGTTAATGTCATATGTAGCATGAGATTTAAGGATATTTAATACCATGTTAATTGGGGTATGCGATTAAGGTTGTGAGTAATACCAGGATCCACCAAAAAACCTACCCTAAGCCGTTGGACTACTGATAACAATTATTCTTTTACATCATTTGCACTTAATGATATTAAAACCAGTTTACAATTTCGCCGTGTGACTACCACAAGATGCGACGGTTTACGATTGAACCCCAAATAGTCAAAAGAGGACAGGGTCGAGAAATACGGAGAGTTTGCGCCCGGATGAGAACAATCACCCTCACCGCCGCAATGCGACTGACTCCGGGAGGGAGCGGCGAGCTGCAGGGCCTATTCCCGCCACCCGTTGATTCAGCCACCCGAGTGATTCCGTAACTTCTTGCGTGGACCCGGCTGAAGAGTCAAGAAGAGCTCTCTCATGGGTGGCGATGAAATTCAGGGCGGCGATTATGGAAAATGGGCGAGTGAAAGGTGGAAATGGATTGCGAGGAGGCGATAGTGGTGGGGGAGGCGGGGGAAGGGGAGGGAAAGGGGTGCAAGGCGGCGGCGTGGGGTTGGGTGGGGAGGTTATGAAATCGGGAAGGTGGACGGAGTGAAGTGGATCAGCGCGAGACAAGACGGCCTCGTTTCTTCTCTCATCTGTTATCCGTTTTGAATCTTGGCGGCAGCGGGGGAGGAGGCGATCTAGAAACTGGGCGGTCGGGAGCGGCTGGGGGGGCCCGGTGACTACATCGACGCATCCCAGGGCGGGCAGAGATGCGCCCGCTAGTGCAGTCGAGTGCACTGGTCAGACAAATATCTACGCGTAACATTTCCCCCCAATTCTTCCGCCACCTCTCCATCAGGGGAGGTAATGGTGCATCAATAATAGTTTCGACTCGGATAGATAACATTCGGAGGCATAATCGGGGCGGTGTGATTGATGGGGTGTTGGATTCCCATCTGTAGGACCCGGGTTTGAGTCTCGGTGATGTTTATCGCAGTAAGATCTGAAACCTTCCTTTGAATCCGCGCTGGGAACACTTTAAAGTGCATTCCACCGGATGGAACGTTGAACCGTGACACTCGTATTTTCGCCCACAGTCGGCATCGTTAAAACATCTCTCCAACCCTTCGTTAATCATAGAAGTAAACTGCCAAATAATCCCACCAATACCAAATACCCACCTGTCTCTGATGACGTTAATGACTCGGTACTCTATCATATTCACCACTATCCCTATTAATCGAGGGAGGTTCAAATCAGATTTCTTTCGGAAAAAATTGATGAGAGCATCAAACTTACAATCACAAATTGTTCATAGCTTATGATCTTTTATCAGTCTCCACTTAATTAAAAAAGTCAATTTTTATATGTCTATATTTTTACTCAATCATGTAAACTATACCTTTGAACTGCATCCACCTAATTGTATGAGTAGAATTTGACAGGACTTATCAAATGACTAGGGTTATTTTAATGGTGCCGATAATACACACGCAAATGCCTAAAATAAATGTAATAATCTCATGATTTAAGCTGTCTTCATCTACAATAGCAGGATAAGAAAGGGTTAGTGCCATAAAAGTTTCGGAAATCCAGCCCAGTTACAGAGTGAAGTATGTACCTACAACCTGGTGGGCTTTAAGATATAGGGGAAACTTGAAATTGAAACTCATTTCACGCAATATTGGATTGTAATAATTGAGTTTTTTGACGAAAACTTAATGATCATCGTCGTATTTGAGGACTAGTTGCTATGTGAATAAGGGAGAAGGCCATAGGTTAATAATTCGAGGTTTTCCTGGCAACAGCTCTCCGTTCTACTCCAATCACCTCTCTCTATTCAATTTCTTCGTAAATCTTGGAAAACAGTTTTGATGACAGCTGATAAACGTTTACCTGAGCTCTTTCCATTCTCTTCTTGCTTCCCATCGATCTTTTTTAGCAGCCTTAACCAAGACGTTGTGTTTATAAAATTAGGTTGTATATATATCGAAAGGAATCAAAGCACTGATCTCTATCTTGTTCGAAATAAACTCTTTGTACAATATAACCCTAGTATACACCTAAATCTTGAATATAACAGTGAAGGTGAATTGTCAATTTTTTATTTTCCAGTGCGTGTGCTCTTTTGTTGTTTCTATGAATTGGCTTTTCGGAAAATTCAATTTACTAAGTTTGGGAGTAGACCGGCGAGAGGGAAGTGTTTTCAGGAGGCTAACGTAAATATTTGAGCAAGTAGTTAACTCTGAGCATGGTCGAGTAAAGTTCTTTATTCTATTTTTAAGTGAAACGAACAGCTACCATCATTATCATATTCTTTCAAACGAAACTAAGTGATACAGTTTTCTTTCCTTCTCGAAAACAGTGAGAAATAACCTGCATACTAAATAAGTACACAAACATATATTATTATTAGGTAATCTACCGGTTAAGGTAGGTTTTTGGATGGACACAACTATCAAATAAACATTTTGTGACTCCCCACATAGCAAACTAATCTATATCAGGTCCCTCTTCATCTCGGTGTACTTCTTTCCTCCTTTCATCCCGTCCAACATCCCTATCCTGTTCCTACCCTTACCTCGCTTGCCCAACATTCTCCCCTCTATTACCATCTTCAACATTCCACTACCACTCAATACGCCTTTCATCCATTTTTCCTGCCTCCATAGGATTTCTCTCAACAAACCCCTATCCTCCCCCACCATTTCTAGTACTTCCTCATTTGTTTTCCTTTCGTCAAACACATATGCATTAGTATTTGTAAGAGAAAAGATAACAAATAGGAACTCAGGGTTAAAAAATATTATATAAGGAATTATGAAAATATCAACGGCTTAACTTGCAGTGAAAAATATATGAAGCTTTCAATGTTACTGCTAACTTATATACTAAACTACTTTACACCAATAAAATAGTTTGAGGATGGCGTTAAAATTTTCAATACTCTGCTGTACTTTTAAAAATCTTTTTACATTTTAATGTGATCTCCAAAATTATTTCGCTACCTACTTTGGAGAGGTTGTAGGCAATTTTTTATAAAGTTACTCACATGTATTTCAACTGATATTACAACATTTTTGTAGGTTTCAATTTATAAATATAGCGTAATTTTAAAAAAGTGGTCACGTTAATTTAATCCATATAAAATGAATTATTGAGGCTCAATGTTTTATCATTATTACGAGTAGTAGTAGCCTAAAAGTTTGGAGTAAGTGTTTGATGGACTCTGGCATTAATTTACTCGTAAGCTCTATCAAAACACAAAATATTCTTAAACCACATACTATATATTAAGACAGCTCATTCCTTATCTCTATATACTTTCTCTCTACCTTGATTCGATTCAAAATATCTATTCTTTTCCTTCCTCTCCATCGCTATCCCTATATTCTCCCCTATAGTTATGACCGCTTTCAGAACTCCGTTGCCTCTCAGTAGTATCTCCTGCATTCATTTGTCTTGCCTTCTTCGAATCCCTCCAAACAACATTCTCCTTCCCCGCCTATCATGACTATAATTTCATTGTTTGTTTTCTTTTGGCCCATTCTCTTTTCAATTTTTT